>OV816027.1:51683171-51785671 GCA_929113105.1 Agrypnus murinus
TTCTTTCCATTTTTTACACAAGACATTGGAACAGGTTCGTCCCATTCTAGTTTATTTTTCCACAGCTCTTGAATTATTAATTTTGCTGTGACAACTATTGGATCTAGAAGGCTCAGTGGGTCAAATATTTGACACACTACTGAAAGAATAGAACGTTTTGTTATCGTTTCAGTAATAGAAAAATTACTTATTAAATACTGAATGTAATATAGATTCGAGTCCCAGCAAATGCCCAAAGTTTTACTCTGATCATTTTCAGCAATCTTTAAAATATTTGCTTCTAAATTACCATTTACCTTAAATTGTTTTAATATCTCAATTTTATTACAAAACCATTTTCTAAGTTCAAACCCTGCGCTAGATAAGATTTCTGAAACTTCAGACGCCCCTTAAAGTATATCGTCCAAATAAAAATCCTCCTTGATAATATTACTAGCAGCTGGGTATATATCTTTATTATCAATTAAAAACTGAAATAAACACCTAACTACCAAATAGGGCGTGGATGCAGTACCGTAAGAAACAGTTTGTAATTCATATATTTTGACAGGTTCCTTTACCTCTGATCTCCAAAATATTTTTTGATATTTTCTCTGATGTTCCTTTATTAAAATTTGTCGATACATTTTCATTACGTCTGCCATCATAACAATTATATATATATATATATATATATATATATATATATATATGATACTTCACTACTTTTCCGGGTTTCACTCCGCGTATTCACTATTCGGCTCCTAGAGGAACCAGACAATGGTTGACGACGTTTCGGCAAGATCACACTTGCCATCTTCAGGTCACTTCTAACTTCCTTCTGCTTCGCGTGGTTACACGATGTAGACTGACGTCTTGCTGTAGCGTCAGTCTACATCGTGTAACCACGCGAAGCAGAAGGAAGTTAGAAGTGACCTGAAGATGGCAAGTGTGATCTTGCCGAAACGTCGTCAACCATTGTCTGGTTCCTCTAGGAGCCGAATAGTGAATACGCGGAGTGAAACCCGGAAAAGTAGTGAAGTATCATATAATATCCGCGGAAACTTAAAATGTAACATATATATATATATATATATATATATATATATATATATATATATATATATATATATATATATATATATATATATATATATATATCCTACTATCATTAAAGCGTCCATACATTGACGAGTTACATTGGATAGAGCGCCCATGTGCATAAAGCGTCCATATATGGACGCTCTATGCACCTCCCATGTAAAAAATTTTCTATGACCTTATTACGTCATGAGGAACGTCTCTGCAAAATTTCAGAAGACGCTTTATTGGTGACCAGATAAAAAAAATTATACAGTTGGAGTATATTTTTAGTGCAACGCAGTCTCCGCTTGGGGCGCTGACTGAATTTGTGTATATTCAAGGTATACTCTTTCTACGTATACACGTTCGCGTGTAGAGCGTCCTGCATATTAGGCAACGTTGTGTCTAGACGTATCGATTTTACAGTAAAAAAGAACTTGACGAGTCTTTTAAATTCGAATACTGTTACATCCGCGCTCACGTACTCTGCAATAGAGCGCCCGTATTCAAGTGATCATAGAACTTCCATTTTTAAATAACCATTCCATCTTTAATAATAAAAATTAAAAATCTAGCACTAGAGTTTGTTATTACAAAAAAGTAGGAATTTAATATTATTTTGAGGAGTCATTGTATGATTTTGTTCTAAAAGGTGTTTGGCATAATTAGATTTTTTAGGATATTTATTTCTGTAAGAACGAACGTGTTCTTTATATCTTATGTCTAAATTTCTAAGTGTTTACCCAATATACACCGAACTACAAAAATAATTATTTAAACGGTAAATACCCGATTTCATGATAACATGTCTTCAGTGTTTGGCATTAAATAAAAATGGGAAAGTGTTAGTGTTGGTTTTAAAGGCTATGTTTTAGTTGTTGGTTTTTCTTAGTATATGTGCAACTTTTTCTGATATTTTGCAAAAATATGGTGTAGATATGTAATTTGTGTCTTCTGTTTGATAGCCAATGTGATATATTCTTTTGATAGCTAACCTATAATCTTTTTGTTTAACTAAAGTGTCAATCATGTTTGGATTGTAATTATTTACATATTTGATGTATACTAAGGATCTGTAGGCTGCTAGTTTGTGCTTTGTCGGAACATGATTCATTTGGTATTGCTATGTCCGAATGTGTTGGTTTTCTGTACATGGAAAATTCAAATAGATTGTGTACGTTAATCTTGATAGTTAAGTCTAGGAAGTTAACAGCCCTGTTTCTAATGTAAAATTTATCTTTTGGTGGATATGTTAGCTAACAGAGGACTAATAGACTTATACCCATCTTCTAATTCTGAAAAGCAGATGTTGCAGTTTTCTAAAACTTGTTTTATCTCTTTTTGGAATTTTGTGGTTGGATCTTTCTTTAAAGTTTCTGAATTTTCTGTATTAATAAATTTATTAATTGGATTCGTAAGAACTTCTAAACAATAAAATAATTTCATTTTGTTACAATTTTTCTTTATTGTCAATATGTCAAATATTACGGATATTATTTTAATTTTTAAAAAGGACGTTCTGGGTTTAAGCTGTGGGTTAGGTTGTCGGTAAGGTTGCGTGATAGGTTTTATGTTAACTTGTAGGCTGGGTTGTAGGTTAGGTTGTGAGTTAAGTTAGAAATTAGGTTGTGGGTTAGGTTGTGTATTAGGTTGTAGGTTAGGTGGTCGGGTAGCTTGTGGGTTAGGTTGGATGTTGAGTTCTAAGAGAAGTTGTAGGTCAAGTTATGGGTTAGGATGTCAGTTAGGTTGTGGGTTAAGTTGTGAGTTAGGTTGTAGGTTAGATTAGGAGTAATCTTAATTCTTAGGTCGTGGGTTAGATTGCGGGATAGGTTGTGTGTTAGATTGTGATCTAGATTGTGGTTTAGGTTATGGATATGATTATGGGATATGTTTTAGGTTAAGTTGTATGTTAAGCTGTAAGTTAGATTGTAAGTTGGGTTGTGGGTTAGGTTGTGAATTAAGTTAGGGGTTAGGTTATAGGTTAGGTTAGGGGTTAGGTTTTGGGTTAGCTTGTAGATTAGGTTGTGGGTTATAACGTCGGTTAGGTTATAGGTTAGGTTGTGAGATATGTTGTGAGTTAGATTAGGAGTTAGTTTAAGAGTTAGGTGGTGGGATAGGTTGCGGGATAGGTTCTAACCCACGTTAGATTGTGATTTATATTGGGATTTAGGTTATGGGATAGGTTTTGGATTTCAGTTGTATGTTAGGTTGTGGTTTAAATTGTGAGTTAGGTTGTGGATTAGGTTGTAGATTAGGTTGTGAATTAGGATGTAGTTTAGATTAGGAGTTAGCTTAAGACTTATGTTATGGGTAAGGTTTTGTGATAGGTGATAGGTTGGGTGTTAAGTTCTAAGTAACGGTGTAGTGTTAGATAGCAGGTTAGGTTGTAGATTAGGTTGTGGGTTAGATTACGAGTAAGCTAAAGGTTTAGGTCGTGAATTAGGTTGTGGGCTAGATTGTGATTTAGATTGTGATATAGGTTGTAGATTAGGTTGTATGTTAACTTGTAGGTTGGGTTGTAAGTCAGGTTATGAGTTAAGTCAGGAATTAGGTTGTGGGTTAGGTTGTGGGTTTGGTTATGGGTTCGGTTGTGGGTTAGGTTGTGGGTTACGTTTGGGTTAGGTTGTGGGTTAAGTTGTGGGTTAGGTTGTGGGTTAGCTTGTGGGTTAGTTTGTGTATTAGATTGTGGGTTAGGTTGTGAGTCAGGTTGTGGGTTAGATTAGGAGTAAGCTTAATTCTTAGGTCGTGGGTTAGGTTGTGGGATAGGTTGTGTGTTAGATTGTGATCTAGATTGTGGTTTAGGTTATTAGTAAGATTATGGGATAGCTTTTTGGTTAAGTTGTATGTTAGATTCTAAGTTAGGTTGTAGGTTAACTTGTAGGTTAGATTGTAGGTTAGGTTGTGAATTAAGTTAGGGGGTAGGTTTTATAGGTTAGTTGGTCGGTTAGCTCGTGGATTAGGTTGTTTATTAGGTTGTAGGTTAGGTGATCGGTTAGCTTGTAGGTCAGGTTAAAAGTTAGATTGTGGTTTGGTTAAGGGTAATGTTAGGGGTTAGGTTGTGGTTATCTTTTATATTAGGTTGTGAGTTAGGGGTTAGGGTTGGGTGTTAAGTTCTAACTAAAGTTGTAAGTTAGGCAGTAGAATAGGTTGTGGTTTATAATGTAGGTTAGGTTATAGGTTAGGTTGTGAGATATGTTACGAGTTAGATTAGGAGTTAGCTTAAGAATTAGGTCGTGGGTTAGGTTGCGGGATAGGTTGCCATTTAGATTGTGATTTATATTAAGGTTTAGGTTATAGGATAGGTTGTGGGATAGGTTTTGGGTTAGGTTGTATGTTAGGTTGTGAGTTAGGTTGTGGGTTAAGTTGTAGGTTAGGTTCTGAATTAGGATGTAGTTTAGATTAGGGGTTAGCTTAACCTAGCTTTTAGGTCTTAACCTAGGTTATGGGTTAGGTTGCGTATTACTTTGTGGGCTAGGATTTAATTTACGTTGTGGTTTAGGTTTTGATTTAGGTTATTGGAAAGTTTAATGTATAGGTTGTATGTTAGGTTGTGGGTTAGGTTGTAGGTTAAGTTGTAAGTTAGGCTGTAGGTTAGGTTATAGGATAGGTTGTAAGTTAGGTTAGGAGTTCGGTTGTGGATTAGGTCGTGAGTTAGCTTGTGGGTTAGGTTGCAGATTAGGTTGTGGTTTCGGTTATGGATTAGGTTATAGAATAGGTTATGGAATAAGTTATAAGTTAGGTTATAGATTAGATTGTAAATTAGGTTGCAGGTTAGTTGGTGGGTTAGGGTGTGGTATAGGAAATGGGTTAGATTATAGCTTAGATTGTGTTATGTGTTAGGTTGTAGGCTAGGTTGTGAGTTAGGGTGTACATTACGTTATGGGTTAGGTTGTAGGTGATGTCGTTGTTTGGGCTGTGGGTTAGGTTGCAGATTTGGTTGTGGATTGTTTTGTGGTTTAGTTTCCGGTTTAAGTTAAAGGGTAGGTTATGTGATAGGTTATGGCTGAGGTTGTAGATTAGGCTGTGGGCATTAATTGTCGGTAAGCTTGTAGGTAAGGTTTTGGAATAGGTTGTGGATTAGGTTGATGGTTAGGTTGTAGGCACGGCTGTGGGTTAATTTGTAGGTTAGGTCGTGGGTTAGGTTGCGGGATAGGTTGCGAGTTAGATTGTGATTTATATTAAGGTTTAGGTTATAGGATAGGTTGTGGGATAGGTTTTGGGTTAGGTTGTATGTTAGGTTGTGAGTTAGGTTGTGGGTTAAGTTGTAGGTTAGGTTCTGAATTAGGATGTAGTTTAGATTAGGGGTTAGCTTAAGACCTAGGTTATGGGTTAGGTTGCGGATTACTTTGTGGGCTAGGATTTAATTTACGTTGTGGTTTAGGTTTTGATTTAGGTTATTGGAAAGTTTAATGTATAGGTTGTATGTTAGGTTGTGGGTTAGGTTGTATGTTAGGTTGTGGGTTAGGTTGTATGTTAGGTTGTAGGTTAAGTTGTAAGTTAGGCTGTAGGTCAGGTTATAGGATAGGTTGTAAGTTAGGTTATAGGATAGGTTGTAAGTTAGGTTAGGAGTTCGGTTGTGGATTAGGTCGTAAGTTAGCTTGTGGGTTAGGTTGCAGATTAGGTTGTGGTTTCGGTTATGGATTAGGTTATAGAATAGGTTATGGGATAAGTTATAAGTTAGGTTGTAGGTTAGATTGTAAATTAGGTTGCAGGTTAGTTGGTGGGTTAGGTTGTGGTTTAGGAAATGAGTTAGATTATAGCTTAGATTGGGTTATGTGTTAGGTTGTAGGCTAGGTTGTAGGCTAGGTTGTGAGTTAGGTTGTACATTACGTTATGGGTTAGGTTGTTGGTGATGTTGTTGTTTAAGCTGTGGGTTAGGTTGTGGATTGTTTTGAGGTTTAGTTTCTTGGTTAAGTTAAAGGGTAGGTTATGTGATAGGTTATGGCTGAGGTTGTAGATTAGGCTGTGGGCATTGGTTGTCGGTAAGCTTGTAGGTAAGGTTTTGGAATAGGTTGTGGATTAGGTTGATGGTTAGGTTGTAGGCACGGCTGTGGGTTAATTTGTACGTTAGGTTGTGGGTTAGAGTGCGAATTAGGTTGCAGTTTAAGTTCTGGTTTAGCTTGCAAGTTAGGTTAGGGGCTGGGTTAAAGGTTAGGCTGTGGGTTAGGTTGTTGCTAAGGTTGTTGCTAAGGTTGTGGGATAGGTAAGGAGTTAGGTTGTGGGTTAATATGTAAAACATAAAGGATGTTATTTTTAATATTTAAAAAGAACGGGGTTTTGTTTTGGGTTAGGTTGCTGGTTACGTTGTAAGTTAGCTTGTGGGTTAGGTTATGGGTTAAGTTAGAGGTTAGCTTGTGGGTTAGGTTGTGAATTAGGTTCTAGTTAGTGAATTGGTTAGTTAGGTCATGGGATATGTTATGCGTTAGGTTATGGGTTAGGTCATTGGTTAGGATATGGGTTAGGATGTGGGCTAGACTGTGGGTTTGTTTGTGGGCCACTTTAGTGGTTATTGGTTTGGTTATGGATTAGGTTGTTGGTTACGTTGTAAGTTAGCTTGTAGGTTAGGTTATGGGTTAAGTTAGAGGTTAGCTTGTGAGTTAGGTTGTATGTTATGTTGTAGGTTAGTTTGTGGGTTAGGTTGCGGCTTAGGTTGGGGCTCATGTTCTAGTTTAGATTATGGGTTAGTTAGGTCATGGGATATGTTATGCGTTAGGCTATGGGTTAGGTTATTGGTTAAGTTATGGGTTAGGTTGCGGGCTAGACTGTGGGTTTGTTTGTGGACTAGTTTAGTGGTTATTGGTTTGGTTATGGGTTAGGTTACGGGTTAAAGTTTAGGTTAACGGTTAGGTTATAGGTTAGATTTGGATTCGGTTATAAGTTATGTTATGAATTAGAATGTGGTTTTGGTTCTGGGTTAGGGTATAGGTTAGGTTACAGATAAGGTTACGCGTTAGGTTATGTGTTATGTTATGAAGTAGGAATGGTTGGAGTATTTTTTGCAATTATCAATCATACGTACAAACAATATGTCTTAAAGCATCGATTTTGTAAGTGCAGCCAATTTTTTTTAAATAAAGTTTTTAACTTTTTGAGAAATTGTTTACGTTTATCAAGAATAATTATTAAAATTAAAATAGTAAATAAAATTTAATCTAATATAAATTAGCTTTGTAAATTGTAATCTCCCCCTTTGGTCTTAGATCTTGCAGCTGAGATCATATGAGGTAGGTAAGAGACGTCGCTATGTGTTTAAAGATTAAAAAAACAGCTAAAAAATTAACTAAAAAAGAAAATTTTGAATTACACCGGAAATATAACTGTAATTCCATGGCGAAATTGATAAATATTTAGGAACTTAGGAATAATTAAAAAAGTGACTAAAAGAGAAGCATAAATAGAAGGTTAAAATTATACTATAAATACGTATTATCTTTATTTACTTATATTTATTTATCTTTACTTATACTTATTTATTCTTAAGACTTTTTAACAAAATGTAAACTAATTCCAGTTTTTTAGCGGAACTGAGGAAATTCTTTAAAGGTTAAGAAATTATTATCAACAATCATAACTGAAAACGAATACCTAAAATATGTAAACTCATGAACATTATAACAAGTATAATTACATTCTAGCTCTCAAGCGGAGACTGCGTTGCACTAAAAATATACTCCAACTGTATAATTTTTTTTATCTGGTCACCAATAAAGCGTCTTCTGAAATTTTGCAGAGACGTTCCTCATGACGTAATAAGGTCATAGAAAATTTTTTACATGGGAGGTGCATAGAGCGTCCATATATGGACGCTTTATGCACATGGGCGCTCTATCCAATGTAACTCGTCAATGTATGGACGCTTTAATGATAGTAGGATATATATATATATATATATATATATATATATATATATATATATATATATATATATGCATATATATATATATATATATATATATATATATATATATATATATATATATATATATATATATATGCATATATATATATATATATATATATATATATATATATATATATATGTCAAATATATCCCTTATAGGAGCTAATTTATCTACGAATTGTCTTTCTTCTCTGGTGGAAAAATCATCAAATCGTAAAAAATGTGTAAGCAGTCTAAACCGGTCTCGAGACATTGTAGCCGGAATTATAGGACGAACGTACGCTTTGTCTCTACTCCATAACATTTCCACAGGTTCATGATTAGCTTGTAAAGCACCTATGGTAAAAGATATGAGAGCTGCAAAACGTAATTCTAGACATAATTATGTACTTACCTAGTGTTATCAAGAGTCCAATATAAGCTAGTATTTCTGTAGTATCAGTCGGAGTCCAAATCTTCAGCTTCTGAGGATTTTTTACATTCCATAATTTTATTTCATGTTCAGCTTTTCTATTGGTTTCATTCACTATTATCGAAATAATGTTATCGGAAAAAAATAAACGAAATGCTTCTTCTACGGTTTCAAAATGCGAACTATAGTTTGTCAGGCCAGCCTTGGTTTTTATTATGTTAGACTGACGCCTTCGAAAATTTTTTAGAGGTATCTTAGACCACTGAACACCACTTTTAGTTTGGTAAAATGGTCCAGGTCCTTCCTGACCAATAGTTTCATTTATGCAAGAAATTTCTTCCTCATCTAGATCGTTACGCGCACAGGTTTCATCATTAGTGAATTCAATGTTGTCACTGATTTCATTTACTATTTCTGTTTCATCGTCACTGTGTTCACAATTACCATTTAAGTTTTCGGGAACATGTAACAGATCGTCGTTTTCATCGTCAGCTTCCAAAAATTGCCGTATTTCATCTTCGGTCAAGTTATTGGGATTTTTTACCTTTATAGACAACTTTTAACAAAATAAACACACTAATTAGTATACACGTAATAGATGGTACACATCAAATGACAACTAAAACATTTTAGGTAAGAAAAATTGTAATAATGCGCATGTCAAAATCATTAGAATTGTAACCACGTCGACGACTATGTGGGGTACATTTGTACCCCATCGATGTTTTTTGAAGATTTTTCGACAAGTAAAAAATGAATAGAAGAAAATAATTAGTAAACGATAACTAGACATAGAAAAGAACAATTACATAAATTACCGCTTTGAGATAAGAGTTTTTTGTTAAGATATTACGGGCGGAAACAATGGTGGGGTACAAATGTACCCCGTCAGTAGTCGGAAGGTTAATATACACTAGTAGTGAAAACTACGACTCTACGAAGTGTTATATGTTGATTATTAACATTTTAGCGTCAATTGACTCTAAAAGTCGTAAAAAATACTAAAACTTTTAGTGTTACTTATCCCGTGTTGTGAGAATTGTCACTGTACAGAGTTTGTTAGCAAATATAATGTAAATTAACACTAAAAATGTATAGTGTTAAATTAAGTGTAAACTGACACTTTAAAATTTACTCTATTATTTTAACCGGAACACTAAGTTTTTAACACTAGACTGGTTTTTTACTGTGTACCTAATTAACTTATTTTAAATGTTGCCTGTTGACAGTCAAAAGGGTCAAGACTATAAAGTTGTCAGGGACAGATATGATTTATGGGGACACTTATGATTTAAGTGGGACAGATATGATCTAATTGTAAAAAAATCTCTCAGACAAAACACAATTTTTTTATTCAGTTAAACACTATATGATCTGAAAAATAAAACACTACCACTAGTGGTATCTATTTTGCTTATTTATTCCATTCTTGGTGATGTCTTTTACCCCCAAGCGTTCCTGATCTTTTTCCAATTTTCTTCAGCCAACCTAGCCCTTTGCTTCTTTTATTTTTACTCTCATATTTTCGTTTTCCTCAACTGTTTTACCACATTCAAAATCTTCTTCTTTATTGGCATACGTTTTTTCTGTAAAATATATTGTTTTGGAGTTGTGACTTGATCAATATTTTTTATCAGTCCTATTGAAAAATGATTGGAGAATTACACACTCATTTCAAATCTATCAATTTTTCTACACAAACCAGAACAAAGTGAAAATTACTAATTTTGAAAGCATAATTTTTTAATTTGCCAAGCCCAAAATTAATTATCTGAGACATAACATGATAAAGAGTGGCGATTGAAGAAAACAAACGTAACAAGGCAATTTTACATACCATTTAATGTTATGTGATTAACTAATAACTCTCAAATGCATAATTTATTATCATGTATTAGTTTATGTTTATTATTATCATTTTTAGCAGTTTTGTATGTATTATTGTATTATTTTTTCTTTATAGATATGTTTTATGAATGTGTTGTTACTTTTTCACATTTAATATATATATATATATATATATATATATATATATATATATATATATATATATATATATATATATATATATATATATATATATATATATATATATATATATATAATATATATATATATATTATATATATATATATATATATATATATATATATATATTTCTTGAAATGGAAAAGTGTTTTATTGGACTATTAAAAATATGTCAATTAAAAGTTACAATATGACGTCTGTGATTAGTCATTATTGAAGCATTTCGACGTACATTTGACGTCAGCCAAAAACATTTCTAGACCTCCTAAAGACGTCTTAAAATGACGTTATAATGATGTGACATTTTACCGTCTTGGGTACGTTAGAAAGACGTCGTATATGACGTCTTGTACGTCAAAATGACTAAGATTTGACGACAGTTCGACGTCCGCATGTTTGCTGGGGCAGTTGAAAATAGTTTTTCACATAAAAAAAAGCCAAATATGCATAAACATCTATCAAAGATACGAAAAAGACCATTTTATGAGAATGACCCATAAACGTTTATATAGTTAATAATAACTACAAAAATATTATTATGAAAGTGTTTTAAAAGCTGCTGGCAACACCGTTCTTTATAAGATCATACACACTGGCTTCTAAAAGGTACACACGAAAGTGTAAAACAGCGTTGCCAACCGTAGTATAATTATAATAGTACTCATACTATAATTGGGTCTACCGGTACCACAGTATATATAACATACAGTAATGTGACTTTTGCAAATAATTTATATCCACCACACTACATGCTGGTGCGAGTCGGCAGTATGCAGACAGCAGTTCCGTTTCAAACACGCAACAGAACGTATCGAAATTACCAGAACCGACGTGCAGTATTAGTTCCAGTAAACAATGCATAGCGTTAGTCGTTGTGTCGCCAAAGGCTGTAAAAATACCTCGGAAAGAACTACAATTAGTTTTTTCAGGTTTCCGATTTCAGGTTATTTTTCCTACATACTATTATTTTTTAATAAATACGCTCGTAAAAACAATGCCGTATTTAAGAATTCACTTTTGTATATATTTCCCAATTGCTTAAAATTGAATTACTAACACGTAATAGAACAAATAAGCGATTACGAAATCCTACATAATAAAATTTTATATGCTGATTTATTATTAAAAGAGTTCAACAATAAAGAATCTAAGTCAACGCCTTATCAACAGGTGTGAACTACAGCGTCATTTGTTACTCTCAACTGTTAAAAAAAGTCAAAGCGTGCTTTAAAATTGTACTTTTTAGCATTTCGTTTGTCATTGTGTCTTTAATTTAATATGAATGAAAATAAATTTTATTATTATTAATTATTATTATTATAGTGTAAATTGATTTCATCTTCCCTATTTTGTACGTATGTGATTTCGGTGACCTAGATTCTACCTTTGTTGAACAGGTATTCAAATTGTATACAGCTATGTATTTGTTCGTAATTATTTCTAAATAAAATGAAATGACTATTGCAGCGCAAGAATATGGTTAATGGCTTGAAAGAATAATGTAACTTTAGTTGGTAATTAACGACGTAACAAGTAACAACTCTTCTAACTTAGTTTAATAAATGTTTTAAATATCTAAATTGATTATCATTTTATTTATTAGATTCTATAAGTAAAACAACTTCAATCAAATGGTTCACTACACATAATTCTACTTCATATTTTACTATACTATTATATAACAAGAGATTTTGTTTACATATTTGTTCGAGACATTTTATTGAATGCGGCTCTGCGTTTTATTTACCGGCGATGTCGGCCGATAAACGTCGGTCCACTACTTCGTTTATGGGCGTGATATTCGAAGGTGGATTAATAAAATGAATGGTGTAGCATGCAAGTGAATCTACTGATTGTTATAGATACTGTGCCGGTACTATGTACTTTTAAAATGTAAATAGTACGCTAAATGTACTATATTTTTTCTGTACATTATATCTAACATTAAACTATACATAATAACACCATGCAAAACCAAATAAAAAACTTCTTCATAATAAAAATAATTTATATTCTTTTATCGTTAATACCAAACAATAAAAATTCTTCTAGGAACTTGATAAAAGATGTATACATAATTTAGCGGTAACTAAATACTTTTATGATTCAGCTTTAGGTACCGAGAACTGCAGCTATCTTCCGCAAGTTTCGTTCGCGCCCGTCTTTTAATAAAAGTAATATGTTTATGGTTTTGATTTTGAAATTGACTATATAAAAACTCCCTAAATAAATGAGTAACAGTAAGCATAGTAACATGTGAGAGATTGCTCTTTAGTTATCAAATACTATTTTGTTTACTTTTTAGCTTTTAGTTCATTTTTTTAGGCATTCCTAACAGTTGAATAATTGATGGAGTACTAAAATTTTTGGTAATATAAGTGTACTATAATTTTCAATGCCCCTATACTATTTCCGTTTTCGTCCAGGCTGGCAACGATGGTATAAATGCACAAATTCGTTTGTGCGCATAATGACGAGGTGTACTCGAAGTTAATGGAATGGGAATTTGGCAGGAACTGAAACGTCGTATTTAATTCTTGGAGTATTCTAATATAATTTATAGCTATGGACTATCAATGGTAAATTTAGTACAGTTCAATGGCATTAATATTTGCCCGTTTTTATTGGAAGGTTAGAAACATTTCAGTTGATTTGCTTTTTCATTTTAACGAATTGTTTTTATTAAAGATATAAAACATTCCATCTCAATACTTCAGAGGTGCTGCAATACTTATATACATTACTATTATTATGTTTTATATGTAAGATATGTAAGACCTTTGTAATATACATATATTTCTTTGTAGACAGAAGTTTGAAGTGATTTAAAACCATATGTTATGGCGTACCTGTTCAATCGCAATCGATGCTAGAGTATTTATATTGGAAGAAAGAACGAAGAAAAAAGTGGCAAATAGCTATTTCATTATGCTAAGGAAACAAGACTAATTGTTGAGTTTGTTTGTACTCTGCAATCATTTTAACAAAGCTACTAGTGACAACAAAATTTTAAAAAAGAAAACTGTTTCAAAGTTTAGATTTAAACCATGTATTCATAAAGTCTCTTCTAAGACAATTCCAAAAACATTGCATCCATGGCACTAAATAATCATACATAATATATTTATATGTGAGTGTAAATGTTCAACACACATAAATATGCAACAAGATCTGCACACTCATGGTGGTGAGACACGATTTGTATATATGTAACTACATACAAATGCTTACAAAAACTAAGAGTATAAGAGCACATGCATACTTAACACTGGTGGAAAACCATTTGAATATATGTGACTGTAAACGCTCGCCAAAAGAACATTTATGCCAACAAATACTTGCTCATAATAGTGAGAAACCAATTGGATGTAATCAATGTGTATAATTGTAAATTCTCTCAAATGGCAAGCTTGGGCAAACACCTCAGTACTCATAGTGGTGAGAAACGATTTGTATGTAATATATGTGACTATAAATGCTCGTTAAAAGGGCGTTTACGGCAACATTTGCGTACTCATACTGGCGAGAAACCTTTTAATTGTAATATATGTAATTCTAAATTCTCACTAAAAGGAAGTTTGCAAAACCATATGGTCACTCATAGTGGTAAAAAACTATTTGAATGTAATATATGTAATTGTAAATACTCACAAAAACGTAGTTTGCTAAGGCATATGCTCATTCATAGTGGTGAGAAACCATTTGTATGTAATATATGTGACTATAAATGCTTGTTAAAACAGCGTTTGCAACAACATTTGCTTACTCATACTGGCGAGAAACCTTTTAAATGTAATTTATGTAATTATAAATGCTCACAAAAAGGGAGTTTGCAGGTACATATGCGTACTCATACTGGCGAGAAACCTTTTAAATGTAATATATGTAGTTATAAATGCTCACAAGAAGGGCATTTACAGGAACATAAATTCTCACAAAAAGGAAATTTGCAAAGCCATATGCTCACTCATAGTGGTGAAAAACTATTTGAATGTAATATATGTAATTGTAAATACTCACAAAAATATATTCTGCAAAGGCACATGCTCATTCATAGTGGTGAGAAACCATTTGTATGTAATATATGTGACTATAAATGCTTGTTCAAACAGCGTTTGCAGCAACATTTGCTCACTCATACTGGCGAGAAACCCTTTAAATGTAATATATGTAATTATAAGTGCTCACGTAAAGGGCCTTTGCAAAAGCACATACTCACCCATACTGACGAGAAACCTTTTAAATGTAATACATGTAATTATAAATGCTCACAAAAAGGGAATTTGCAGTTACATATGCTTACTCATACTGACAAGAAACCTTTTAAATGTAATATGTGTAATTATAAATGCTCACAAAATGGAAATTTGCAGGAACATATGCTAACTCATCCTGACGAGAAACCTTTTAAATGTATTATATGTGATTATAAATTCTCACTAAAAGGAAATTTGCAAAAGCATATGCTTACCCATATAGGCGAGAAACCTTTTAAATGTTGTATATGTAATTATAAATGTTCACAAAAAGGAAATTTGCAGGTACATATGCTCACTCATCGTAGAGATCCTACGTCCCGTTCAGAGGGACAGGAGTTCAAATCTCGGTTACAACTGAATTTTAAAAATTTAGTACATCGTATTTGAGCTCCTTAGGATAAGATATGAAAGTTTTATGTGTGATCAAGTATTGGGGAGCATAATGTACTTACTATAATAGCTCCATTTGTTTTTGTGATAGCACATTAAAATCTTAAAAAAATATTTATAATGCACCTCAAATATGTGAATAAATTGGAAAATTCGGACTTCTTTGAAACACCTTCATAATTAAAAAGAAGGTAAGGACAACAGAATAACACATAAACTACTACTGGCTGTTAGCCACCAATTTTTATAGGCTCCAATTTTAAAATATCTGTTGCACGTTTTACTCTTTACTAAATAAATGAAAAGAAATTAAATTTGGAAGTTCTGGTTTTTGTCTGTCTTATCAGCAATTTATATATTTTTTTTAAACTTTGTGCAAAAAATTCTTTCTCCTATAAACAGAAACGATGCGATTCAAGGGTACCGCAAATACTTGGACCTTTTACCGAAGCAGCCAAATTTGCAGTTACCCGATAAGTAATTTCAAATTTTCGTAGAATCAAACTAAATACAATTATTTCTGTCTATGAAATAATTCTAACTAATATAAGTTAAAGTAATAAAATTTTCTTAAATTCAGTATCATTCCCATATATACAGTGTTTAATAAGTAACATTTAATTATTAACACTAAAATAAATAATCAAATTTATCTGAGCACCAAGCATCTGTATGATGCTAACCGCATCACCACGTACACCACCCGCTAATGAAAATGCTAAGTGCAGTAAGCAAATAAATCGTTGCTTATATAAAGGCCAGGGCAGAGAATATACGAGGGTCATTTCTTTAGGTAAGTACCGATTGCGCATCGTGTCTGCGCATTCAGTCTGGTGACGCCAGTTCAAGGTCAGCAACTCTTGGACGGTCCTCCACTACACCGCCACTACGTTTCACGTCTCTGCCAGTGCTGGTTGTGTGGTTATACTGCGTAGTTTGTCGCCATGTCTATCAGTAAACCCGCCGATTGTGAAGTGCGTGCCGTTATTCGGTTTTTGAATGCAAAAAACGTTCGTCCTGCTGGAATTCACCGGCAGCTTGTTGAAGTTTATGGTGAAGGTGTAATGAATGATGGTAATGTGCGTAAATGGTGCAGGCGTTTTAATGAAGGGAAGACAAATGTTCATGATGAAGAACGATCTGGAAGGCCAACTGTCATGAATGAAAAATTGACACAAAACGTTGATGAGGAAATCCGCCGAAACAGGCGCTTCACAATTGACGAGCTTCATCGGAAATTCCCTCATATTTGAAGTGGAAGCGTTTGGACAATGATGACATGCTTAAAGAAACAGTTACGAACTGGTTTAATAGTCAGGCGGCAGAGTTCTTTGATGAAGAGATCCAAAAGCTGGTGCCACGGCTTGACAATGCTTGAACGTTGATGGCGACTATGTTGAAAAGTGAAAAAATGTTCATGTTTTAGTTTTTGATATAATTTGTGTTATTAAATAAAGTTTCTTTTACTCCATTATAAAAGGGTTCTGACTTTAAAAATGACCCTCGTAAATATAATATAAAGGCCGCCGGTTCCAGGGACAGGAAGCTGCAAGCAGCAGTCGTCGCCTGCAGCGTATAGTATATATACTATATTTGAATCTGTATTACTGTTTTGTGCAAGTTTAATAACCCTAAAATAGTAGATACTCTATTTTGCTGCACGAAATTGGCAGTTTTAACTTGCTCGCAAAACGGGTATGACGTCGTTGCTCTTATGTAGATTGACCTTAGATTGATCGAAGAGTGATTCACAATACCCAACCGAATAAAATCATTTCGATCGCCATATGTTTGTGTGACCATTATTATACAGCGTTTCTATAAAAGACTGTCGTCAAAGTGTGCATTGGAAATATTCGTTTTGCCGCTCTCTACATAAAAAAATTAGTCAAATTATTTGTCTGTCAACTGTGACATTATCATTATCATTAGTTGTGTTGTGTTTAGAGAATAATGGTGAACATTTTGAACAGTTTTTGTAGTTATTGTTTCTATTTAATTTTTTTTCTCGTTACATTATCCAGTTTATGAAGTACCTTAATCTTTTATTAAAACTGTTTAATTGGTTGCATAAGCATTAATTTATTTCTATCCACTATAGAGAGCAGGAGGCGCAATTCATAAACCACTTGCAATATTTCTAATTATATGAAATATACAAAGTTATAACTTTTAGATAAAGAATAATTTATTTTTAAAAGTTAAGAATTGTTAATGAACGACTATTATAATCACAATTTTATAGTCATATGTGTATAAATCACAGACGGCATCCTAAGACAGCTGTTTCGAGCTTTTGGCTCTCCTCAGTTAGGGGCAGCTAGTCTGTGAATTCTACACATCACCCGAGCGTATATACTAGCTCGGAAATAACATTAACACCATCAAATAACTGTGGTGCCACCTATAGGTATCAAACCGCACTAAGCAGCATAATTTGATTATCCAATACAGTAATATACAAAATAAAATCCGGTCGAGCGTCTGAACGTATAATTAATATAAATAAAATACAAGATGACCGCAAACGTGTTTTAATAAAATCAGTTTTTAATAAATTTAAAAGTTAAAAATTGTTAATGGACGACTATTATACTCACAATTTTATAGTGATATGTGTATAAATCACAGACGGCACCTTAAGACAGATGTTTCGAGCTTTTGGTTCTCCTCAGTTAGGGGCAGCTCGTCTGTGATTTATATGCATATCACTATAAAATTGTGAGTATAATAGTCGTTTATCAACATAACTCACTTTATTAAAACACGTTTGTGTTCATTTTGTATTTTATTTAGGTTAATTTATTTTGTTTAATTAATGTTTTACTTTAAATTATATTTTGAATGCAAGTTCATATAGAAAAAATTATCACCCCAGCTGGAAATCGAACCCTGGGCCTTCCACTTTCTGAGCGACATCTCTACCTCTGAGCTACTGTGTCGACTACAAGCATATAAAGTTATTATTACCATATAAAGTTATTACAAAAATTGTTATTGAATTAACGTAAAATTGATTTAACGATATATACTTCTAATGGCTTTAATCCATACATTTAGAATAAGAGGTCTATTACATGGAAATCAAAAAATGTTTTGGAAATTTATTATTTCAAATTACATTCAAATGAAGCATTAGGTATTCAATGTATTTGTAAAATTGAGGTTATGACTTGCTTGCATTAAAAAAAGCAGGTGGAACAACACGACGTTTAAAATACATTTAAAAATGTGTCTATGATATTGAAGACACCAACAAAACTACTATTATTAATTTAAATAATTGTTCAAATTTCAGTATTAATTTTAAATAATGAACGATTATTACATTGAGTTATTCGCATTTCTTAAGTTTTACAACTAACACCTGTTTTCCACAAACTGTGGCCATTGCCTACTTTTGACAATCCCGCATCTCAATCTCAAATCATATTCTAAGTTAATTATTTTTCATAGCTTTTGGTTTTTATTACGTTTTTGTGGTCGTAGATAAAGTATAGTGTGCAACACGTACAAAAACGCCAATTTCACACTCATGTGTCGATATCACGAAGTCGGATTATTTAAAACATCTTGAGGTAATTTCCTCCATCCCCTCTACCGCGTGAATTCGCGCCTGATATTATAGATATTTATGCATTAAGGGAGATATGAATGTTTTTTCCCTCGAGGTTGACGTGTTACAGACCAAGGGCCGAAGGCCCGCGGTCTGTAAGTCTACCGAGGGCAAAAAACAGAATATCTCCCGTAGTGCATTAAATATTTTATTTTTTAGTAACATCATATTCTTTATTTTCAACTTAAAACGTAAAAAACATTCAAAATTAAAATAAATTGTGAATATCAAAGGTGGTTTGACTGTGCCGTTGTTACGATGGTTGCTACAGTTGCATGAATTTGTTTTTCAATCAACAAAAAAAAATGTCTGAAAGCAGCAGCGTTATTCCTCACAGTGTGATTATAAAAGCGGAAAAAGCCAGTGAGTTATTGGTTCCGAAGAAGTCTGAACATTTGTACATCAAAGAATATGACCGATTTCATGTATGGATGGTGTTAAAACTCCCTTGGGAGATATGAGTTGCTTTTCATAGTTGGTATCTAGGACGAAAATAATCCATATCATGTTACTAAAAAATAAATAATTATATGTACTTAATTATTGATAAAAAAAATAAAAGGTGCATAAATTGTAGTAATTGATTTATACTATAATATGCAAAAATATTCTTGCAAATAGAAAACTACATGTACAACAATACTAATGAATATTACAAGAATTTTAGTTTTCTGAAAAAACTGCATAATGGGTTTTACACATAAACCGATTAAAGTTTTATTTATACATAAATAGTCATTTTTCTGAAATTTAATTTAAAATCTGATTTCTAATAGAATCGTGTTTAAATTCATACAAATTATACCATTCAGTTCCGGCATAACGATACCTCAGAAGCTTTCGTTAAAATATCGATTGCATGATAACGATTTTCGTAAGAATTTGTCTTACAGAATACCAAAATAACGAGTTTCGATATTATAACGAACTTCGATATTTTAACGTTCGTTATCTCGTCAACGAAGTCTTACAGAATAAGGAGGTAAGAGACTGGTAATTTTCATGTGAATTTCTATTCCAGCGCTACTAGAGACAGATAGATGTTTGCCCACTCCCCCTAATAAAAATCCTGGCTACGCCCATGTCTAAGGATAAAATCGGATAATTTAAAGTCCGTTACCTTAGAGAAGGTGACAGGTACGTCATCAATTCCTATGTTATTCTTATGAGAACATGATGACGAACTGTACCATTCTCTAAAGAAACGGAGTTTACCACCCTGTGGATAAATCTAATTTTCAACATTCGTAGCACTGCAAAGTGTACTAATATCTATTAGGTTATGTATGTAGTTTGGATTTTGGCAGCAAACTGAAACGCCTTATTTTATTCTTCGTGTAATCTATTATAATTTATAACAATGCACTATCAATAATAAATTTAGTACAACTGTATGGCATTAATATATTTGTGCGTTTTTATATGAATGTTAGAGACATTTTTGTTGTTTTGCTTTTTCATTTTAACGAATGTTTTTATTATTGTTCCAAACATTCCATCCCAATGCCCTAGAGGTGCTGCAATACATATACGTTACACTTAATGTGTTTTATATGCAAGGCATGTAAGACCTTTGCGATATTCGTATATTTATATATATTTCGTTTTAGTTGGGAGTTTGAAGTTTATTTAAATAAATCCAAATGGTATGTCGGAATTGGAACTGTCCAATATTAATCTCTGCTAGAGTATTTATACTGACAGAAAGAAAGAAGAAATTTATTTAAAAAAAAGACATCAAATACATTATTATTGCATCATTTAGTGGCAAAAAGCTAGTTCATCGCACTCAGTAAGCAAGATTAAATGTTGTGTTTGTTTGTACTCAACGATCATTTTAACAAAGCTGCTAGCGACAACAAAAATTGGGAAAAGGTAACTATTTTAAAGTTTAGTTGTAAAACATGTTTTCATAAATTCTCTTCTCAGACAATTTAGAAATCATCTGCATCCATGGCACTAAACAATCGTACATAATCTATGTGACCGTAAATGCTCGCCAAAACAACATCCGCAACATATCTTATCTCATAATAGTGAGAAACCATTGGGATGTAATGTTTATAATTGTAAATTCTCATAAATGGCAAGTTTGCGAAAACACCTACACACTCTTCGTGATGAGAAACTATTTGAATGCAATATATGCAATTATAAATGTTCACAAAAAAGGAATTTGCATGAACATATGCTCACTCATACTGACGAGAAACCTTTTAAATGTAATATATGTGACTATAAATGCTCGATAAAATCAAATTTGCGGCAACATCTGCTCACTCATACTGGCGAGAAACCTTTTAAATGTAATGTATGTAATTGTAAATTTTCACTAAAAGGAAATTTGCAAAAGCATATACTCACTCATACTGCTGAGAAACCTTTTAGATGTAATATATGTAATTCTAAATGCTCACAAAAACAAAATTTGCAAATACATATGCTCACTCATAGTGGTGAGAAACCATTTGTGTGTAATATATGTGACTATAAATGCTCGGTAAAAGGAACTTTGCGGCAACATATCCTTACTCATACTGGCGAGAAACCGTTTAAATGTAATATATGTAATTATAAAAGCTCGCAAAAAGGAAATTTGCGAAAGCATATGCTCACTCATACTGACGAGAAACCTTTTAAATGTAATACATGTTGTTATAAATGCTCGCGTAAAGGGAATTTGCGTGAACATATGCTCATTCATACTGGAGAGAAACCTTTTAAATGTATTATATGCGACTATAAATGCTCGGTAAAAAGGAGCTTGCTGCAACATATCCTCATTCATACTGGAGAGAAACCTTTTAAATGTATTATATGCGAGTATAAATGCTCGGTAAAAAGTAGCTTGCTGCAACATATCCTCACTCACACTGAAGAGAAACCTTTTAAATGTAATATATGCAACTATAAATGCTCCTTTAAAAGCAGTTTGCAGAAACATATGCTCACTCATACAGGTGAGAAACCTTTTAAATGTATTATATGTGATTATAAATGCTCACTAAAAGGAAATTTGCAAAAGCATATGCTTACCCATATTGGCGAGAAACCTTTTAAATGTTATATATGTAATTATAAATGTTCACAAAAAGGAACTTTGCAGGTACATATGATCACTCATAGTAGAAATCCTACTTCTCGTTCAGAGGGACAGGAGTTCAAATCTAGGTTACAACTGAATTTTAAAAATCTAGTACATCGTATTTGAACTCCGTAGGATAAGGTATGAAAATTGTGTGATCAAGTATTGGGGAGCATAATGTACTTACTATAATAGCTCCATTTGTTTTTGTAATAGCAGATTAAAGTCTATTAAAAAAAGTATTTATAATGCACCTTAAATATGTGAAAAAATTGGAAAATTCAGACTTCTTCCAAACACCTTTTTCCTAATTAAAAAGATGGTAAGGACAACAGAATAATACATAAACTACTACCGGCTGTTAGCCACTAATTTTATTATTATAGGCTTCAATTTTAAAGTATTTGTTGCACGTGTTACTCTTTACTAAATTAATGAAAAGAAATTAAATTTGGAAGTTCTGGTTTTCGTCTGTCTTTATCAGCAATTTATAATTTTTTTTAAACTTTGTGCAAAAAATTCTTTCTTTTATAAACAGAAACGACGCGATTCAAGGGTACCGCAAATACTTGAACCTTTTACCGAAGCAGTCAAATTTGCAGTCACCCGATAAGTAATTTCAACTTTGTGTAGAATCAAGCTAAATACAATTATTTCCGTCTATGAAATAATTCTAACTAATATAGTAAGTTAAAGTAATAAAATTTGCTTAAATTCAGTATCATTCCCAGATATACAGTGTTTAATAAGTAACACTTAACTAACACTAAAAAAATAAATAATTAAATTTATCTGAGCACCGAGCATCCAATAAGATGACCATTACGATGCCAACTACTGCTAATGAAAATGCTAAGCACAGTAAGCAAATGAATCATTGGTTATATGCAACTATATGTAGTATATTTGAAGCTATCTTACCGTTCTGTGCAAGTTTAATAAATTTAGCCCTAAAACAGTAGGTACGAAATTGTCAGTTTTAAGTTAATTAAATATTACAAATTTAATAAGTTAAGGATAATTAATTAAATAATAAATTAAGTAAATAAATAATAATCATAATCATATCTTATGTAGTCTTATAAAAATAGTTTGGTAACATTGTTTTTTATGTTCAAATAATTTCTAAAGGAGTGTTGCTTCCATGGACCGCATGCCACTAGTTGAGAAACCATTTGTATGTAATATATTTGACTACAAATACTCATTAAAACAGCGTCTAAGGCAACATTTGCTCACTCTGGCGAGAAACATACTTTTACATGTAATATATGTATGTTAATTATAAATGTTCACAAAAAGGGAGTTTGCAACTACAGAAGCGCACTCATACTGGTAAGAAGCCTTTTAAATGTAATATACAAATGTTCACAAAAAGGAAGTTTCAAAAAGCATATGAGCTGTCTTAGTAGTGAGAACCCATTTAATGTAGTATAATTATACGTTATTTGGCGTTACTTTATGTGCACGTCATTATTAAATTATTGTATTTATAAAAACTTTAAAATAAGTAACACATTATTGTTTTTGATATAAGACATAAAAATATTCTTTTTATTTCTACGAGTAAATCACCTGTTTTCTTTACATTTCCCTCAACTGAAATAGTAGTTTGTGGAGATCCAACAAGAGTTGATATGATGCCTATATCGTATGAGGACCAAGTTTTAAGCACGACGCCAAATAGGCAGAGTGCCTCAGTCATTCAAAGGCAATATGGGCATTCCACTTAAGTTGTACAGTATCTTTTTTCATCAACAAAGCAATTAAAAAAAAAAGATTACATGTCTGTTTGAGAAATTGAATGTAGGGATTAACCTATGCTTTTATCCATGTTAAAATATGGTTTTTTAAATTCCCCTGTAATGTACAGTTTTTAAGAGAATTATTACAACTTTTGCAGAAATTGAGCATTTTCGAAGAGAAAATTATTTTAAATTTTGTTTTATAAAAAAAATTTAAAAACCTGCGCTGGCAACAGCTTTAGTTTACATATATCTTACATTTACTGGCTGTGCTACCAAACCAGATCACAGACCGTGTCTACTATACTTATTATAAAAGTAGGTTGTACTTATTTAAATGATTTAATATTTGTGTATTTTTAATTACAAAACTATAATTGTTAAAGCTACAATGGGGAAGGCACAAGTAGTTTTTTTTTATTTTTGTATTAGTTTTGGCTAGAAAAATATTTCCAGATAAGCAAAATTTGTAAAAACGCTTAATTTACTTGAAAAAAATTAAATTTAAAAATTCTTATTTTAAACCGAATTTGGCCTTGAGCTACTTTTCTCAAAGCTATTTAATAAAAAAAGTAGGTACCGCTACGAATGAGTAAAGGCAACATTGAACATTGATCGCCGGCTATATGGTCCACAAAGGGGAGCCAGAAATTTACAGTATGTAAATGTAACCAGCGAATGCATTAAACATATTAAAAAATTTAATACGGAAGCCCAAACCATCCCTTTCAATTTTAAAGAAGTGAATGAAGGAGCTAATCCTATCTTCTGACTTCTTGTAAGTATTTTCATGTTTTTCAATTTACCTTAACAATAAATTGTTTGTTTATTTTAGAACACCTTCAATGAGCTGATTACATATACTACAACGAACGCTAACCCTAATAATAATAATATACTTTATTTATAGCATATAACTAGATAAATACCATATAATACATTATAATTTCTTAAATATTAATGTAATTTATTACAAATTTGTTACACTGTTTCTTAAATAATTTTAAAGATGTACAGTTTTTTACATTAGCTGGAAGTGAATTATATTCAATTAAACCTTTGTGAAATAGATTATTTTGTCCTATATTTGTTGTTACTGTATGAACATAAAAATTATTTCTACTTCTAGTATTATGATTATGAACATCTTGTACAAATAGTAATTCATTTAAAATGTGCTCTGGATATATTCAGTTTTTTATTTTAAATATTATTATCATCGTATTATAAAATATATTTTGCTCAACACTTAACAAAGATGTAACTTGCAACATTCTTCTTATACTAGTATAATGACCATATAGGCATGGTGATCTCCAATGACAACTTCCCTGACAAACCTATCAGCATTTCATACAGGTGGGTTGAACGATTAAGTATAGATGTCCTGATATCCACTATTAGAAAGATTCTGCAAAGCAACGCAGCATTTTTCACCAGGGATTAGATGCGGTTAAGGGTTGACCATATCTAGATCCCTGTTGTATGCGGTCCAGCCCGTAGCCGACTAACTGGTAATAGTTTTGAACAATACTGTAAAAGCAAACAGGGGATACTTCAAGTGGTCAATCAGGACAATCTATGTTTAGCTAGAGTATTAATTCTGGCGATGGCATGGAGACGTAATGATCGTATATGTTACCAATCTCAGATCCCGGATATGGAACTGCAGATTGGTAACTTATGTACTGAGACTAACGTTGACCTATCTAACAGAGGAAACGTTTTAATAATGAGAGATTGCATGTAAAGTGTAAATACAAATGCCCTTGCTGTCATTCTAGTCCCCCATGTGATATTAGACAAAATCTAATACACTGTAATGATTGTAATAGAGATTTCCACGGGAACATTTGTTTTGTAGAACATACAAAATCAGTGTGTAAAGCTGTACGAAGATGTCAAACTTGTTTGTACACAGTATGGACTGACAGTAAAAGTAAGTATAGGTGTGGCTCAAATGGCTTTTGTGGGTCGAGCACAGTAACAGGATTCAGATTTAACATGCAAGGAATAATAGAGAGGTTCGATTGAGGGAAGGAATGCTGGTTGATGGCTTGTGTGTGGGAACAAACACAGTTTATAACTTTCATGGCTGCTACTGGCATGGTTGTGAACAGTGTTATCCTGATCAAACCACAGAATTAGTAAAGGTTGAAGGCGATAGTATGTTTGTCAGACACGAACGTACAGAAGCTACAGCAAAGAGAATTCGTTTCTTCGGTTATAACCTAGTTGAGATGTGGGAATGTCAATTCAAAGATTATCTAATATCGAATCAAGAAGTTTTCAATTTTGTAGAAAACCATGAAAATTTTAAATCCATTCCTTTAAATCCGCTAGATTGCTTTTTCATACAAACGCCGTAAAATCATAAGATATCTCGGGGTGAAAAGACTTGGTATTTGGATGTATGCTCGTTATACCCCTACATTAACAAATATGGGAAATATCCTGTAGGCCATACAAAGGTTCACGTAGGTGATGAAGTTTGCAGGATGCTTTCACTTGATAACGTAGAAGGTATAATTAAATGCAGTGTTCTTCCACCTACCGATTTGTATCATTGAGTGTTACCTATGAAAATGCATGGTTAATTTACGGGTACATATGTCGCTGACGAGCTCCGCATGGCAATTAAAAAAAGTTACATGGTGCTCGAGATGAGATATGGGAGTATAAGGTCACCCAGTACCACAGGCAGACTAAGTCTGAAGGTCTTTTCGCAGAGTACGTCGATAACTTTATAAAGATAAAACAGGAGTGTACAGGCTTTCCTAACTAGTGTGTTGATGAACAATCAAATGATCAGTATATTGAAAATTATCTAGTAAACGAAGAAGTAACTTTAGATAAAAATAATATTTGTAGTAATCCGAGTATGCGGCACATTACTAAATTAAATTTAAATTCGTTTTGGGGGTAAATTTGCTCAATGAGCGAATTTATACCAAACTTCTATAATTTCGGATCCATGCGAGTTTTTCAAATTATTAACTGATCCTTCGATTGAAGTTCAATCTCTGGTACCTAACGATAAAAATGACATCGTCGTAAACTGGAAAAGATGCGATGAAAGGACAATGCCATTAAAAACTGTCAATATCGTACTGGCTGCTTATACATCTGTGAACGCAAGATTGGAATTGTATAAATACTTCGACCGACTTGGTAGACGATGTTTGTATTACGACACAGACTCTATAATATTTACGCAAAAGGAAAATGAATGAACTCCTCCTGTAGGGAACTATTTAGGATAATGATTTTACATTAAATAATATTTTGAATGCAAATTCATATAGAAAAATTTACCGACTCTGCTGGGATTCGAACCCAGGACCCTCCACTGTCTAGGTGGTATCTCTACCAACTGATATCTAGTTACTTGCCTGTTTGCTTGATATCTAATTCATATGGAAAATTTCTCGCTATGCTGGTAGTCGTTCTCTGTAGCTCAGTTGGTAGAGATACCACCTAGACAGTGGAGGGTCCTGGGTTCGAATCCCAGCAGAGTCGGTAAATTTTTCTATATGAATTTGCATTCAAAATATTATATATATATATATATATATATATATATATATATATATATATATATAAATAATGGATTGTTTTCGACCGTACGGTATATATATAATAGAATTGGAAATATCGGGTATGCGGTCTGTAGTAAAAATCTTTTTATTTTTTACTCAATATTTCGTCGCTTTTTTGGCAACTTCTTCAGGAGTAAACTACAAGTTAAGCCGTTAAGGATTAATTATACAATGAGTAATAATTATAAATAAACTGTAAACTAACTTACAAAATTAGATTAACTAGTCTTTATAAAAACAGGTTCAAAATAGCATAAAAATTAGAACAATATGTTTTTGAAGTTTCAATTTGACATTTCATTAAAACTAAAAAAACAAAGAAAGCCAGTTTTAACAATTTTATACTAAGACTAAAAACTATAAAATATACAAATTTTGTTGAAAGTTTGCAGATTATATCAGATTTAAAATGTTACTATAAATGTTACTTAATTGATTTATATCCGATTTATAGTTAATTGTATTTTGGTTTTTTCTAATGTGGTACATTTCAAGAAATAATCTAGTTTTATAATGAATTTCAAGTTCCAAAATTTTAACATTTCTATAATCAAAATTATGTCCAGTTTCCAAATTGTGATTAACAAGAGCACACGAATTTTTTCCCAAAAATTGAGTAAAAAATAAAAAGATTTTTACTACAGACCGCATACCCGATATTTCCAATTCTATTATATATATATATATATATATATATATATATATATATATATATATATATATATATATATATATATATATATATATATATATATATATATATATATATATATATATATATATATATATATATATGTTTGCTATAAGCAGAAAAATGCATAGAAATCCTGTACCTAGTTATTAGCATTGATAATTTAATAAATAAAGTTTTCAAACAGATTACTATTATTAAAAATAAATATAAGTTTGGACCCAGACAACAAGAACTGTAAGATCGTTTAGTTACCTATATAAAATTGTTGGAAAATGTTTGTAATACTTTTCACTCAGATTCAAATACATTTCTTGTTTTAACACTTTCATAGAACGAAACTGACGAAACAATTGCTTACTTAATGTGCCCAAGAACCAATGAAAACGCAATTTATAGGTTAGATCCCAAAAATGATATAAAGGTTAGAGGCAGTATTTAAGATTCGCGAGCAAACTTGCAAGAAATGTTTAATTACTGAAATTAGTTAATCTTAGTAATTAACAATTACTTCTTGTATTATAATAGAGTGTTACTTAACATTTTAAAATTAGCGATTGAATTTAATAATAATCATTATAATTCAATTTTAGAAACTGAAGATGCAATCTTCAAAAATCATTTAAAGTTGGAAGTCTTTAGTTGTCAGGTCAGATTAATAGAGGGTATTACTAAATCGTTTTTTAGAAACTATTTGTTTTGTAAGATTAGTAATATAAAGAAAACTAACATAGTTGTAGTTTTGATTTTGAAATTAAGACCGCACAGAACAAAACGATGAATACAAAATTAAGTAGTTTATTTCAAGATTCTGTTATAAGAAACATTAATTCTTCTTTATTTTACTTTGGAACCCAAAACTAGACGATAAAATTAATATAAATGATTAAAATTAAATGACGAAGCAATCTAGGTTAGAGAGTTTAGATTCTGATTGTTGCAAAGATTCAAGAATCTCTATTAAGCTTAGTTCATAAAATATTTATTAGGTTAGAGCATGTAGTTGCATTTAGCACAAAAGTACAATAGGGGAGAGTGTTCCACAGTGAAACACTTTTTTTCTTTTGATTTTTAGAAAATTCAGGTTACTTTAAAAACTCAGTTTAGCTTCGGACATAAGATGATCGGACTGTACACTTCATTACCCAGTGGAAAAAATAGAGGTAAATATAAGGTTTTACGAAAAAAAAAATTTATTTCAAGATGTATTTTGTGTCACTGTGGAACACTAGTGGGGTACATTGAAACAACTTCAAAAAGTTAAAAAATTTATCGTTTTATTCTAGAAAGAGTAGTGAATGTTTAATGTAGTAGTGATAGTGATTATTATTATTATTATAACAAATCATTATCAACTCCAATAAACTAAAAATACAAAAATATCAATGTAAAACTGGTAATATCAATGTGTTTTTCCTTGCTCTTCTGGAGGGGGTAACATCATTTTTACGTCGTTTTCTGAAACCATCGAAATGTCGGGAACAATAGGCAAAATAAATTTTTCTATCATCTTTGTATGTTTTCTATAAAAATTTACTTGTATGTCACCATTCTCATTTTTATTCTTCAAGACCTGTCCTAGGAAATAAACATTTATTTCGAGTTTCTCCTTGATTTTGAATTGCATCAGCACAAAATCTCCTATTACAGGAGAGCGTTCAACGTTTTCAAAACAATTTGAGTCAATTTTGGGACACCAGTCCTCCGTTTCTGAATAGAGGGAAATATTATCCTGTTCATCTTCATCTGATGATTCTAAAACTTTTCTTTCAATCTTCACTACTGCTTTACTGGACACCCTCTTTTTATTTTGCTCTCTTTCCTCTATAATTGTTTTTTCGGGGGTGTCGGTGACTATCATACTCCTTCCCTTTCTTCTCTTAGTTGTACCCTTCCTTTGCCCTGCTTTGGGAAATCCTCTAAATTGTTCAGGCGAAACAAAAACCCTTTGGGCTTCCTGTAGCGGCTCCTCCTCGTGTTCCTGCACAGGCTTCTGCACTAGTTCCTGCACGGGCTCCTCCAAGTGTTTCTGCTCGAGTTCGTTATCTTCTTCTTCATTTTCTTCATTTGCTGGCGCATTCGAGCTCCCAGGAATTTCGTCAAGCTGTTGTTTGTCTTCAGGCCGATCAGTGCTAGCAGAACTCATAAAATCACCTTCGTCAAAAACGTCTCTGTCGAATGGGAAGATACCACTTCGCTTGAACCCAGATTTTATGTTGCTTGGTGTCATCGAGCGGTCATGAGCAATTCCTACGCATTCGGCAACTTGATAGATAGTCATTGGGCGGTGTACACTCCTGGGTGGTGTAGCATCCAATTGTCCACTGCCGTATTATAGTGTGCTTTAAAAGAAGAGTAAACACATCTAACGGTTGAAGTCTATGACTACAATGGGGAGGCAGCGTTAATATGGTCACACCGTTTTCTTTAGCTTTTTCAATCGTCGCAAGTGAAATGTGACTTTCGTGATTGTCATTTATCAAGAGCGTTGGATTTTCTTCACTTGACAAAGTATATTTGACAAAATGATCGATAACTTGAGGAAATATTTCTGCAGTCATCCACCCAGAACTTGTAGCAAGGCCTAACGCACCATGAGGGGCACCATTGATCATGTGAATTCTGAAATGTTTCCTAGGAAAAACCATCACGAGTGGTAAAGCTGCGCCAAAAGCATTTATTATACAACACGTGGTAACGTTTTGTCCTCTTTCTCCGCTCGTACACTTATTCACTTGCTTTACCCCTCTTGCTGCAATGATTTTCTTCGGATTTTGGACCGTTGTAGTTGATGTTTCATCCAAATTATACACTCTTGAGCTATCTGACATGTCGAACCTTGAATAAACATTTTCCAAGTTATCAAAAAACACCGAGGTATTGTGCCTATTAAATGCAGTCATTCTTGATAGACTGCATCCCTCTGGACTGCGAATACTTAGTTTAGGATGGCGTTTTCTGAAGCCTCTAAACCATTCTAATCCGGCTTCCTTGTTTTTTGACCAGCTCGCAGGAACTACTATATTATTCTTGACAGCCATTTCAAAGGCCAGTTTTCTGCATTCAACTGTGTTCATACCGTAACACATCTTAGCCAGTGTCAGAAGATATTTCGCCAATTCTTTTTCTTCGTCTGCATTGAAAATCTGCCTAGCATTGTACTTGGGGGTCAACCTTACTTTCCCAAGGGAATTTTCTTTTTGTTTCTTTGCATAGCGGAAAATTGTAGCAAAGGGAACCCCGGCTCTTTCAGCAACTTTTCTTAAAGACAAACCGCTTTGAAGTAGGTTTAAAGCATTTTTCATCGTTTCTGCTGAAGTCAGACCAATTGTTGTTTTTCTCTTTCGATTTCTGGCCATCTTCAAAAATAAAGAGTCAAATGAAATAATTAACCGCGAGTCTTAGCCAAGGTATGTACACTCAAACGCAAAGAAAATGTCACCCCTATAAACTCGGGTCTCTACCGCCGTAATGAGTTTATGGCATATTGTAAATTATAACCGAGCGAGTTTCACATTCAGCTACCTACATTTTTTCGGTGTTTTTGAAAGGTTTTTTTTGTAAGAAATAATAATATGCTTAAAATAGTATATTATTACCCAAGGTTTAGACATACGCTATTATAGCCCTAGCGTTGATTTTAAATCCCGAGGCGCGTAGCGCCGAGGAATTTAAGACGCGTGGGCTATAATCTCGTGTCTAAACCGCGGTTAATATACAATTTTTTCCACTACTAACATGTAAGTTATCCGGATCATTAAATTATTTTAAAAAATGTTGACCGGTTAATTCTTCAGCGAGTGAAGCTGGCAACGTCGCTTGGTGTTTGAGATGTCAAACGTGTAATTGGTTTTAGTCACATCTTCTGTTTTCAACAGTAGAATTCTTGTTTTACGACCGTTATTAAAATACAATTTAACTATTAACAAATCAACATTCTTTTAACTAATACACAGGAAACACACACTACTTCCTCAGGAATTGTAAATAACATAAATTATAACAACCGTACAATTAACTATTATTTTGCTTCTAATTAATAAGCTTTTGTTTTTTCATTATATATACTATTTACTTTCCGATACTAAATATAATATATCTTAAGTTCAAAATAATATGTTCAAGTAATCATTTATTAAAAATACACCCTTCATACAAAAAATTAGGTTATGTTAGAAATGTAATTTTTATGTGTTATAATATTTATTTTAATAGAAGGGATAGACTTTGACAGGTGGTTTAGCATTGTTTTCATTATTAACCTAGGTCAATAATATATATAATAGAGGCTTCTGGCAACGGGTTAAGAAAATCAATTTCTGCACTAAACAACTCAAAGAGACACTAGAACATCGTACTCTTAGCCCCTGGGCTTTTATGAATGAGCAACGTTAAAATTCCCTGTATCTTTTTGGGGGTAGAATAAGGAGTTTTCCAGGAATATTACATGCTTACTCATAATCTAGGAAACAGTCAGTTCATTGTTGTCTTAAAGTAGGTAAAATTTTCTCAGAATACCTAATCCTTTTTAAGACGAGAGCTTCAAAGGAGAATTTTAATTTCACATATTCTAAACTACGGAAAAAAATCTTTGTGTGAGTCAAGTTACTGTTAATGTATCTACTGATCAAAAAATTTGTTTAAACAAAAATTAGTGCAAAAGTCAACGTACAAATTTTTTTGGTTGTTTTAACAATATTCTTGAAATTTAATGGTCACATGATGAAAGTTTTACTTGTCCTAAGTATTTCATCTAAAGTTCTGTCTACCTAGATAATAACTCGCTCGGTTATAATTTACAATATGCCATAAACTCATTACGGCGGTAGAGACCCGAGTTTATAGGGGTGACATTTTCTTTGCGTTTGAGTGTACAATAAAAGATAGTTGGGGCTCAGTGAAACATATGTGGGGATCAATGAAACAATCGTGTTTTGCTGTGCCCCAACTATAACCTTTCATGAAAAAAATCGGTGAAACTGAAAGGCACGATTTAACAACGCAAACTCTCTTCTGATAAAGTAGGGAGCGACAGAGTGTTGATTTCTTTTTCCAAAGATGAGTTAGTAACTCAAACACTTGTTGTGAGATGGAGCAAGATGTAACGTTATTTTTTTTATACTTTTTCTGAAATGTTTCACTGTGGAACATGTTTCACTGTGGAACACTCTCCCCTACACTCGCGCGCGCGAACCAAAATCTAACCTAAAATATATTCGTAGGCTGCAACCCAACTAATAGTGAATGTAAGTTTTTCGATCGTTAATAACGATTTTGTCTTATAGAATTTAAAACACTTTACAATTGTTAATTTTTTAAGAAATTAGTTAAACCAATAAAATATAATATTTTATAAAATCGAAAAGTTTTAAGTCCATATAATAAAGTTTTAGTCCATGAGTTTCAGTGATTAAGGTTGGTCTCTCAAATTGTGTCAAGTTGATGGTAATAAATTTAATACTATAGCGCAATTACTGGATTTTCATAATATTATGCAATATTGCATAGTCCAATATAATTGGACACTGCAAAATGCGGTAAAAAGAGAATGGATTATGTATGTATGCAATGTAAGCTGGTGATTGGTTGCTAGCTATCAGTGGCTGCTCGTGACCATTTTCTCTGGGTAGGCAGAATTACAAATGCACAATTTATGATATAATCATAAGAATTGCAATTCGCAAAAAATTAAATACCATTACGGTGTGAAAAGCTACTAACAGCAAAATAAAAGCAATATTTCCCAAAAAATAATTATGTCTCATATACATGAAAAAATAAAAAAAATCCTGAAGAAAACGAAAGACGTACTACCAATAAGCAAAATAAGCAATACATCTCATTAAAAATAAATCAAAAGTGAGCAAGCTGCAATGCCAGAACTAACTTAAACGCATGAGTACCAGAAAATAAATTTTAAAGTTATTAATTATTTTGTTTTTGTTAAGAGAAAGAAAACTGGAGTGTGTCATAGATCTTTTTCTACATTTTGATGTTCTATCTGAATTAAAATAAAAATTTAAAATTCCAAAAACCCACTCGGATGTATTAACGGTTACACAGATGAACTTTGTATTTTTTAATGGAGCACTCCTATAGATATAACGGCGACAATACCTAGAATTGAATCTTGGACGAATTATAACCGGATACTTTGAATGATTCTAAAATATTTTTATTCCAATTAGTTTATAATGATTATGTTATAAGGTTATTAAAGGATAAATTCGTAAAAAAATAAGGACACGAGAAGGTAAATATGGGAGAAATAACATCAGTAAATAATTCCGACACAGGCTAGCTAGGTCTGCAGTCAGGAGAAGTAGTGTAACATCGGTGAGCACGTGACTACCACGGGTGCTTTCATCGTCTCAAACTCGGCTAGCCTGACCTGCGTCAGTGATAGGTACACTTGCATCTATCTCGAGCAAACAAACGCAGCTGAATGTTTAATATAGCAGGCTGAGTATAAAGAAGATAAGTAAATAAAATAAAAACAATAAGTTTTCTATTTTGGTTTACTATTAAAAAAATTACAAATTTTTAAAAAAAATTTGAAATCATTTTTGATTTATTTACACTTAATTTTCCCAGAGTAGGCACTGCCTAACCTGCAATAGCCTGTAATAGCAGCCAATCACCATTCTAAGGTGTTTTTCTACAATATTTCTCTACCCACAAGTAAGTAAACTTCAACTTTAATGGCTTACAAATATCAAGATTTAGCTCTCTGTATTTATAGAGGTGTTGGATAAAATATATTTTTTCTCTAGCTGGATTAAAACATAACATTTTTAAAACATAAAGCTAACGTTTTTTGTTCAGCCATAGCTTCATCTTTACATGCCGGTCAGGTCTGGACTAGCATCCGACCTAGGCCTCCCCTTTAGTATTTTTAATCCTAAACTTAATAGTTACTTGCATACCAACGCCAGGAAATCTTCCAGTAACATATCGAGAGAATAATTGTAGTAGTCTTGTAATATGTTATAGTATATGTTTGTTTGATGAAAGCAATAGATTGGTATTGTGACCTTAACTTTTTCTTTTTTTTAAAAGAACCAAAATTTGCTGCGGCAGCTCAGATTTTTTTCAAGAGCAAGGGTCAACTGTTCAAACCCTATACTTAAAAGTTCAAAAGTGTTCTAGTGACGTCATTAAAAACACCTGAGACCAGACAAACAAACAAACCCAATGTTTACTAGTGGAAGTGGATCTAGTATCAACTCAGTAAGAAATGATTATGGTAGTGCTGTTGGGAAAATGTCTGGAGAATGTTGAACTATTTTTTTTATTTACCAGTAGAACCAAAACGTGGAACCGAAAAATACGGTTTCTTCGAAAATTTATAGCGGTCCGGGTTCTCATCTTAACATTAACACGGATTTTAGTAAGGGTTCCGAATCCGGTTTCGGTTCCATAAAAGTAATCGGTTTCGGTTCCGATTCTTTTGGGTCCCTGTTGCAGTCCCTGATATTAATACTATAAATAAAAAATAAATCCTTATTTATTCTACTTTTAATTTGCATATTTTCGTATATAGATAGCCGGCAATGACTAGAGTAAATATGTTTTTATACGAAAAGGTGTAAATTAAAAGTAGAATAAAGATTTATTTATTATTATTATCCCTCCGGGACTAAAAGTGACACTTTAGTCTTTCAAACGAAAGATTAAAATGGCACTTTTAGTCTACGGAGTGCAAAAATAGCGTATATACCACGGAACTAAAGTGTTTAATCCCTCAGGTGATTGTTGCCCTCGACTACGTCTCAACAAAAACTGCACCCTCGGGATTAAAAGAGGCACTTGAGTCCATTGGTATATAATATACTCTTATTACCCATGTTATAAACAATAGTTTTACATGCATAAAAATAAACATGACAGCATAACCTAAAATTCATAACTGACAACTGTTGAATGTTGTCACTATAGTAAAAACAGAGAAAAAAGTATCTTTGTTTCAGACAGCTTAGTTTTGGCCTAGAAAGAGATAGATTTTGACATCCGTGTCCTAATTCTAAAATAACACAGTTAAAGTTTTCATTGAGGAACTCTAGTTTAACCTAACATGCATCGGCTGTCAGTTAGGTCATATATTTGTTTGAAAATATTTAGAGCTATATACCAACATAAAATGTGACGTCATTGCTTTTGCTTCCGGAACCCTTATGGACAGGGCCGGCGTAAACTTTTGCGGGGCCGGGTTCAAAAATGTACTTCGCATAAAACAACTCCTAAATAAATTATTTATTATAAACACATTATTACATATTACAATAGGATCATCGAGTTGTTTACGAAAACGCTAAGTCGTGTATGAGCGCATTCTTAATGCACGAGCGACGAAGGAACGAGTAATTCATTTGCGTGAATGCGTCGACGATGACTTCGCGCATCGAGTTTTGCACAAGATTTTTTGAAACGAACTTGAGCAACAATGAAAAAGCATAATAACCAAAATCTGTAATACTGCTTCGAATTCAAAGTAAACATAAAACCAAGTAGATAATAGCATTCTCTTGTTGCCAATAAATGGCACTCGCGCATTTGTCAGTGAAATTATTATCGATTACTAATCTTTCTTTTGTTATTTCTAAATTAAATTTTAGGTATAATTAAAGAACTCCCCCCACTAGACATTTTTTACCAAACTGGTGTCATTTTAACCGAGATTTTATGCTGATTCTGAATATGTAGATCATTTTTGGGGTGACCGCCCCAAATTTGGGAATAAAAAGTAAAAAATGATTCATCTCCATGAAATTGAATAATAATTATATTAAGTTTCTATGATTGCCAAATTTAGTTAGGTTAGGTTAACTTTAGGTTAGGTTTAAGTCAGGTTAGGTTGAAAAAAATCAAATTTGCTTTTGCATAGCGTTTTGGTTAGGTAGCGGCGTTTTTGTGGAGGTTAGATTGGTAGCAACCAATTTTGGAGGCCTAGGGCTCAAAAGCCCTATGCTCCGAAAAAATGCTAATTCCGAATATGTAAATCATTTGTGGAGCGAGCGCCCCAAATTTCGGAATAAAAAGTAAAAAAAATGCTTAATTTCCATGGAAATGAATAATAATTGTATGAGGTTTCAATGATTGCCAAATTGCCTAATATACAATTATACAATTTAGTTAGGTTAGATTTGATTAGTCCAGGTTAGGTAGAGAAAAATTCAAATTTGCTTTTGCATAGCGTTTTGGTTAGGTTGTGGCATATTTGTGGAGGTTATGTTGGTAGCAACCAATTTTGTTTTCCCGTTTCCCCAAAAATAATTTTTGCACTCCGTAGACTAAAAGTGCCATTTTAATCTTTTGAAAGACTAAAGTGTCACTTTTAGTCCCGGAGGGGTCATTGTGAACATACCGCAAAACATGCTAACCTTACTTTTGTAATGTCAAAGCGTAATCAGCTGTCACACATTTGCTACAAAATTACAAAAGTAAGGTTAGGTGTGTTTTGCGGCATGTTCACAATTAACGTTTCTGGAGAGATTAAAAGTAAACAAACAAATTAATGTTACAATGCCAACTAGTTTATTCAAAATACTAGTTTAACCAAATTCAAAATACAATATCAGTTAATTATTGTGATTTATATGTACAATGACATAGACATAAGCACAATTAACAAAATTAAATAGGCAATCTTCAGGTTTATGAAATAATGTAGAAGCTGTTAGATTATCAACCTTCACTTCTTCGAGTACAATCGGGATGTCAGGTTGTTCGTAGATGTACGGATAGAGGAATTTGTACCAGATCAAATTTTATTTTAATATTGAATCGTCTGGCAATACTATACTTAGCATTTCCAATCGGTTTTGTAATTGTAATTGCATTTATTTAACAACTATACAATTAGATTGTACATTTTTAACTCTTTTTTATATAATATAACTTTAACTCAATGTATTAGGAAAAACGGAGTGAAAAAATAGCGTATATACCACGGAACTAAAGTGCCTTTTAATCCCTCAGGTGATTGTTGCCCTCGACTACGTCTCGGGCAACAAACTGCACCTTCGGGATTAAAAGAGGCACTTTAGTCCCTTGGTATATAATATACTATTACATATTCGGAATCAGCATAAAATTCCCGTTAAAATGACACTAATTTGGTCAAAAAATGTTTGGTGAGCGAATTCTTTAATTGTTCCAAAATTTATTCTTAATAAGTCATATTATTTTTAAAGAGTCTAAAAGGGCCAGTGCTTTTTGCATCTTTCTGAAGCACGAGTGCGCAAACACTACATTCGCGTTTAACTGTTACATTCGCAAAATGTCATTTTGAGTTAAAGAAATTATTTATAAAAATAGTGGAAGTTTGCTTTGCCAGTCGTTAAATGACACGGAAACATCGGTGCGACTACCAGCAGAGAAAGCACGCGCATTTTTAAGTTGTAACGCGGCACCTTACAAAGCGCGGGACCGTTTAAAAAGCGGGGCCGGGTTCTGGAGAACGCGCTGAACCCGCCTCGCGCCGGCCCTACTTATGGAACCTAAAAAAACCCTGGAACCAGAACCGGAACCTTAATGTTTAGAAAATTAATATTGGAATCGGAACCGAAACCCTTATTTTGAATTTCCAAGAACCGGAACCTATATTTGTAAAGGGTTTCAGTCCCTGATTAATATATGCAAAAGGATAAAAATAATTACGGTCTCTTCAAATGAAAGATTTCAAAGACTTGAATTTGTTTCACTGCGCATGACGGAGGAATTGTGTTTTCTTAAGGGCTGGTTGTATAAACACAGATTAACTTTAAACTAGGGTCAATATCCCAGGCAACGATTTTTCCGACAATCGTTACTGTGGCAACTAAACCAAGTTTAAAGTTAAACCACATTTATGCACAGATGCATTATAATTAGACTATTATTGCAAGACTCATCTAAACATAAACGTCTTTTTATGTCCCAAGGGCCTCTTTATGGTCAGAGGGGCAATAACGAAAAGTCAATTAAATGTCAGAAGTTTTTTGTAGAACTTGATTGGTTCTTAATATAATTTGTAAACTTATCACCAATGAAAATAAACTGAAATTAAATATTTTAGATAGTAACTATAGTAACGAACTTCGTATAATCACATAAGTATACGCACAGCTGCTTGATGTACCTACGTACTCATTTAATTATATTTTTACACAATAATAGATTTGACATTAAAACTTAATCTGTGCATAAAATAGTGTATGTATAGCTACAACCTTTTCCTAGAAATAACGCTTCTGGCCATAAAAGCTTCATTATGCCCTTAATACATAAATAACTATTATACAACTCGCCCTTAGGCTCTGGACCACAGAAAGAGACGCTTGTTATTAACAACCAGACGTGTTTTTTTGGGTTTGGTTCTGTTCCCGGTAGGTCAAACCACTAACCAACCGTGTTCTATTGGAAAACTATGACGTCATATACGACCGGGCTTCAATTTTAATTGCTTTTGGTCTGTCAAATTCAGAACCTGCTCTGGGAGCAGGTTGCAGATACAGGTAAGTTTTGGTCCTTAGTCAATGACCACTTATTCAGGTTGGCCACCATTTTGAAAGTCAAAGTTTTACGGCGTGTTTACATTATTCTAACCTCACATTTAGAAAAAGTTTAGTGATTTTATACTGTTTTATTTTAGAAATTATTACTTTGAGGAACTTTTATAACCCTGTGAACAAAATTCTAAATTATCCATTTGTTTAGTATAAATAGTAATGTCTGAGCAACGGAATTTTGATTCAGAGTTGGTCTTGAAAGAAAGAGATAGACATATCGGTCATGGTGCAATTTTGAATTAGTCGTATGAATTAGTTTATTTAAACTGTCACTTTTTGAAAAGAGCTGTCAGATTAACTGTTTTCGATAAAAAAATCAGTTTTTAATAATATTCATATGTATTTAATGAAGTACAAAAGCGAAATATGGTAGAAATTTATCTAACACAGAATTAGCAAGAAAATTGAAGAAATTAATAATACCTTGTATCCTCCATAATGTTCGATCGATAATGTTAATCGATTCCGTTAAAAGGAGAGTTACATTGTGTAGAGATGTAGGTGGGGGTCGTATAACTCATCTTTGTTAATAAATTTTTAATTTAATTATATTATTTAAAAATTTCTTGATTAAAGATTGTCGAGAGCTCCGAAATCCGAACTAAAATGCAACGCGTGCGAGCCATTTAAGGTGGGTTGTCAGTGACTGAGAGTAGTTCTCAATGATCTGTAGTAGTTCTACTACCTACTTAAAATTAATATCAGATTAACCTAAAATTTCCAAGGCCTTCTCTGAAATAAAATTCCGTTGCTCACACATTATAATCTCACGTATAAGATCCTATCAAAGCAGTGCATTTTTAGTGCCATATATAGTAATATTAAAACTATTCTCAAATACAAAGATCTCTCCACGGCCACTATGGTACTTACTGAGTTAATATTCTAACTCGTTAAATAAATATTCTAAAACACTAGCGGTTATGTATTTTGCATGTATTTCATTCCATCACTAGATATGGAATGAATATTATTACTTATTATACACCATTATAGAATAAGTATAAAATCCCAATATCTTGTACTACAGTAGATGTATATTTTTAACTAAACCAAGCCACTATATGATATAGGTATAATATAAAATGTTACACATGAGTAATTAATGTTAACAATGGATTATTATACTATTAGTAAAACAACTAATTTGTTTCTAGTAGGTTTTCATGATTCAATTACTGTAAGTACTAGGTCTGTTTACAACAGCTGCTTGAAAATTATTTGGTTCGTAATTAAATAGTAGTTGCCTGCAACAAGAAAATACAATTGTTTTCTGTAGATGTTTCTAGTATTGGTAGATAAATAACTATAAACATGTATTACAGCTATCAGTACTACATACACATTCTGTAATTACGTTTTTCTTCAACAACCATGTTGCATATATATCTTCTGCAATATCTCTAATCATTGTAGTATTTTCAACCCATATTTATTTGTACTAAGGTAAGATTATATTGTTCTTATTAATTCTTTGCTGTTTCACTTATCTGTTCCATTTATGGTTTGGATTTGAAGTTCCTTCTACTTTGCACGTACCTCACTGTCAGTGTAGTCGGTACATGGTAAACCAACAAACCTAAAATTAGTTTTACGTAATTGTTATCTAACTCTGCACATACAAGTATGAAAAAACCTACACTAATCATGGTTTATCTTTCTGTTGAAGTGACACGACATGTAATATGACACCTTTTATGGGGACGTCTTTCTTCAAGATAAATAAATAAATTTTGATAAATAGGACATACACGGTCTTCCCCGACGACGTCGGCGAAAACGTCGTCGACGACGTCGGGGACAAGGTCGAAATAATGAGGTAATGTTTACATTTACTGTAATTTAATGCATAAACAACTTGTAACTTCCAGCTGGACTGTTATAATAAAATTATGAATATCGTATTTCTTTAAAACATCAAAATGAAAAAAAGCATTATTGATAATAATCGTTCATAATAAAATGTGTACTGAATCTCTTTCTTTATTTAGACGTATTTCGAAATAGCTTATGCAATTAACAAAAGTCTTCATAAACGTAATAACCTTGACGTCACCTTTCGGTGGAATTACAAATCAATCTTTTATTATGAAACGAAAACTTTAGTTTTTTTTTATTTCATTGTTAATTTAGTTCAAAAATGGATATAATTAATTAACGCAGGATTTAGGATTCCGAGTTCCAGTGTGCAAACGATGTACAATTTTCCGAAACCAAAAGGAAGATTATCACTTACCAAAGGACAATGGTAAAAATCTGCTGATTGTTATCATATCTGTCATCTTTTATTAATAGTAGTAAAAGCATTTCCTACATTTTATAAGTTGGCTAAATAATACCTACTGTAGTTTCAACATTTATAAAATATTGTACATAAATAAAATTAATCTTTCAAAAAGTATAAAATTCTCAGTATGTGTACTTATTTCCTATTATACAAGAAAATAGATGGCATCAAGTGTTCAGGTGACAATTATTAGTAGTACAGATTGTAATTATCTTCCAAGGTTATCAGGTTATGACCCATATTGTAAACATGATTTGTAAAATTAAGAATCAGTTTACATCAAATTCGGTTGAATTTATTAAACGGTCTCTTCAAATGCAACAAAATATTTATTTTACTAGAATCAGCACGTTCTTGATGAACAACGAAAAAAATGATATTTGATACCTATATAATAATTTGTCCATTGACCTCTCCTATACCAAAATAAGCAGATTTTTACCAGTGTTCTTTTACGGAAAGTCCTTTATAGGAAATTATTGTACACATCGTTTGCGCACCAGAACTCAGAATCCTAAATCCTGCGTTAATTTTTAAACTAAATTAAGAATGAAATAAATAAAAAACAAAAGAGTTGATTTGTAATTCTACCGATGGATATCAATATTATTCCGCTTATGAAAAGTTCTGTTAATTGCATAAGCTATTTCGAAATATTTTAAAGAAAGAGATTCAGTACGCATTTTATTATGCTCAAAAATGCTTTCTTTCAGTTTGATGCATTAAAGAAATACGATATTCATAATTTTATTATAGCAGTCCAGCTTGGAAGTAGAAGTTGTTTATGCATTAAATTACAGTAAATGTAAACATTACCTCATTATTTCGACCTTGTCGTCGACAACGTTTTCGCCGACGTCGTCGGGGAAGACCGTGTATGTCCAACTATAGACTTATTGTCATGTATTCATTTGTAATTCAAAAGCGCAGTAATAACTAAAAGATTAATAAATCCAAGTTATTGTTATTAATAAAGATTATGAAGAGTAACCGATCTCAGAACCAACCCGTTCGCTTGAGTTCCTGGAAAAATCGTCACCTAACGTCATGACTCCGAGTGCCTCCGAACCAAACAGACCCGAAGAGCAACCTCTGTCAAATAGTCAAATACCTGTCAACCTCAACAGTAGTAGTAACATCACTGGTTAGTATGGTTAGTATCAAGGAGGAAAGAGAGTAGGGAGGCAGCATTCAATACAGGCTTTGAAGTGTTGATGTTAGATTGTTTATATACAAAGAAAGACGCTTCTTTACAATCGCGGTTTTTGCTGTTTAGGGGTGATCTTGGTGCTTGTTTTGGCCGAGTGTCCTAGTGAATGTTATTGCAAGTTATTTAAACATTACTAAAGTGGAAATTCCAAAAAAACAACCAACAGAAGTGAAAATTATGAGTAAAAAGTGGTAAGTGGCTTTTATTATGGTTGTTACATACTCAAGGTTAACTGCCATGGGCGTAGCTTTAAATTTTACCCAGTGTTGTTTAAATTATTAAATTTATATTTCAGTGCATTATTTTTTATGAAATAATAAATTATATATAGGATGTAAAACAGGTGATATAAATCAAATAATTTTATAGGAGCTAGCAGAGTCTCAGCGATGTTACTAACATTCGAACATTTGATGAAGATGCATTTGCTGAATTGAATATAATAACACAACCAAGGTAACTAAAAGCAACAATGAAAAACAAATCGAGAACTACAAAAATCAAAGAATTGAGTTATTGCTGTTTTATCTGTTGCAAAAGTTACATTCTATTTCATGTCAAAGAATGATCTCTATTTTAAATTAAAATAGAGACGATCCTTTGACTCGAAAGTGTAGCATGCCTTTTGCGACAGATAAAACAGCAATAGGGAAGACGCATATGTCGTCAATTGAGGAGATTCTTGCATTTTCATAAACGTCATTACTAAATTAGTTAGAATATCAGTTATAAATGCATTAAACAATTACCAATTTTAAGTAATTAATTTTTGAAAACCTTGAAAATTTAAATAAATTTAAAATGCAATACTGGTGTCCTCTAATGGATGAAACTTTGTTACCTCTTACAGTTCCAAAGACGACCCACTGTTGGTGCTAATGAAACAGTTAAGAGTCCTGTATTACCCGTCAGTTTGAAAAATTTTTTATTTTCAAGTTCAAATATCGTCTACTTATTAACGAGTAATTAATATTATAATGTACGTAATGCTGTTGTGTAATTAACTGCCATAATTAAAGTGGTATTAAATATTACTGGTAATATTAATTCAAAATTCAGTTTCTTGGTTTTCATCAGCGCCATCTAACGTTGAGTAGATCGTCAATATTGCTTCTTCACATTCACAGCGGTACCTACTTTTTTACATCAAATAGCTTTGAGGGAAGTTGCTCAAGGCCAAATTCGGTTTTAAATGAGGAGAAATTCTAAATTTAATTTTTTCAAATAAATTGAGGGTTTTTAGAAATTCCGCTTATCTGGAAATATTTTTCTAACCAAAATGAACGAATACAAAAATTTAAAAAAATACTTGCGTCTTCCCTATTACTTATTTCTTTGGTTTTTGTAGTTAACGTTCTTTGATGCTAAGCCTTCAAAAGTTAGAATACAAGTAATTCAACATGTTGTTGCAGTGTTGAGAAAGAAAGAAGAGATTCTTCTAGCTTAACTGATGTCAAGGGCTCAGAAACTTCAGAAAATTTAAGTGCAAATAGTGGAGATAATGGTGATAGGTAAATTATACATTATTCTGTAAATATTTGTGGTATCGAAGACTAAGGTATTATTATAGTATAGACGGTCGGACTTGATGCACAACAGGTGCATCCACAACAAGCATAAAAATAATTTAATGTGTATACGTATTGGATAGTGTTAAAGGCATTAACATCATTTTCTTAAATAAAACAAACCACCCTATTGACAATTTAATTTTATAATATGCTATTAATATCTTATCACAGGCATTTTTTAATATCAAATTGACCGATGTAAAAATGATGTTAACAAAGCCAATGGCATTTTTGAAATCAAATTGTCAATGGAACGATCTCTGTTTTACCCAAGAAATGATTTTGCACAGTGTTTTAACAGCATCTAGTATCCACATCAAAAACTAATTGTAAATGCACTAGTTATTTATTTCATAATGATCTAGGATGTAACGGTACATTTTCCACCGGCATTCAGTACGTAAAATTTTACATTTATACTTATTAAAAATTCGATTTCGGTCCTGTAAGACTGTGCTTTATTCGAAATAGAATTTCGTCATGTAAATATTTTCTATAAATTAAAAACATTTCAAGAAAGGATTGCTTCATATTTGTATACACTTAAAGAACATAGCGTCATAAATTGATGTTTTAGTATTTTGTTCGTTTATATTTCTGTGTTAATATCAATTACACCGTGGGACAGCTAATGTAAGACCTTGATACAGAAGACTATAGGAAGTACTTGGTCATCAATTTCATAAAAACACTTCTGTTAATATTCTGAGAATACAGGCCTTAAAAACAAAATTTTCTTTGTCTGCCATATGCGTTTGAAATCTAAAACGGGTTGACGCGTAACAATATCGACGAGACGGGTGTTATTTTGTACCAATCTCGGCGTAGTTTTACGTGCTATTTTTTAATCTTTTAGGTCGAGAATCCTGTAGAAGGTTAACCAAAAAGTTCCCTTACGAGCAAATAACATGTACCACTCCGCGAGACGACGGCACACATGGTAAAAACTGGCGCGTTGCGACAGGGATGGTTTTTAAGAAGAAGATTCCCGCTCAAGCATCGAGGCGGACGTATATCGATCGAGTTCCGATAAATAGTGGTTGATTTTAAATCAATGTTACCGAATTACCGAATTTAGCATGAACCACGGCAAATTTACAAGCATGCTTGTAAAAACTACTCTTATTTCATTTTTAAATAATACTAGTATACCTGTAAAACATAAGAGAAATAGGTAATATTTCAAAAATAAATATTACCGTCTGTCGTTATGGATGGATTGTGAATTAGACTTTAAAAAGGAATTCCAATATTAAATTAACAGGAGTAATATCATTTTCTGTTTTAAAAATAAGAATTTACGTATTTTAGTAATACTTTTAAGTAATTATTTATCTTTTTATATTAGGTAGGATGTCGGTTGTAAGGAGCATTAGGCCTCATCAAGAGTGTAAAATATGCACAATGCATTAATTACAAGTACATTAACGAAACGACGTTACCTTTTGCATCCCTAGAATATACGTATAATATTCGTTACTCGTAATGAAATAGTACAGCCCTTGTGTATGGGCTTTTTCGAATGCTCGTGAAGCGGTTCTTCCTACATATACACAAGTTTACCTCTAATATAAATTCAAGGGATAGTTATTATAAAAACCAAAGTTTTTTCGAATTATTGTTATTTATAGAATCGCGATACATCGAGCTTTGTAATAGTTATTGTAAATAATATTATACAAATAATTTAATAGTCGATGCTCAGCATAACAGATTTTCGAGAATCTGAATTAGCAGATATTTTTCAGACAACTTACACTGTTGCGTCATTGTAAATACAGTGAAGCCTCGTTGATCCGAATCTACGTTAATCTGAATATCACGACAATCCGGACCAGCAATTTATTTACATTGGTTTCTTGTAATCCGGATTTAAGGTTTTGATAATCCGAACTTTAGAATTAATCGTTTTTATTCATCAAATTTTGTTTTAGTAACTAATGCAATGGGTATTCAGATGTGTAATTTGATAGAAAACTACCGTTGTGGATAAGATAAATAAGATTTTATTTTATTTATGTTTACGATATATTTGTGTCTGGTGATAAATTCTTATAAAAAGACGCGTATTTTTTATAAGTGGTTACATTGCAACTTCACAATTCGTATTAATTACAAAGGTATAAGTTAAAGAAGAATTGATACTTCTTTTACGAATTACGACTTTATGTATCTCCGGCATACATAAAAAGATTTTGTGCTAAATTTAAAAATTGTTAAATGTAAAAATGATCGTATAACAAAGTTGAAAAAACGTTAAAACCTGCGGAATATCCGGAGATGGGAGAAAAGTTGTTTGCATGGTTTTAGATATGTCACTGATGTCCTCCGAAATTTTGACCGAAAACGCAAAGCATCTTTATCCAGCACCATGCGGTGCATACGAAACAGTGGAAGCAGTCGCGATACGACGTATGCGCTATCACGCTCATACACATACGTCGGCGTCGTATCTGGTTCCACTGTTTCGTATACTCTGCACGCTACTGTGACTTTATAAAAGATGTTTTCAAAACGATGACGTCACGGGAAGTAAAGATTGGATATTTAATTTAAAAAAAGACTATTTGCGAGTGCTAAAAATCGCGGGAGAAAAGCTGTTCAGTGATTCGTACGCAGTGAAGCCATTTAAGAAACTATTGCAAAGTGGTGGCTTTGTACTGTGCGGTAAAAATTTGAAACAATTGTGATGCTGGAAGATTTAAAAAAAATCATATCTAACGTATTAAGTTCAAATAACACGAAACAAGCAAAAATCACCGCCTTTTTTTAAATGAATTATTAATACGGAATATTATTTTTTGTGTTTTTAAAACAGTTTTTGCGTAAATATCTTTGTAGTTTTATTTATTTTTAAATAAATGTTTTTGCACAATGTTTTAATTGCATTTATTTACAAATAAAACATAATAACTCTACAGATGCGGTAATTCGGAAACCGCGATGATTCGGATTGCCCCTGTTTTAATTACTCCGAATTAGCGAGGCTTCACTGTATACTTACAAGCACTGTGTAAAATCTGAGGATAATTCGACACACTCGCCACTTCGCCATGGCAACTCATTTCCCCTATTTACCAACGCGCAAAATTACAGATTTCAAAACATGTTTACATGCGCAAATGAATTAATATTAATTGTTGATTAATTAATATTAATAAATTTAAGAGAAATTATTATTATAATTATTATTATTTTTAAAATTATCCCTTAATTTTAGAGTCATTGTTTAAACTACATAACAAATGCATAATATTTATGTTATGTTAGGGCCAGCGGTAGACTAGTGGTGTCAGTGCATCACTCGTGTTCCAAGGGTCGTGGGTTCGAATCCTACTTGGAGCGACTTTTGTAATTGGAAAATTCCGCCACCTCAACTATGGGTGTGTGTATTCGTGTTGCATTTTAGATGGGGGACAGATGACCTTAGCTGTTGGTTCCCCCGCAGTGTAGACGTGAAATATAAAAAAATATACTGATTGTACATTACCATATTAGTATTTAATTGTGTTATTCTGTTTTATAAAAATTATACTATTATAATAATAATAATAATATAATTTTGTAATATTATAAAAAAAGTTTATTTAAGAAATATATTAAATATTTTATTAAAAAAATTAGACGAACTACATGGAATTTGAACCTTGGTTTTCTAGTCTGAAATCCAGCCGTTCATCCACGGTGCCATGCTATCTGTTGACGTTGTTTGCTTCTTTAATGAATGTCATTTACCATCCTTTTAAATTCGTCTCCGAAGAAAAGACTGAGAAAATCTTACTTAGAACCTGAATCTGAATTGCTTCATGTGAATTTCAGTGAATCCCAGCGTTTAATACATATTGGACTATTACGTAACGGAAATGTTGGAAATCAAAAACCTTTAAATATACAGGGTAACTTAGTAAGTTTAACAAATACAAGTGGAATTGATTCAATTACACAAATATTTTGCACATCATATTGTGACAGAGATTATCTGAATGTTTTACGTGGAGTCTCCGTGTTAACATACCTCCACGTTCCTTCCAAAGGAGGAAGTAATTGAGATACGCTCAATCAGCGTGTGGTCTGCCCTCAAGCTAGTCTCGAATCCTAGTGCTTCCCGACACCTCGAACGACTGGGGGGCAGTCTGCCTTCGGGCTAGTCTCGGATACTAGTAGAAGTCCGACATCTCCAACGACTACTTGACCGTTCACCCGTATCATATTGTGACAGTGCCAAATTTGCCGAATTGATTAATGAAAAAAAGAAAATGGTAACGAATTTGCTATACTGATATACAAAATTATTCATTCTGGAGTTAATATCCATACATACAGAATTAGGGCAAGCATTTTGTTCAAATTCTCTAAGAAAATTGATTTACCTGGGGGAACCATAAGGGTCGATGCAGTTGACTCTCTTAGTAATGTCATCATCAATAGTTTAGGAAACATAAAAATGGGTACAAAACTTGCACAATGCAATAATTGCAAGTACATTAATTAAACACCGTTATATTTCGTATCCTTAGAATTGACCAGTATAGATAATATTCAGAATAGTTTAGATTGCTATGTAAACGAAAAATGTATACCCGCAAATATATAAAATGCAAGCGTAACTCTTTAAACGCATGTATAAAACTGAGCGGTTCGTATTTGCTAATAGAACCCGTAAATACAAATAATAAGATGTTAGAATTAAGCGTGAAATTGGATAACATTCCAAAATTTCTAAACAGGGAGAATATTCGCTATATATTTCGGGGTGTAGTAGGGTATAACGGGTCTATTACAATTTCCGAAGTGGGGCATTTTACAGGGCACTCTTGCCGTCATAACAACAAGTGGGAATTATATGATGATTTAAAAATGCATAAACATGATATTGTCCCTAATGCAATTGTAAGATGTCAGACGCTGTTGTACACAGTGTAATGTTCTTTTAGATATTAAAACGATTATTAAAACCATATGTATCTTATTGTGTTTTATTTGTCTTTTTGACTGTGAGTTTGAAAAACTTAAAAATCATTGTGAAACTTTAACTAATTTTTGCATTTATATTATATTTCATGTTTTTATTGAGATAAAATTCCTTTGTTGCTAAAAGTTGATCACTATTAGTAATACAATTGTTCAACCCTTTGATAGGAATGATAATTTACAAGACTGTACGTTTACGTAAGCTGACGCTGTATTTTATCTCGGAAACTTAAGAGATACGAAAAAAATATAGTTGGTATAAAATAAACTTAAACTCTGTAATATTTTTCTATACAGGGTGTAATTAACATTACTAGAAACCTCGTAATGGAGGGGTAGCTGTAATGATTTAGAACATATTTTAATTTCAAGTATGCTCATTGTACTCAAATTACATTAAAAATAAGAAACAAGCAAAAAAAATCCTTTTTAAAGATTTTTAATGTAACGTGAGTACAATAGGCGTACTTAAAATTTAAAATAGGATTTTCTCGAAAACTACAGGAATCTACCACATGTTGATAAGGAAAATATGTTCTAAATCATTACAGCTATCCCCGGTTACGAGGTTTCTAGTTATATCAGTTACACCCTGTATACAGAGCGAGTCGTTGTGTTGCGGTGTTTCTCAATTTATTAGCAAGTAATCCAATTTAGTGGCATATGGAAGTAAAAGTTATCTATGAAATTATTTATTTCTATTATTTTTGTGTCAAACTGAATTTTGTTTGGTTATGTAGTTTTTCCTTGATTTACTTTTATTACAATTTTAATTAATTATAAAAATAATAGTAACAAATAATTTCAAAGATGAGTTTTACTTCCATAAGCCACTAGGGATGACGTTAAATTAGATCAATGGAAATTTGGAATTTAAATTTGGTTATATTTTAAATGGAATAACCTATACATATATTTTTACGTTTCGAGTTTCGATTTTACACTTTATTTTGAGTATTTTTGGTTAATATAATAATAATAATAATAATAATAATAATATGCATTTATTAACCAAAAGTGTAAAGGTACGAAAAACAGTACCGCATAGTACAAAATAAAACAATTTACAGTACCTAAGATTAACACATTGTTTGGTTAAAAGGCTCTAATTCAGTTTGAACTGTTCTTCCATTAGAGCCCTGAGGAAAAAAAACAAAAAAAAACGAAAAGAAACAAATTATAAATGCTGATTAAGTAGCTCAGAAAGCAATAGGATAAAATCCATATTCCAGGCATTTCCATGGCATTTCCATTTAACTGAATAAATAATATATGGTTTTTTATATACTTTTTTCAGTGGCGTTTTCCATTTTTGAAGTAACTAACCACTAATTGAAAAACAATAATAATAAAAAATAAACAAAAAAAAATAAATTTAAAAAAAAGTGATACTTTTCCCAACCAGCCATTCAATAAAATGAAGTGTTTTATTTATATGAACAACTATATGTATAAAAATATATAAGAAAATTTTTTTAATGTACGTTTCTTATTGATTGGCATTGTTCTTCAAATAGTTTTTTAAACATATATTTTTTGAAACTAGCCAGACTTAAAGTCTTTTATAATTATTTTCGATCGAATTGTAGATCTTGGCAACATGATAACTAAATGAGCATTGGAACTGTGCAGTGCGATGGTTTGGTATATTGATAAGTTGTTTGGTTCTTATATTGACGTCGTGTAAGTTGTATCTTAAAACAATTTTTTCTCTTAAGTACGCAGGTGAATTAGTTAGTAGAATTTTATGATATAACGCAGATGCATGTAGGTATCTACGGTTGGCCATGTTTAACCAGTTGGCTTTTTCTAGGGTATGACTTATTCTTTCAGATTTTGTTATATTAAAAATTAGTCTTAAGCAACTGTTTTGGAGCTTTTGTAATCTTAACATATATACAGTGTGTATTATCGGTTTTGTTACATAGAGTAGCACTTAGAAACACATTTTCTCAAATATTCGCTCCCCTAATTATTTCAGAGTAAAATTCAGTAGGTACAGCAAAGTTTTAGGTCTTCTTGAGTGCTATTCAAAACACTCCATTCTCATTATGTGTTAAATAGTTTCCAAGACAGAAGCGATTTTTAGGTATAGGAAAATAACATTGTAAATGGGAAATGGCTAATAACATTTACCACGTTAAATTTAGACAGTACATAGATGTTACTGCAAGAATTATTAAGCACATTTTCATGGAACAGATCCGCTAATCAGAATGTGCTTTTAGTGTGTAAGGAATAGATGAAGATTGCGCAAGGAACTTATTTTATAAAATATTCTAGCTATGACAATAGCTGTCTAATTAATCTAAAGAATAACTACCAGGTTGATGTCGTGTTTTTGTAAACGCATTCTGATTAGTGATTATGTTCTATGATACTGTGCTTAATATGTGCTTCCATTTCATAGACTCCTTATGATATAGTCAAGTCTCCTCAACGTACCAAGCGATGAAAAGATTGACTTGGTCCTCACGGAGCCCCACCAAGTTCTCCTGACAGCACTGGGCACTGTGTTCTCATGAAAGCTAGGTTACATTCAACTTTTTGTAAATTATTTCACCAAAACGTAGACAACTCTATGCCATTTAATAATATGTATGGTTTATACCATTTCTGGCCGAAAATAAAGTTGCTCCATAAACTGCAGCCATGTGTTCCATGCTCTACTTCGGCTTGCTTCCTTTTTTCAATTTTACGACGGAACGGTATTCCAAATCAAGGAATTTATTACTAGACTCGTTTGACGTGCCGTCTCTTTGAATGTTAAAATCGGACTAAGCTGGGACTGCACGTGGGTTATCTCAAGACATGTCTCAATGCGCAGAAATCTGCTTGAAAACGATCGTTACTTACTTTCATACCCAGATAGATAAATTATGGAAAGCTCCTCGTATAACATCGTGTGCTTAATTCGTCTTTACCGCACTTCACCATTATCTATCCTTTTTAAACCGTTTGAGAAGAGAAGATGGGAATGTTATGCAGAGTCGTTCAAAACCTGTATTAACTAGAACTCCAGTTCTAATTTAAATCCAGATAACTTATAAACGGTTTTGGTGTAATTTCTGAAAATTAAATACTAGGTCAATAGCTATAGTGTCGCACATTCGATTGAACTATTTACGATCTAAACCGATGCTAATTGTCAAACTGTCAATCATTATATTTTTACCCTTGTTGTAGTGTTTGCTTTCCAATACGGGTGCTGACTGTAGTTAGTGCTACTTACAGGCAACTAGTGTTAGGTTTTTAACGCGACATTAAATTGGTAGCACAGGTGCTAACTTGCCACCCCCTCAAATTTTACCCCTAAATATCTTTTTAATGGTAGGAATGTCGGCTTTAGGGATTAGGTGCTAGCCAGTGCTAGCTACAAGCATTTGGTTCATCTACTTACAATGTATAAAAGATCACCGGGGGGGGGGCTAGGTGTCAAACTTTGAACCCTTATATTTCCACCCCTATTGTGGTGCTAGCTTTCTAACTTGGGTGCTAGCTAGTGTGAAACAAACTAAATTCTGTCAGACTAAATGACAATAAACTAACTAAATTACTCACAAACAAAACTAGGCCCCGCGATTGGGCGCCGGTGAAACAAACGTTTATCTGCACGAGAACAGAACTATAAAAGCTTATTAAAAATACATCATACTTACTGTAACTAAAAAGCTCAAAAATATCTGCCACAGCTTGAGATTTAAACTCTCTCTTTACAAATTAATTAATCAAGTCGTAGGTATTGGTTCCACAGCTGTATAAATGGTGAAAAGGAATAGATAAGGGTTCAAACACAAATAAAAACGTAAAAGGGCGCCATCTGGTTCTGAGCTTAGTTAATTATAAATTAACAAATCAAAGATGTTATTTTGAATAAGCATTAAAATTTATTAAATCCATTAACTAGAAAATGAATAGAATATTTATTTAAAACAAAATTTTGTTTACTTAAAATTGTTGAAGAAATGAAACTAAGCATTCACAACTAATATTGTTCCATTTTTCAGATCATTCAGTTTTGAATTAATAACATTTATTAACAAGAAAATAATGGTTGAAACACACATAACAAAATAAACAAATAAAACACACCTTATATATTTATTACAAGTCCAACCTAAATTTATCAGGTTATAATTATATTCTAAATTAATCAATAAAAATTCACCTAACACTCTTCATTAAATAAGGAAAATAACCAAAAAATGTGATTAAACCAACCACAAATATTATTCAAAAGCATTACTACAAGTATTAGAATTTATATTGAGTGGTCGTGAACACAAAATACCTCAAACCAATCAATTAGATCGATCACCTAAATGGTAAAAACTCATTAATTCAAATATTAGCCCGTGTATTGACTAGAGCTTTTTCTGGACAAAATTTAATAACAAATTTCTAAAAGAGGTTGGACAAATTAAATTCGTCCAACAATGTCAATATAACTGAATTGTAATTAAGTTAAAGTCTAAAGATTTTTAAATAACTATGAGAGCTCTCCCTAAATAAAATTCATAACTATGACATTCTTCAATTCTTGAATTACAAACAAATACCTACTTAATATTACAGTACCTTGCATTTTCATTCATTAAACTCATGGAATACCATACACCTAGTTCGGTAGAAATTGGAAATTCGCCTTTCTTGCGGGGAACTTGCGGTTGAATGCAGCGCAGCATTGAAGTGTAGATTCTCCATACAAATACGCGATCCAAATCAATTATCAACGGCCCATATGATTACATAAACCAAGAGAGTCAGGCACAAAAATAACCAAGATTTTAATTTGCTATTAAGTAATATCGTAATTATTTTCCCTCGGAAAATTAGCGAAAATGTGTCTTGAGCTTCAAATTGTTTTAATTCACTTATATCAATAAATGCTTTCAACTTCTTTAAGCCGAATTTTAATGTACAAACGCACAAAAAGTGCTCACTAAATTTAGGATTACTTCAAGAGATTCTTCTCTCATTAATTAACTGCACTTATCGGTAGATCGGACGAAAGGAAATACTTGCTATTACACATTTTTCCTCAAAGAATAAACCACTATGATTTATACGCAATACGAAATGACACGTCTTTCAAACATTACTTAGTGCACGTAAAACCTTTTCAAAAGGATTAGCACTTAACGGAATAACTTTAAACGATAATGCACTATAACTAGAATATCTTGCAATTCCATAGGATTAAAGAACTGTAATCCATTGACACTACTTAAGAATTGATCAAGCCTATTGACCACAAATCAAACGATAAAGCAGCTATCGATTTCTCGCTGTCGGGGTCGATAATGTATTTCTAACACAACGTTGACTGCATGCTAACAGGGTGCAGTCACGAGTCTGAGTCTGAGTACTCTTGTCAAAACTAGCGAAGGCCTTTTATAAACTCCGTTCTACGTTGCTCCGCGTACAGACATCTGTTTTTAGGCGGCAAGGGTGCTTATTGCTTGCCCTACTGTAGGATTCACGACCTTACGTGTAAAAAACAGTACCCATTCTTTCGCGCTCAAAACACACGTGTGAACTAAAACACGCTGGCTGTAAACGATATTTCTACGCTACATTGACTTAAAAGTTTTAAACGCAAATAACAGACAAAGGAAAGTGTATTTAGAATCGTATACACTCAAAATGTTTACCAAAATATTTCAATAAATGAGTTGACTAAGCGCTTCTCATGGTTTCTTTTCAAGGTTTCTTTTTGAAGAAATTGATATTATTTTAAAATGCCAGATAGCAAGATACGAAAAAACGACATCAATATGACGTTACATTATTTCATTATAGCAAATACGAACCAATCCTTTCTTAAAAGTGCCTTTTATTTGAGATGTTTATTTGATGACGTGCTTGTTTAAATTAAGCGGGGTCCACAGGACCGAACTTAGGATTTTTAACAAGAATTAATACCAAATTCTATATACTAAATGCCGGTGGAAAATGTACCCGTTACACTCGCCCACTCGTCAAAGAAAAAGAAAAAAACAATAAAAAAAGAAAAGCTGTGAAGCCCGTCTTATCTTTATACTCGAAACTAACGAAATGCCAAAGGCCTACGAAGATACCATACTAGTATCAAAACCAAAGCACACCAAAAGTGCCTAACGCACAAAACTATAAGACCACAAGTGTCTAAACATTCAAAAAAGGGAAGAGGGAAGGAAAGGGACTATCCGGCTAGGAAGATAGAAGGGAATAAAGGTAAGGAACGCCGAATAGAGCTGAAAGGAAGCCACCCTAAAAAAATGTCCTCACCGAACACTCAAGCAAAACCGAAGGTGTTGGAGATGCCAGACGCACCAACGGGGACCCCAATAATCATGTACTAGGAAAGTCATTCTCAAAAACACCCACCAACATCAAACTTGTAGCAAAAGCTACCTATACTGATTCTAGTACTCGCACAAGAGAGTGCAATAGCAAGGTGCCGCATAGGGTACCAAAAGGCAACACCCCGAGATCTCCGGTTTACAGTAGCCCGATATGGCACTAACTGAGCCTTCACAGATCGAGAAGAAAGAAGGAAGAGAAAGAAATAAAAGAATAGTAAACAAAGCTGAGAAAAGGAAACCTACACAGATAGTACTTCACTTCAATAGGAGCCAGGACAAGAACCAATTCCCCCACAAGCACCCACCGTCCAGCGTTAGGACCTCCTTCAACCGTCAGGAAAGGTTCAAGCCCAACCACTACCAAAACAAAGCACTAACCGCCACCAGAAGAACGTCACTAAACTAAAAAAGTAGTCGACACTACCCATACATTACTACATGCACTCTGAATACCTATAAAGCGTATACCAAACGGTATACCAAAAATAAAATTCAAGCTCAATACCTGAACGAAATGAATTCCCAAAACGCAAACCTATAACTGAAAATCAAAGGATATGGAGTTAATAAAACTCCTTTTAAATTCTAACCTAAGATAGATTAGTCATAACTATAAGCTAAGAACTTAAGGTTGATAAAACCTCTCCAAATTACACACCTAAGGCTATATAGAAACCTCATCTTAGGGTTACAAAAACCCGTTAAAAAGTCATCAGACTGTACTACAAGCTAGAGGAGTTAAGGTTAACGAACCTTTTCATATAATTCAATAACTACAAGCTAAAGGAGTTAAGGTTAATAAACCTCCTTGGAATTAAATATTTACACGTGGGTAGATTAAGGTTAACAAACCCTTATTGTATTTACCAGTGAAATATGCTAAATCTTCACCAACGATTGGACGACTTAAGGTTACTAGAACCCTTTCAAACAGTCTCCAACATATATTGGGTCGCAGCCATCAACTGAAAGACATAAGGTTAATAAACCTATTCGGATTTAGAACTTAAGGTTAATAAACCTATTCATAATAACTGAAGTCCGTTAACTTCAACGAAGGACAATATAGCTAAAGGTTGAAAACCTTTTCAAAGAGCTTACTGAATGTAACAATAAAATAGATGGTTAAAGGTTAATAACCCTTTCCGTATTATCTGGCTCAAAATTGGTATCAGCCTCTCCAAAACATTATATCACCAGACAAAAGAAGCCCACACTAAAACAACCAAAAGCTGTCCAATTGGACAAATTGTTATCAGCTCTACTGAAACAGAGAAAGAAGGAAGCACAATAGTGCTTTGTTCTAAAAAGAACAGATTCCAACATTGCTAGTTCGTCCCTTAGAACGACAGTAAAATAGTGCGCAACACGCACCAAAACGCAAGATGTTACAAACAACTGTAACACAGAAATTCCTCAAAAGGAACGGTAGTGGGCCAATATCCCACAAAAGAGAACAAACTCCAAATAACACAGAACGGCACGAACGACAGGTACCCAGAAAGGGAATGATCTGCCCTTAAAAGGACACACTGATACGGTGGTCCATACAAATTAAAAGATCGAAAGTACTTCATGACTGCACAAAGCAAAAGGTCTCACAAAGAGCATGGTTCCCAAAAAGAACCGACAGATTGAATGGTCAACATAGACCGATAGGACAAAAAGTCCTCAAAGAAGGTAGTCAAAGGATGGTAACGGAAAGAACTACCTCAGCTTTACCAGACTTTTACTGGAACCCGACATCGGTGAAAGAATTTCTAAAGCGCATCCCACCGCGCTATAATAGACAAGGTCTAAAACAGAAGGTCTAAAGAAATATAAATTTCTATAAGGGGGGAAACAGTTTCAAAAAGAAACATCAAATTTAAATTGGTCAACGAAGTGACCTGAAGGACCAGAAGTCCTTAGGGAGAAAGTGGTTAAAGGATGGTAAAAAGAACCACATATGCTTAACCGGACTCTTACCGGAACCCGTCATCGGTGAAGGAATTTCTAGAACGCATCCCACCGCGCTATAATAGACAAAGTCTAAACAAAAGGTCTAAAGATGGTAGAGAAAGACCATAAATGCTTTACCGGACTCTTACCGGAACCCGTCATCGGTGAAGGAATTTTTAGAGCGCCTCCCACCGCGCTATAATAGACAAAAGTCTAAAATTCAAAAGAAGTCAGAACCCGAAGGCTTGTTCTGAAAAGAACACGACCTCAAAACTCGATACGATAACACAAATCTGAACACAAAACTTCTCAAAATTCCAACACAGGAACACTCATACTGGATTGTCACAGCAAACTGTAACGATACTGAACGATACATACGAAGCACCATATACTTCAAAAAGCAAAACGGTAATGACGGTGATCAGAATCACCAAACGGTACGGAACAGAGACCATAATGCCTCCAAAAACACAGTACTAAGCGGCACTGCAAAACGGTACGATACGATATTGCCGGAACGGCACAGAACAGTAAATGGCACATGCCAACGATACGATAAAAAGACAGAAACTGTCTCCCAAAAGTGCAGTACGGCACGGAACTGTACTACAAAACGATACTGTAAAGGGACCGAGCAGGTCACCCAAAAAAGCACAATTCAAAACTGTATCACAAACGATACAAAAATCGGTTAATGGTGGATGCCAACGGTATAAATGAGAACAGAACGGCATCACCAAAACCTCACACACTCATCTTCAAAATGGTTCAAAACCACAAGACCTAATAGATCTCAAACAGATTTATAATTTTGCTTTTAGAAAAAGCTCATGGAAGTTCAACGAACTTAAAATGCACAAGGATTCAAAATCCCAACAAATTATTATTTTTTTTTCTGAATATTCAAAATGAAGTAATAACTTCACACAGATTTCTAAATAGACAGAACTGTCAAAATCGGTAAATATATACTGGACACAATCGGGAAAATTGTCTTACACCCTGCGTGATTTCCGACCAACCTACCAAGAAACACCCAAGGGATAAAAAATATCCCCTGTACACGCTTCACTCAATCACACTCCCACACAAGAATTCCACGAAGATATTCAATCACTCAAAAAGAAGAGGGCACGCAACAAATCACGCTATCATTGTTTTATGTAACTCCCACGACTAAAAGAATGAAAGAAGTTCAACAGTACCTGTCAGAATCATGAAAGAATTAACGCCACAAAAGGGATTAATTAATATTATTTAAAGATAAAACTTATTTAACAATAATTATGACCCAAATGGTAGTTTATACTGTAGATATTTAATTTTTAGTTTGGTAGCGAGTAAACTCTCCTATCATCTCATACAAAAGGATTCATCGGCCTGGGACCACAGTCATAAAACATACAGCAACTTACATCATCAAACGTTCCCAATCATCAAAGTTAGGATCCTTCAAACACATACACGAGCATACTTGCCAACACAAAACCATAGATGACCAAGAATAAACATGAGAAAAGGTCGTAAATTGAACAAGACCTACAATATTATTTAAGAATTAGAGTTTTATTGCTTGGAAAAGTCACAATGATTTTCCTTTAAATCTTTGACATGGAAATTGCCAACAGGATGTCCATCTAAATCTTGTAAGTGATACACAAGTGGAGACAAAACTTTGGTAACTTTACAGGGAATATATTTAGGGGCTAACTTCTTAGAGTAATCTTTAGAAGCATCAGACAAAGTAAAATTTCGCTTCCAGACTATATCTCCAACAGAAAATTTGAGCGGACGTTTTCGTAAATTATACTGACGAGAATTTTGCTCATAAGCTTTATGTAATCTGGACTTAACATCCTCATATAATTCGGGAAGCTGAGTTAGCTCACGGGTCCAAAAGAGTTTATTTGCAATCTCTAAAGGTTTATCGGAGTCGATTGGACTATAAAAATCTCCACTAACTGGAACATGTCGACCAAAGACCATGAAGGAGGGGGAAACTTGAGTCGAATCATGACTAGCAAGACGTATTGCTTGGGCAATATCAAAAATATGTTTATCCCATTCACGATGAGAATCTTTGATATATGAGGAAATAGCTGTAACAAGAACTCGATTCACTCGTTCTGTAGGGTTAACTTGAGGATGATAGCGGGCATTCAACCAAACATTCTGTATTTTAACGCTATCAAGAAAATCTCGAAATTCTTTAGAAATAAATTGCGACCCATTATCAAACATAACGGTCTGGGGTACGCCAAATATTGAGAAAACTTGTTCCTTCAGGAACTTTATCATAGGCTTGGTAGTGGCCTTACGTAATGGCTGTATTAAGACATACTTGGTAAACCAATCGGTAACAACAAACAAGTACTGATTACCAGACTTACTTCGCGGCAACGGACCTAACAAACCCATACTAATTAACTGAAAAGGAAAGCTAACTTTCTTTTCTTTACCCATAAAACGTGAAACATTCTCACTTTTCTGACTCGCACATGTCTTACAATTGCGTACATACTTACTGACAGAATATCTAAGTTTCGGCCAATAATATAATTTGGAAATACGGGATAGAGTTTTTGAAACTCCAAAATGGGCAGCTGTAGGTTCATCATGACATTGTTGCAAAATCTGCTTCCTATTAGCAGTTGGAATTACTAGTTTCCAATCGGAAATATTAGATTCAAACGGTAATAAGGAAGGCAAGAACTTATATAGTCGATTATTTTCGACTTTAAAATATGGGTATTTTTCAGGAGAAGCTTGAACTAATCCTATCATATTAAGATACCATTCATCAGGCTCAAGAGTATCGATATTGTTTAATTTTCCAGGGCGGTGCTGTACATCAAAGTCAAATTGGGAAAGACGCATACACCATCTAGCTAAACGACCTGTAGGTTCACGAATATTATGAAGCCACTTAATAGCTGCACAATCTGTAATAACTGTAAAAGGGGTACCCTCAACATAACCTCTGAAATGTTCTATACCAAAAATAACTCCTAATAACTCACGCTCAGTAGCTGAATATTTTCTTTCGGTAGAAGTCAAAGTTCGACTTGCATATGCAACTGGATGTTTTGAACCGTCCATAATTTGAAACAATACAATGCCCAAGGCTACATCACTTGCATCAGTCTGTATATAAAATCGAGACAAAAAATCTGGCGAAATTAACACAGGAGCGGAACTAATACGCTGCTTAATCTTTTGAAATGATTGCTCAGCTTCGGAAGTCCAATGAATAGGATCTCCTTTCTTTTTACCTTTAATGAGTGCGGTAATGGGGGCAGAAAGTTCAGCATAGTCTTTAATAAAACGTCGATAGCAACTAACTAAACCATTCACACGTTTAACTTCCGTAGTATTGCGAGGAGTAGGGAAATTCAAAATAGCTGACACCTTATCTGGATCAGTTCGCAAACCTTCTTGATCAATAACAAAACCTAAAAACTTCAAAGAAGAACGACAAAACTGACATTTGTCTAAATTAATCGTAAAACCAGCATCTTTCAGCCTTAATCGTAAAAGATTCAAAATCTTAATATGCTCCTCAAAAGTAGAAGACGCAATAATAATATCATCAAGATACACAAAAACTTTCTCATCCAACATAAGTGGACCTAAAACTTTTTCCATGCATTTCTGCATTGTTTGCGGACTGTTCGATAAACCAAAAGGCATTACAGTAAATTCAAATAAACCCTTATCAGGCACACAAAAAGCTGTTTTCGCACAGGAAGATTCCTCTAAAGGGATTTGCCGAAAAGCTTTACGTAAGTCTATACTGGACAGAAACTTAGCATTACGAAGTCGATTTAAAATAGCATCGGTACGAGGTAACTGAAAAGCATCTTTCTTGGTTACACTATTTAATTTTCGTGCGTCATAACATAATCGTAGTTCATTTGTTTTTTTCTTGACTAACAGCACTGGACTACTCCAAGGACTATTTGACTCACGAATCACTCCAAGTCTTAACATATCATCAACTTCCTTATGAAGATGGGTCTGCATAGCAGGCGACAGAAGATATTGTCTTTGCTTAATGGGCTGAACATCCCCGGTATCAATATAATGCTTTAATACATTCGTACATCCTAACTTATCGGAAACTAACTCTTCAAAAGCTGAAATTGTTTTCTTTAAAACTGTATTCTGTTTGGGACTTAGAGAAGCTTGGTCGATAATTTTCGTAGCTTCCATGGAGGAAGTATGGGTTGCGGAATTCTCAACTGAAGAAATATTATTTACTGAGGGTTCTACTGCAAAGTCATACACTCTTTCATACATATTTAGGTTTATCTTAAAAAGATGACCAAAGTCTACTCCTAAAATAAAAGCTTGGGTAATGGAAGGAACTAACAAACATTTGATATGTTTCGTAACCTTATCTAAAGTAATCGGTAAAATAATTTCGCCCTCACAAAGTTGGATGGTACCATCAGCTGTAGTAACACGAGCAGCTGTTAACTTCTTTTGAAAAGGAATTTTGTTTTCCTTCAGAAACTGTAAACCAGAAGAGCCTATAATAGTATTTGATGCACCACTGTCTAATAAACAAATAACTGGAAATCGTTGAATCCTAATGAGTATAAAAGGACGATTATCATACGGCATTTTTACACAAAGAGGTGCAATTATTTTGGGGGACATAAAAGTTTTTACCTTATTTAACCAAGACTTCCATTCTTCTGAAGAAGGCGAGAAATTACATTTCGTTGTTTGTTTGGGCTGAGAAGTTAACTTGCACGCGAACATGAATTGGGTTGTGAGGTTTTTGTCTTCGGTACCGTCCCGGTTGAACGATACATCACTACTTGATCCGCAACGATACCTCCCTTGGCGTTTTTTGAATTGCACACAATACAAGAATTGGAATATACACCTACCTTACCGCACCTATAACAAAATGTGCGTCGTTGTTTAGAACACTGCCTATGTAAGTGTCCAGTCTGACCGCAATTGAAACAGGATTTATCTGTACTGGATAATTCAGAAATATTAATTTTATTTTCCGTAGGTTTTCTTACCTGACAGTCATTTAACGAAAGACACGCTAAATCCGGTTCTAACAACCCGTTACGCTTGGAAGGTGGTGGATGATACCTTTCCGATCTAATTTTTAATTCTTGAATTTTTCTACAAAAATCCTTTAATGACGATAAGGACTTTATGTCCTGCAAACCTATGCGCTTTGCAAAATAAGGATTTAAGTTTCTAACTATCTGTTCTACCCTTTCAAGTTCGGGTTTAGGATGTTCTAATCTTCTAAACAAAGCCTCCATTGACATTATGTATAACGAAACGTTTTCATTAAGACCCTGCGTTCGGTTTTTAATCTCATCTAACAGATCTAACTGATAATCGATAGGTAAAAAGTCTCGCTTTAAACATTTAACTAACTCATTCCAATTACTAACTTCATTCTTAATACCTCTATACCATAATAAAGCCGGACCCGAAAATAAATCTATAGCTGAAACAAATAAGTCTTGTTTCGAAATTCGACGAGCCTCACATAAATCATTAATTTTTTCTAAAAATGCCATCACGCTGTCGCGTCCGGACTGGCCAGAGTATTTCAAGTTCCATTTAAAAACAGGTACAGGCTTAACCGTTGGCTGTACTTGTAAAGAATTTTCCAAAAATGACGCATTCGCATCACTAACTTTAGTTTCATTATTTTTTGTTCGAAATTCGATCAGTAAACCCTGCAAAACTAATAATTGCGCTTCAAACTCATCTTTAACTACAACTTGCTCATCCCCACTTACTTCTAATAAATTTATACGGTTCTCTAAATACAAAAGCCTAGAATAAATTACATCACCTAAATCCTCCGTTAATTCCTCTGAATTCCCAAATATTTTCTCAATATCAACAAATGATTCTTTAATCTGTGCTACATTAGTTTTGAAATCATATGGTTGTTTGAATGAAACCGACTTTAGCGTTTTTTCTTTAGCCAAACTGCCTCTCAAAAGTGCACGACGTTGTAAATAATTACTTACAGGCTTTAGGCCTCGACAGAGAATCTCAAACTTCAATTCATCGCCTTTCAAATGGTTAACTTCCATTTTGAAAAAAAAATACCGTAACAATAAAACTTACTTTTTCGCCACAAATAAGCGATAACTGTAATTAGGCTTTCCAATTTCTTTACAGAAATCCTACAATATTATGGACTCCAATAAAAGAATCCTTATCTGGAAACGTAGTACAAAACCACCTAAAATCCTAGAAATATTCATCAACCAATATCTCAAACCTTTTCTTAACTGTGGAAACAATATTTTATTCGGGCCACACGTTGGCAAAGCCAGTGAAACAAACTAAATTCTGTCAGACTAAATGCAGCGCAGCATTGAAGTGTAGATTCTCCATACAAATACGCGATCCAAATCAATTATCAACGGCCCATATGATTACATAAACCAAGAGAGTCAGGCACAAAAATAACCAAGATTTTAATTTGCTATTAAGTAATATCGTAATTATTTTCCCTCGGAAAATTAGCGAAAATGTGTCTTGAGCTTCAAATTGTTTTAATTCACTTATATCAATAAATGCTTTCAACTTCTTTAAGCCGAATTTTAATGTACAAACGCACAAAAAGTGCTCACTAAATTTAGGATTACTTCAAGAGATTCTTCTCTCATTAATTAAATGCACTTATCGGTAGATCGGACGAAAGGAAATACTTGCTATTACACATTTTTCCTCAAAGAATAAACCACTATGATTTATACGCAATACGAAATGACACGTCTTTCAAACATTACTTAGTGCACGTAAAACCTTTTCAAAAGGATTAGCACTTAACGGAATAACTTTAAACGATAATGCACTATAACTAGAATATCTTGCAATTCCATAGGATTAAAGAACTGTAATCCATTGACACTACTTAAGAATTGATCAAGCCTATTGACCACAAATCAAACGATAAAGCAGCTATCGATTTCTCGCTGTCGGGGTCGATAATATATTTCTAACACAACGTTGACTGCATGCTAACAGGGTGCAGTCACGAGTCTGAGTCTGAGTACTCTTGTCAAAACTAGCGAAGGCCTTTTATAAACTCCGTTCTACGTTGCTCCGCGTACAGACATCTGTTTTTAGGCGGCAAGGGTGCTTATTGCTTGCCCTACTATAGGATTCACGACCTTACGTGTAAAAAACAGTACCCATTCTTTCGCGCTCAAAACACACGTGTGAACTAAAACACGCTGGCTGTAAACGATATTTCTACGCTACATTGACTTAAAAGTTTTAAACGCAAATAACAGACAAAGGAAAGTGTATTTAGAATCGTATACACTCAAAATGTTTACCAAAATATTTCAATAAATGAGTTGACTAAGCGCTTCTCATGGTTTCTTTTCAAGGTTTCTTTTTGAAGAAATTGATATTATTTTAAAATGCCAGATAGCAAGATACGAAAAAACGACATCAATATGACGTTACATTATTTCATTATAGCAAATACGAACCAATCCTTTCTTAAAAGTGCCTTTTATTTGAGATGTTTATTTGATGACGTGCTTGTTTAAATTAAGCGGGGTCCACAGGACCGAACTTAGGATTTTTAACAAGAATTAATACCAAATTCTATATACTAAATGCCGGTGGAAAATGTACCCGTTACAAGTGCTAGCTATAGGCTATCTAGTGCTAGGTTTTGAAAGGGATAGAACAAATTGGCGGTGCTCGCGTTAACTTAGCCCCCTCCCCGAATTCACCCTTAAATAACTCGCGAATGGCATTAGTGCCGGCTTTAAAACTTAGGTGCTAGCTAGTGCTAGCTATAAGCATTTGATTCATCTACTTTTAATTTTTAAAAAGTCACTGGGGGGCTAGCTGTCAAACTTTGAACCCTTATAATTCCACCCCTATTGTGGTGCTAGCTTCCTAACATAGGTGCTAGCTAGTGCTAGCTATGGACTATCTAGTGCTAGGTTTTGAAAGGGATAGAACAATTTGGCGGGGCTGGCGTTAACTTAGCCCCCCCCGAATTCACTCTTAAATATCTCTGGAACGTTATTGGTGCTAGCTTTAAAGTTTGCGTGCTAGCCGGTGCTAGGTAAGAGGATCCTAGTGCTAGGTTTTGGTGGAAATCTACGAACTGGGGGGGGGGCTAAGTTAACGGACCCGACGCAAACATATAAACTCTCACAAGATCATTTAGAACATTTTTTTGGTGCTATCAGAAGTAGAAGTGGATGTAATAACAATCCTTCTGCTAGACAGTTTGAAAGTTCCTATAAACTGTTACTTGTACATCACGAGATTAAATCTAGTGAAAAAGGAAATGCCATAAATGTAGACAAAATCCCAATTCTCACATCTACAGTACCAAAATTAGCAAGCAATGAACTTGCAGAAGATACAGAGGATGATAAGAATTTCTTTGATGATGTAAACGAAGAGATTGAAGCTTATCTTTCAATTCCAGTATGGCATTTGACTGATTATGTAGCAGATATGGTGGAATATATTGCAGGATTTGTTGTGAGATGTTTAAAAAAGTGTGTTACTTGCACAAAATGTTTATTACTTTTAGAAGACATAGAATCACATTCACAACTCTAGAAACAAAAAGAGTATTCCAAATTAGTTAATGCCTCACACAACACTCGTTTAAATATGCAAGTGGCAGACATAATAAGCTTGTTGATCAATTTAGCATATCAACATATGACAGCTGAAATTCTTACTTTTGCAGGGAATCATTTATATGATGGTGAACCTTTAGACAACCATATTACACAAATATATAACCATATTAAATTGATATTTAAAAGATATTTCAAAATTAGATTCCACCATGAGGCCAGAAAGCGAGTGGCTGCAACTTCTAAGAATCGCATTCGAAGCGTTTTAACAAAAACTATTTTATTCAGGAATCAATAGTAAAATTAATATAATGATATGTCTCATCTGTTTTTTATAAATGTTTTAGCAGAATTGAACTTAAATTATTACAACTTCTTTTTAAGCCTTGTTTAATTAACTTGTTCAGTATAACTTCCGTATAATAATAATTTAAATAAGATGTACAATTTAATTAATAGTTACCTATTTCCTATAATTTCATTCTTGAATTGAATTAATTTCTAAAAATCATCAGGAGTCTTGATAAAGATAACGAATCTATATCAAAACGTCGACAAATTGATGAATTTGTAATAAATAAATTTTAGGACTGAATCCCATGAAGTTTTATTCAACTTCAAATTATCAACAGTCGTGATTTCATCAATAGTGAATTGTACGTGGTATGGATTTTTTATGTTCTTTTTCATTTGTAGTTTTGCAACTTAGCCATAATAAGTTTCATAAAGAAAACTTAAACAAAATAAGAAATATTTTAATAAGTAATGCTTATTCATCAAGTTGGTTCTCAAAAAGAACAATCATGGTAATGGCACAGTAATAAATGACTTTACTAAACATAACTAATTTGTATTTTAGACTCACATTAAAGGTTTCTCAGAAAAACTAAAAAAGATATTTTCAAGAGTAACATTTTTCTATTGCTTTTAAACAAAATAAAAATACAAGCAAATTATATTTAATCAACTAAAATGTCTAATAAATCTAATGTGATTTACTATATCCCTTGTGCAGATTGTAATGATAAAGAAATAAAGAAAATAAAGTGTTAAATAGGAAAAATATGTTGCCGTGATGAAATGAAGGAATATATATCTAGTATCAATAAAACTACAATCACTACAAAAACTTCATTAGTTCAACATACAAAAAGTTGTAATCATAAATTTAATTTTTTCTTTAAATTGATCAAGTTAAAATTTTAAAAATAGAAACTAATTTAACAAGAAAATTATACTTGAAATGCTTTCCCTACAAAGAAACGAAAATGACACTGTAAACTTCCAGTCTGACATTCAGTTCCATATATCATAATTTAATTAATTTATAATTATGGCAATTACTAAGGCTATTAATAAGTATGTTAATTTATAAGTATGTATATAGATCCTATTTTGAATTTCATTGTATATGTAAGTCCTACCTACACATACTGTACATAACTGTAACTACAGAGTCATACTTCGTAGAAGCACATAAGTATATGCACAGTGGCTTGATGTACTATTGATTTCATAATGATTTAGGACAGCAAGGCTAACATGATGTCATTTTATTATTTTTTTTCAATGTAAATGCATAGGATAAAATAATAAAAAATAGCATCATATTAGCCTTGCTGTCTTAGATCATTATGAAACCAATAGTACTTACGTACTTATTTAATTATATTTTTTACGCAATAATAGATTTGAGTAAAAACTTAATCTGTGCATAAAGTAGTGTATGATAGCGGGCATAACTTGCTTTTAAGGCCCTACAACCTTTTCCTAGCCCTCGGCTAACGCTTCTTTATGCCCTTAATACATAAATAACTATTATGGGTAGTAATTATTATTATTTGACGTTTCTGATCAAATTTATATTTCCTTAAAATCTTTTTTCTTAAGACTTGTTCAATTAACTTGTTTAGTATAATTTTTGTATAATCATAATTTAAATAATATGACAATTTAATTACCTCTTATAATTTCATTAATAAAATTAATTTAAAAAAAAATCGTCAAGTCTACATTTATAGATTTTGAATTTACTGATTTACATTTGATTATTCTTAACGTGGTGTCAGATCTTATAAATTAACTAATGGTTTAATTCTTTGTAATTTTTGTATAATATTTTAGGTATTGATAAAGATAACAAATCATTATGTAAACGTTGAAAAGTTGATGAATTTGTAATAAATATACTTGCTCCCATGTAGTTTTATTTAATTTTAAATTATTACTATTAGATTACATTTCTTTAATTGTAACTGTTTTTAAAAATTAAACAGTTTTCAAGTTTTAGTAGTTTATTTTGAAAATTATTTTATGTTTATATGTTGCAAAAAAAGCTAATGAGTATTAGATAGATTTTTTTTGTTGCACAAATTCAAGTTGTATGGCAGGTTGCATATTACCATTTACACTTCTAGCCCAAGAAAAGCACGCCACTGCTTTATGTTTGCAGACAAATAAACTCTGATAGAAGGGGCAAGGGCGGGTGTAGTCTTCATTTTTACACAATACAATAGCATGGATATGCGGTCTCCTGCGTTTATCGTATTCCTCCATGGTTAGTATACTCGCTACAAAACGTCTACTGTTCATCCACCGCATTTATCTACATTTTTGGAAATTAATACTAATTAATGAACGATCGAATAACTATACTAAACGAAAGCTAAATGTTTTATCTTCGTAAGTACAAATAATTGAAAAAAGTTTCATTCTTTTCTTCATAGATATTCTCAAATTTATTTTGTGGTATGGAAGCTTTCCATTTAATGACATGGTAAAAACTTAAAAGGTTTAAATGATATACAAAGCTATAATTGAATTATATCTAACATATTTCAATTTCATTGAGTTCTCATCATTTTGCAATCACTGACATAATATGTAGAATCTTTAGCAAATGTCTTGTCCCAAGTAAGGGGACTGCTGCTTTATGGATGTTTGCGAGGTACAATCGGAGGCAAAAGTACTGAAAATTAGAAATTCATGAATATCTTTGTTTTACAGCACATTACGAAGTAAATTAGTAGTTACAATGCTAAAAAAGAATATATTATTTAAGAAAAAGAGGAATTTTTACTAATAATGTTGAATGAAATAGAAAATAACGAATAATATGGAAAAATTTTAAATAACTTTTGGCAGTGAATATCCCTTGATTTTAACTTTTCGGCAAAAACATATTTGATTTAAATCTTAATCAACTATGAACATATAATTATTAATTATGCTTGAGTATAAATTGAAACATTAAAATATTGTTTATTTTTTATAATTTTAAGTGATAAATATGTTTAATATTAATAATTCAACGTTCTATAAAATATAGAAAACATGACAACAATGTTGATTTTATAAGTTGGTAGCATTTCTCTTACATAATTAAGAGAAAAATCTTTGGGCATCAGTCAGCAGTTGATTGAAATCATGGATTTATAAACTAGATGGACGGAACTATTTAAGTATTTTCTGAAGCCTGCATGGTTTGTTTACAGAAAGCACGAAACGATATGCGTGCCCCGAACGTAGCCGATTCTCATCCTAGTGCTTAGTGGTTTACTCGCCGCGACACGAATGTTCCATCTTGGTTTATTTATTTTCTGTGTGTTTCGTTTTTTAAGTTATTGTGACTATTTTAATTTAAATAGTGGTGCGACAATGTGTTTTGTGCAAAAGCTACGATTCATAGGTGCCTAAATTTTAAATTATGATAAAGCTAGGTTATGTTCCATGTTTTGTATGATAGTGCTGTAACGTCTGACGAGGGAACATAAACATGTTAGGACCAGAAGAGACCTTATCTCAATTGCAAGCAAGGGAAGAATTGAAAAACTGAAAAACTTCAGACTATATCCCAATTATCTTCATCTTTGTCAGATTACTGTGATGATCATCTTTATTATTGTGAAGTAATAGATAACCATGCCACTCAATTAGTTAAACTTATATTTTAAAAATATTTTACAATTCGTATAAATCGTGAAACTGCCAAAAAAGACTGGATATGTCCTGGCATAACAGAGTTAGAAGCATGTTAAATTTAAAAATGAATAACTTAGAACTTATTATTAATTAAAAGTAAATAAATTTAATACTATTATATTAAACACTTGTATTAAGGCCAAGATTCGCTGTAGCCTAATATATTTTGCAACGAAGATAAAATAGTTAGAAGTGAGACACACATAGCTGACTAATAAATGCTGCATGTATTTGCAGATCTAACTTGCAAGCAAAATTTAATTGCTTCTAACGTGAATGAGTCAGAATTATGTTGTGACTGAAATATGATATACACTGTTACAATGGAATGTTCATTTTAGTTTTAATTCTGTGTATAGATGGTAATAATACGATAATGCACCTAATATTTAATTAAAATAAAAATAAAATATAATGTTATCAATTATCAGGAATATCTCTTATTTTTTTATTTTATTTTATTCACTTAATCCTATTGCCAGATTAGAGCACTAAATCTCGTAGGTCGACAGCTACCTAATACGTAGAATCTCGTTAATTCGAAGTCAAAGGGAGTGAAAAAAAATTAATGAATATTCGAATCAAGGAACTTTTTGAAAATTAACCAATGCGCTCTCGCCACATTTTTTTTAACAGACAAATTACGTCTCTCCTTAAATCGATTTAACCAACCACTGCTGCACTTAAAATTGTTAATCTTTAAAATTCTTGATAATTCTTCCGTCTTGTTAAGTAACACAAGTCCATTTACCGCGATGTTATCGCGAACTTGTTTAAACCACCTTAAAGCACATTCTTCTAATTCACCAAAACGCGGTTCACACAAATTTCGTTAGAATTCCAAGATTTTCTCTTTGTTCTTTAAAATTGTGGAAGGCGTATTCGGTTGAATTCTAAATTCTTTGGCTAGATCATTTTCTTTTCACTTCTCTCATCGAATGTCAAAATAGATTTAAAATGTCAAAAAGTACACAGATAAGATCAAAGAAACAAACCGAATGCCATAATCTTCTTTAACAACAAATCAATTAAAAACTAAAAGGTTTACCTACTTATTTTGGGATTTTCTAAAAAAATTTTTAACATTTGGTTTTATAACCGGATGGGTAATGAAAAGGAACCGCAATGAATCATCCCTTAATCCTTTGTTTCAAACCTGTTTACTGTCACCGGCTACTTACTGACACATATATTGGTTATTTAAGCACCTTAAATACATAATAACATATTGCACCCCTATTCTATTTCAGGGCTGTACCATTTTAGTGTGTTTTGGTGTGAATACGTCATTTTAAGAGTATTATTTCTGAGTTGTTGTTGAATTTCCCTAGAAAACCAAGTTAGTAAACCAACGGTGAACGTAAGCACAGCGCGACGGTAACAACAGTACTGGTATAGTTTTCGTGATAATACTACATGTTTTATAAGGAAGTGTAGCAAGTATTAATATATAGCATAGTGTAATTATCGTGTAGTCTATTTTAGTGTAACTTAGTGAAGTGTAACAAATACTTATATATCATATTGTAGGTGCAATTTATTTATGTAGTTAATATTATGCCGCGATTAACGCTATCAGCTCGAAAAAAGATCATACGTATAAGAATGCAAAACCTTTCTGGTTTTAAAAAGTCTGCCCAAAAAGTTCAATCAGCAGAATTTGTTCCTGTTGATCAACATTCAATTTCATTAGATCACACTTCAACTTCATTAGATCAACCTTCAACTTCAACAAGTCAACCTTCAACTTCATTTGATCAACTTTCAGCTCCATCACATCAACCTTGTACTTCCACTAGTAGTAGCCACAGCCCAGAGGAAATTCCACCTACTTATACTACTGACGTTGAAAATGAGGTGCTTAATGTTCAAAAAGAGCACGAAGATGTCAGTGGAAGGAGAATTGTGGAAATTAGTAATTTCTTTAATGCCATTATACGTTTTCCTCATGTTGGATTGTTTTCGTGTAGAAATGAACATCTGAAAATGGTTTCCGAGCAAAGAATTGGTCTGCAGAGTAAAATTGTTCTTCAATGTGAGATGTGCGGAGTTAATACTGTTATATCAACTGACTGTAATGATCAGGCAATGGATATAAACAAGGCTGCAGTTCTAGGAAGTATCACAACAGGAATAGGATACTCACAATTGAAGGAAATGTTGGCTACTTGCGATATTCCTTGGATGGGCCCAAATCTTTATGCAAAGACAGAACAACTTCTTATGCAAAGACAGAACAACTTCTTGCTACTTATATTGAAGAAACGGCATGGGAATATATGGAAAAAGCTGCTTTAATAGAATCCCGTTTAGCAATTGAAGAAGGCCGAGTTGATTCGGACGGCATTCCATTCATTACTGTGATTGCAGATGGAGCGTGGAGTAAAAGATCCTACAGAACCAACTATAATGCAGCTGCAGGAGTTGGCGTTATTGTTGGTGAAAAAACAAAAAAAGTGTTATTCTTAGGGATTAGAAATAAATACTGTTGTATGTGTAAACGTGCTAAATCAAAACATTCTGAAGCTCCCTTGCATAAATGCTTTAAGAATTGGGACAAACCATCTACAAGAATGGAAGCTGATATTATCATAGAGGGCTTCAAAAGAAATATAGAAATGTATAATTTGAAATACTTGTATTTGGTTTGAGATGGCGACAGCAGTGTAACAAAACGTCTTGCAGAAGTTCGTCCGTATGGGCAGAAAGTAATTAAAAAAATCGAATATCGTAACCATCTTCTGCGTAATTTTTGTAGTAAATTAAGAGAACTGACCCAAAAAAGAATAAGTAGCAAAATGATAATTGTTCCTCTACAACATGGCAATACGCTGAACAACTCTATCAAACGAATGAGGTCGGGTATACAAGGTGCCGTTCTTTTTTATATTACAAATGCAATTTTAACTCATAGTGAGAAAATACAACAGCTGAGAAATGACATCTTGAATTGTCCTCATCATGTTTTTAGGGATCACAATAATTGTGCCACTTATTTTGCAACGGACCCAAACATGAAAATGAAAACAATTGGATTGTTAACTTCAAAGACTCGGGCTTATATCAAGATATAATGGTTGTTACTGACAGAGTAGCGCGAAATTCTGAAAGTCTTTTGCAAAATATGGACAATAACGCTGCCGAATGTTATAACTCTATAGTTGCAAAATATATAGGAGGTAAACGAATTAACTTTACTGGAAAAAGTTCCTATAAAACACGATGCGAAGCAGCTGCTTTGACTTTCAATTTTGAACCAGGCCATATTTCGAAGGTAATCCATAAAAAGGTAGTTGGTAAAAGTCCTGGACAATTTACAAAAAAATACGTGAAAGCTGTGGAAACCAAATCAAAGTGGGTTAAATGCCGAAAGAGACTGTTTAGTGAAAAATCACAAAGAAGGAAGATTTACCAGTCAGCACCAGCCGATAGCGAATATGGAAAAATAGAGGAAGAAAACATGCAATTATCAGCAGAAGAATATTCTTTAAAGGAAAACGAAATTTTACAAGTAATGAAAAAAACTGAAGACGAATTACATCTGATACAGTTAGAAACAATTGGTCAGCATAATAATCTACTTTGGCGTCAAGAAAGATCGTCGCGAATAACAGCTTCTAATTTTGGCCAGATTTGTAAAATGAAAAGCTTAACACATTGTAAAAATATAGTAAAAAATTTGTTGTATAGCACGTTTAAAGGAAATCTCGCTACACGATGGGGACAAGATCATGAAATATGTAGTAGCACTTCGGGAATTTATGAATCTAATATTCAAATTCAACAATGCGGACTTTTTATTGATAAAGATGATTTCTTTTCGGCAGCGTCGCCAGACGGACTATTAAGTGAAGACGGATTAATTGAAATCAAATGCCCTGCATCAGCTGCAAAAAGGAAAGTTATGAGTGCTGTTAACGAAAAGAAAATTAAATTTTTGGAAAACCGGGCTGGTGAAATCTGTTTAAAAAGGACTCATAATTATTACTTTCAAATACAAGGACAGTTACATATTACGAACCGCGATTATTGCATATTCGTTGTATGGACACCGCAAGAAATGATAAATGAGAAAATTTATCGTGACGATCTGTTTTGGCAAACAAAAATGAAAAACGAGTTAACGACTTTCTTTTATAAGTGCTTGTTACCTGAATTGATTGATCCTCAGTATCCTCACGGACGCCCAATAAAAGACCTTCGAAAATAATTAGGTAGGTATGTACCTACTTATTGTTGCTTATGATCTTACTTGTAATTATATTTCTTGTAAAAGTTGAAATCTCAATTTAATTTTATTTTAAAAAGTAAAAGAAAACAAAATCTCATACATATATAATATATGTACCTTCAAAACCTTCTACTAGTATGTAATGAAAAGTTTTTATACACTGCTGGTTGATACACCTTTTAGTATGACATGTAATTTCCGACAGAAATTTTATTTTTGTTAAAATTGCAACTTAGTATACCCTTTTTGCAATCAAGGTTTCAATTAAATTAATAAATAAGATTCAATTAAATTAAATTAAGGAATAAAATAAAATTCCATAAATAATAATAGACCGCGCATAATGTGAACTTATTTTAACAGTGTAGCGTGCATGAGTAATTTACCATCGAAAACTATTGCCATTGCGCCTGATAGTTAGGCAATTGTATTAAAAAAAAATCCGTATCTTATCATCGTAAATGTAAGATATTTTAAAAAGTAGAAGGCACTATACGATGCGGTTTTTACTAAATGAAAGAAAAAACGTCAGTTGAAGTACCTACGACGAGATTTAGTTAATTTTATGATTATCAGACATGCGTTGGTTATTCGAAAATATACTAACTTAAGCAATTTTTTTCTAAAACAGATTACGTTTTGTAAAGATATTCGAGTCGTAGGTACCTACAGAAAACCTATCTTAACAAATTGGTTTTTGTTCCGTGTCATTATTTACATAAATAAAAAAGTTATTTTACAGATACGAACACATTATTTTTCTACTAGCGAATCTTCCCCTTAACTAGGTATAGTATAAGTATCATAATTATGTAATTATAATAAATTCTATAAGAATACATCGGTGTTTTTGTCATGTAGTAGTGCAAATGAGTATTAGGAATATTTATATCCAGCAGAAAATTAAGTCTAAAACATTGCATGGGCTTTTATTATTATAAATTCCCGTTTGGCGCTACTTCAGCGGATTCCGATCCACCTTACTACAACAACAAAAAGGACAAATTGCTTTCATCGGAGAACTCATTAAACTGTAGCTGCAACTATCTTAGCTTTAAATATTGTAATATTTATTGACTCCGAACAACAGGTAAGGTGGGGTTAATTTCTCAACTTTACAGATTTAGCTGTTTATTCTAATTAAACTTGTACTAAACTATTGTAATTATTGTTAAAGACCAGAGCTAGCAGGAACTACCTTCTACTACTTATACCAAATAGGTAGTAGAACTTACTATTATTCTTGTTTTATTTTATTATAGTCTTAACTAAATTATGTTTACAAAAACCAAAAAGGTACCTAGCAATTAGCTGTAGTAAATAACTAGATACCGGCTTCATACTACGATAGTAGTTTAGGACAAATAATGTATAGGTATGTAGTTAGGATTTTATTTTATTTACATTTGTAGTAATTATAACTACTAACACACAAATTACGACTTTATAGGCATCATTTGTAGTTTACATTATTGCTATTTCAGAATTGAAGCTCATAGTGGATATTGAATCTGGCTTGAATTTACAAGCCCCTTTTTAACAGCACGCCACTGCGCTCGACGGAAACTACAGCTCTCAGTTGAGTACAGTGTTGCTGCATTTTCTTGTACACCAATTAATTTATCGAATAAACACCAGATTTTCGGCTTGTTTATAATTTTTTTCTCAACAACCGTTTAGTAAATGTTTATAAAACTATGCAAAATCGGTTCTATGGAGTTCAGGTTACGTAACTTAAAAATCTGGGACGCTTGGTAGCTTTTTTTCCCTTTAATTGAAATGACTTTATTCTAATATAATAATATAATATAATAACAGTTATTACGTGAGCGAATCTCCATAAGATCACATGTAAAATTACAGTTACTTTAAATTGCAATAACTTTTAAACGGCTTATTAGTCGATCGGATTGAAATTTTTACTGTAGTTTTAGCATTAAATGAGGAAGATTCTACTAAATTTTTGTTCGTTTCGTAGCATTTTGACATACCTCCTAAACATCCTTAAGAATCGAAATACCACTTATACTGTGTACGAAAGAGACCGAATTAAACAGAGATGGACAACTACTTGGGCAAGATATTTAAATTCTTTAAAACTTGTTTTGAAAACATGCTTGTAAACACTCTTGTTACTCATTCTATTCAAAATTTCTTTGACACACTTTATAAAATAGTCCTTTTAAATGGAAGCCTCTACTAGTTAAACAAAGTTATATAGCGTGTTTATGTTTCATTCTTTACCTTTAATAAAAAATAACTAAACGAAAATAATAATGAAAACAATCATAAAAAATAGAGGTTTAGGAGTATATTAGATAATTAAATAATCGCAGAAATTAATGTAAGCGATAAATAAAAATAAAGTAATAATATAGGCATCTATTTATGTAAATACCGTTAAAATTTAAAAAAGTTATTAAATATTCAGTTGTTTTAATAAAAATAATACAAACTAGAAACATAGATATAGTAACTACTAAAAACAAAACAGTCACAAAACAAAAATTAAGAAACACCCTTGGCAAAGCATAGAACCATAGATCATATATATCATTAATATCTGTTTACCTAAAATTTTTAGAAAGTATTTGTGAAAGATTACAGATTTTTTTAAATCCCGCCTCCATTTAAGTAGATTAGTCAATGGGTTTAATCTTTCGCTCTAACACATTATTTTGTCAATTACCCATCTCGCTCTTGCATGTATTACCTGAGTGCAAAAGTTGGACCATAAACATTTCTCATAAACATTCTCATAAACATTCTCATAAACATTCTCATAAACATAAACTTTTTTCTCATAAACATTCCAGTAACTACTTTCAATATACTTTCAATACTGTGAATATACCCAAACTGTATTTAGTATTAAACTTAATTTATTTGACCGGCAACTACTGGGAATTTTACCTGAAGGTGAATAAACCGGTTCTTAATGTTTAAATATGCCTTGTTTATATGCCCAATCTGATTTTACTTTGGAAAATCGGGGAATGATTATTAGTTTTGATTATTTATTATTTTTACAATAAAAACTGATTACAGATAGTTCTAAAAATTTAGTTTTTTTAGTGTTTACAATATAGGTAATTAAACTTTGTAAATAAACAAATCAAACTCGTAAATAAATTAATAGAGTTTATAATAAAGTAGAAAAAAAACATACGATGTTTATTTCTTAAAATAGAAGAAACGGTAGTAGAAGTGAAACGGCTATTTTGTATTCCAGTAAAATAAGAAACTCACTTGAAAATAGCAGTTTTTATTACTCTATTGTTGTTATACAAAGCCACTCTAGGTAGGGTAGCAACCTCTAAAACTGGTTACATTTGGTGTGTTGTTTGTAAACAAAAGAAACTATGCTCCGAAACGTACGTCGTTTCTTTTACCAGAATTGTTAAATGTGTTGCCTGCTCTGGACAAGACATTTGCTAATGACTGTACATCCTTAATATTTGTGCGTTTATATTTATAGTGAAGGTTAGAAACATTTCAGTTCATTTGCTTTTTCATTCTAACCCATTGTATTTATTAATGTTACAAAACATTCCATCTCGACACTTACTGTGTTTTATTTGTAAAGTATGCCAGACCTTTGTAATATAAGTACCTACATATATTTTTTTTCAGGTAGAAGTTGAAAGTAATTTAAATAAATCCATACTCTCTAATGCTAATGTCTGTTCAAGTATTTATACTAGAAGAAAGCAAGAAGAAATTTATTGAATCAAATCAAATACATCATCAAAACATCTTTTAGTGGTCAAAAGCTATTTCATTGCACTCGGGGAGGAAAATAAGTGTTAAGTTTATTTGTACTCGACAATAATAAGCTGCTAGCAACAAAAATTTAAAAAAGAACACTATTTCAAAGTTTAGATGTAAAACATGTTCTCATACATTTTCTTTTAAGATAATTTCAGAATTGTGTGCATCCATGCTACTCAACAATCGTACGTAATAATGCTACTTTAAATGTTCAATACACATAAATACGTAACAAAATAATTTCACTAATGGTGGTGAGATACCATTGGTATCTTGTGCCATAATTACGTACTATAGCTTACAAAAAGTAAGATTGGAAAATACATGCTGATTTATACCAGTGACAGCTGCGTTTCATCAAATCATTAAAATGTGGCGTTCTATCCATGCAACGGTAACATCATACATGAAACTGGTTCAAACAGTGTCTTGCACCCTAACATTTTGTTTTTGACATTATTGACAGTTGTTTGGTTGTAATAACAATAATTTGTGTTATAATTAAATTAATTAAAATTAAGGAGAACAGTATCAAACATTATTTTTGTCTCATATCTAGTGCATAAGCAATTGAAGATGATTATCGAAATATATACAAAATTATACTTGGAATGCCCACCCTTTTATAACAAAATAAGATTACTTACATATTACACACTTGCAGAAAAATTATGTTGATTTCTAAGTTGTAGACGGTTGTAGGCTATGCTTTACATTTACGATTTTTTGAATAAATCGCCCCTATAAAACAGTGATTTAAAATGCTTCATTCTAGTGACTTTTTCAAATGATAATGCAGTTGGTCAACTGGGTTTAAATACATGCATAAATATGATTCATCGCTAGAAAGCACCTCATTTGAATGTAAGATACTTATGTGGCTTTAAATGTTCATGAAAAGGACATCTATGACAACATATGCTCCTTCATAATACTGTGAAACCATTTGGTGATGTAATATTTATAATCAAAAATTCCCACAAATGGCAAACTCACAAAAACACCTGGCGCACAATGGTGATAAACCATTTGATTGTAATATATGTAATTATAAATTCACACAAAAAGGAAATTTGCAAATGCATATGCTCATACATAGCGGTGAGAAGCCATTTCAATGTAATATATGTAATTATAAATGCACACAAAAAGGAAATTTGCAAATGCATATGGTCGTACATAGTGGTGAGAAGCCATTTGAATGTAATATATGTAATTATAAATGCACACAAAAAGGCAATTTGCAAATGCATATGCTCACACATAGTGATAAGAAGCCATTTGAATGTAATATATGTAATTATAAATGCACACAAAAAGGAAATTTGCAAATGCATATGCTCACACATAGTGGTGAGAAGCCATTTGAATGTAATATATGTAATCATAAATGCACAAAAAAACATGATTTGCAAAGGCATATGCTCACACATAGTGGTAAGAAGCCATTTGAATGTAATATATGTAATCATAAATGCACACAAAAAGGAAATTTGCAAAGGCATATGCTCTCACATAGTGGTGAGAAGTCGTTTGAATGTAATATATGTAATTATAAATGCTCACAAAAAGGAAGTTTGCAAAGGCATATACTCACACATAGTGATAAGAAGCCATTTGAATGTAATATATGTAGTTATAAAAGTACACAGAAAAGAGATTTGCAAAGGCATATGCTCGCACATAGTGGTGAGAAGCCATTTGAATGTAATATATGTAATTATAAATGCTCGGTTAAAGGAAGTTTGCAAAAGCATATGCTCGCACATATTGGTGAGATGCCATTTGAATGTAATATATGTAATTATAAATGCTCACAAAAAGGAAATTTGCAAAGGCATATGTTCACACATAGTGGTGAGAAGCCATTTGAATGTAAAATATGTAATTATAAATTCACACTTAAAGGAAATTTGCAAAAGCATATACTCACACATATTGGTGAAAAGCCATTTGAATGTAATATATGTAATTATAAATGCACACAAAAAGGAAGTTTGCAAAGGCATATGTACACACATAGTGGTGAAAAGCCATTTGAATGTACTATATGTAATTATAAATGCACACAAAAAAGAGATTTGCAATGGCATATGCTCGCACATACTGGTGAGATGCCATTTTAATGTAGTATAGGTAATTATAAACGCTTATATAAGTAAGTAATAAGGTTATAAATAGTTATTTATGGTACAAGTGAGTTAAGTAAGATATAAATATGCTTAACTCATGTGTGCCATTCAAAATTGCATCCAATACCTCTTTATTTAAGTTTAAATATCGAATTTGCAATGTATAGTTAATCTGTAGTTTTGACGGTAATAAATTTAATACTGTAGCGCAATTACTGGATTTTAATAATATGCAATATTGGATAGTTCAATATAATTGGACACTATAAATGCGGTAAAAAGGGGAATGGATTATGTATGTATTGTAGTTACTGAATTTAGTCTTGTAATATGTTATAGTATATGTTTGTTTGATGAAAGCAATAGATTGGTATTGTGACCTTAACTTTTTCTTTTTTTTAAAAGAACCAAGACCAATACCTACCATAACCATTTCTTACTGAGTTGACACTAGATCCACTTCCACTACTAAATATTAGGTTTGTTTGTTTGTCTGGTCTCGGGTGTTTTTAATGACGTCACTAGAATACTTTTAAACTTTTAAGAACAGAGTTTGAACAGTTGAAAACAATTTTACAAACAAACGGTTTTGTGGTAAAGATCATTTTTAGATTCCCAACAAACTATCATACGGATTCTAACATTTTTGAAAAGTTGTTACATGCTAATTTCGTAGCACCCTGTATAGCTATGCTTTTGTATTAGTTTGTACAGCGTTTATGGATTTTGCATTCTCTCTCCTTGTAGTTGCCATTTTGTTGTGGAACTAATTTCCTGTGTTGATAAGAGACTGTCACTTTGTTCGATCCGTTCGTGAAGCTAGTACTTCTTTAAAGAATATGTTTGTGGACATCGCCGTTTAATTAATCTTTTCCCTTATGTTGTGAATTGGGAATTGCATTGGTGCAGATCTGTGATTAATTGTGGCCGTAGTTTTTCCAATTTAGATTGGAACCTTAATAGGATTTTTTCCACTGTTGTTTTTGAAGGTTAGAATCGCACGTGCTCGTAAGTTTATAGGTTAACTTTTATATCATTCAGTCTCTTATACTTAATTCTTTTGTTAGGTTTCAATATATAATCGTCGTTAGCTGCATATTGGAGGCGATATAATTATCTCTTAAGGTCACATTACACCGAAGGTATTTATAAAGTGTTTGTGTAGTGCGTTCTGGTAATTTGATTCTATTTGTTACAGATCTTTTTTTTTGCTTTTGGCTTTACCTTTACTCATTTTATACCTACCTGGTTTTCTTACAATAATTATATACACTACGTTGTATATTTGGGTTGTTAAAAGACCATTACGCTGACTTGGTTGCTGTTGTCTCGTTGGATCACGCTACGTTCGACCTGGTTGGTGACGTTCCTCTTCAGTTCGAAGAACACACATCTGTATCGCGATTTAGTTACATTGTAGCAACTATTTACAACATCAATAACGTTCGGCAACCATTATTGCATATAAAATATTTCTGTATATTTGTTATTATAATTTTATGTGTTAAATGGTTTTTCCACAGTGTGCGTGTAGCACTTATATCTAGTATCTGTTTCATATATATATAATTTTATCACATGTTACTTATTTTATTACATTGTTAAGAATATTAGTAGATAGGCTACCTGCGTCCGAGCACAAAATCCCATGTATTTTTAAAGGGGCCTCAAAGTTAGCAAAAAGATCACAAATCCAAGATGGCGGCGACTCGCGATAGTGCTCGCTCCAGCATATACCGTGTAAGCATACATCATCATTAACTTCAGGTTCCCTTTAAAAATACATGGGATTTTGCTATGCATATTTTCATTAATAACGAATTAAAAAAATCACATACACGTTTCAACTTTAAATTACTGTCATCGATATGACATCTATAAATAAAAAACATCTATAGTCAATAAATTAATAGACTCCCTCTTACCATTAACTACATTTTTCCCTCTCAATACAATAGCAATAGATCTGTTAAAATATTTAACACAAAAGAATTCCAATTTCCAACTTAACAAAAACACCTACTCATTAATAATACAAAAGAATTTCGAGCCCCAACACATGAAAAAAACATCTATAGTCAATAAATTAATAGACTCCCTCTTACCATTAACTACATTTTTCCCTCTCAATACAATAGCAAGGAACTGTTAAAATATTTAACACAAAAGAATTCCAATTCCCAACTTAACAAAAACACCTACGTATAAATTATAACTAAAGAAAAAAAGATTCGTCACAGCTGCATATATCCGACTTTCAATAGATCATCTATTCAGCAATCAGGTATAAATACGGTGTATTCTGTTTGTGCGTGACAGTTATTTGTCATACGTCATCATGAACACAATAGATCTCTTCGCAGAGCTATGATGAGCATGACAGATGAAGCAGCGGCAGCAACAAAACGTGGACCGAGAGGTTATGGTTTCAAATTAACACCAGAAGGCAATTTCGATGTTGAGAACTGACGTATAACTAATGTAGGCGCTCCTATCAACGATAACGATCTTGTCACGAAGCGTTCTGTACTAATGTTATCAGATAGCGATGAAGGTGTAATTGATGTTAAGAAGAGAAGACTAATACATGTTAAAGGACCGATTGACGACCACGATGTTTGCACGAAAAAGTATACCAACGAGCTGGCTGACGATGTTGAAAGAAAATTACTCTCTAAATGTTTGAGACGAGAGGATAAAGGACAGGGATCGTACTATAATGCTAAAGATGGAAGAATTTGTAATATAGGGAACCTCTAGAAGATAAAGATGTAATCTCTAGGCAGTATTTTAACAAGCGAGCTATGCATACATACGATCAAATGCAGTTTAATGCAGATGGCAAACGTATTGTTTCAGCAAGTTACCCTATAGATGGGTCTGATGTCGCTTCTAAAGCCTATGTAGATACTCAATTCGACTCTGCTGTATAAACCTTCATTACAATGACTACCGACACTCAGAACACTATTAAAGATCTAAAGCAAAAGGTAACAAAGGTTGACATTGAAACTAGTAAACAGTTTGCTAACAACGTTGGAAAAAGAAACAAAGAGAAATCTCCTAATAACAAATGATGAGATGGAAACTAATCATTCAAGTGAGTTGACAAAGATAGAAGAAACGAACAATACCCTAGATAGTAATTATAAAAAATTATTAGATAAAGTACAAGCGCTCAAGGATACTCAAAAAGTTATGCGATCATCGTTTGATACCCTAATAGCCGAATCTGCAACACGTACGAACTCTTACAACATAAAGAGGGTGTACAATGCCGACTAATAATGGAATTTACTACTACTATCGGTTGACCTAATCATATTGATATGGACACCATTTTTATTCTAGTTTTAAGTATTATATCAAATGCCTGATTAGCGCAGATAGGAAATGTGGTGAGCCTTACGGGAATGCTGCGCAGATGCTTAGTTTGCTTATATTTACGCTAATCAGTTATTTTTTTCGATCTTAGTCTAAATGTAAGTAGTAAGCAAAAGCCGGTTCAAGCCCACAACTCCCCATGTTATTCTTATGGGAGTTTCGTTTTTAAGACAGGACAATTTTGTGAGGTTATGTGTGTCAAACTTACAATTTAGTGAGGTTATGTGTGTAAAACTTGGCGTCCTTCCCGCCAGATGTCAGCATGGGTGCGGGTTTAAGTGTTTAGGCGGGAAAAAGGCGAATGTGATGCTTGTCCGTGATTGGTCGGATCGAATTGCCGGTAAAATAGGTTGCAGCATGTGTCGCTAGATGTCGCTGTGGGCGTGGTTTTGGCGGGAAAAATCAAATCTCAGGCCTGTTCGTGATTGGTCCGAAGTTTTGGCGCTAAAGGAGGTTGCAGGTCGTGTCGCTTTGGAGCGCGTGAACGCGGCCGGGCGGGCCGGGTTAAATAGAAAAATTTGTCGCGGCGTTGCGTGGGCGGGTGCCCCAGTGGGCCGGTGAGTCAGTGGGCCGTTGAAAGGGGTTAATTTGAAAAATTTGGCGGTTGCCTCGCTGCTGATTAATAATAAGGTGGTGGGGTAAACATTTTATTAAAGGGGGGCTGAATAAAATAATATACAATCATCGTTTTTTCGAAATTAACTAGATGTAAATACAATATTAACAACATAAGCGTACTGTAGATTTTTCTTTAATACAAATAATAAATAGTGACCTATAAAATACAATAATAATAATTAAAGGAGAATGCATCGTTTTCTTCTCTCTCATGAATAGTACTGCTGGATGATGTCAACAGTTAATTGTTGCATAGTTTGATGTTAGGCTAAAAATAAAAACATTACATTTTATACATTAAATTAAAATAACAATATCAACTTACCTGCATTTGTTTTTCCTTTAATACAATGAATAAAACAGAAACCAGTAAAATACAATAATGATATTATTTTAAAGGAGAATGCATCTTTCTGCTGGATGATGTATTTATTCGAAACATATGTGCATCTAAACATTCCTTTCATGAATGATCTCATCACTTAATTGTTGCATAGTTTTGAGAGCTAAAAAAACATTACATTTTATACATTAAATTAAAATAACAATATCAACTTACCTGCATTTGTTTTTTCCTTTAATACAATGAATAAAACAGAAGCCAATAAAATACAATAATGATATTATTTTAAAGGAGAATGCATCTTTCTGCTGGATGATGTATTTATTCGAAACATATGTGCATCTAAACATTCCTTTCATGAATGATCTCATCACTTAATTGTTGCATAGTTTTGAGAGCTAAAAAAACATTACATTTTATACATTAAATTAAAATAACAATATCAACTTACCTGCATTTGTTTTTTCCTTTAATACGATAATAATATTAAAAGAAAAATGCATCTGTTTCTTTCCTTCTAACAAAATATTATATATTCCGCCGGATGATGTCATCAGTGAATTATTGCACTAGCATGAAAAAAAACATTCATTTCATGAATGATGTTCGACCTAGAAAAACAATACATTCGGTATAAAATAACAATCTCAATTTACCTGCACTTGTTTTTCCGTATTTTACACGTTATAATGAAATTTTTAAGATCGCAAACAATATTAAGCGGTTGTGTTGTTTTTAATGCTATTTTTATTGATTAAAAGACGCGAGTTCAAACCGCATTACATATGTGCACAGTTTACCGCTTGTTTTAAAACTGGAACGAAGCGCTGTTAAAATGTGTACTGAAAAATATTTTTCTTAATGTCAAAGGAGTAATTTATTATGTCATGTCATAATTAATTAATGCTTTTTAAGTGCAAACATTAACATAGGCGATAAATTTAAAATGTGCGTCATTGCCACATCTGGGATTCGTTTCTTGATATTCCCCGTTTGATTTACAAAACAACAGGGATGTACAAAATCTCACTCACATTAAAAATTGTGTTAAAAATTACGTGTCTTTTATTCCATTTATAATTGAATCGTTGTTTTGGACATCCTTTAGAATATTTTCATTTATTTCTTTGGTGGGATATTTTAGTTTGTAAAAATTGTGTTATGAAGTATTTTGTTCGAAGTGTTGGCCTTGTTAGGGGTGGAAAGCGCGCCATTTTATGAGTTATTGCTTGAAGTTATTTTATGAGGGTGTTTTGCGTTTTCGATTTACGTCAACAATTAAAATTAATTGCACCTTGCACTCGTATAAAAAGCTCGCTCTAAAGTGCCTCTGTTTTAGTTGAAACAAGTGTTTGATGCAGATAACATACTCATTTTGAAACCGTTCGATTCAGTTTGTGAAATTAACGTGTTAATTATTATTTTTTAATTGAAAGGCTGAATTGTATTTAATCCGTCTTAACAATAATGGATATTACCAATTTGCAAAATCAGGTTACATTGGTGGAAGATGATTTAGCACGTGCAACAACACCTGCTGATTTTCGAAGGTTATCAACCCTGATTGATGAAACTACGGAATTAACAATCCAACAGATAAGGAATTACTCAAATGCGGAGGGAATAGCTGATAAACGGAAACTAGAAACGATTTTGAACAGATGTAAATACTTGGATGCGAGGATAAAACAATCCCTTATTAAAACAGGTGAAGGCGTTAGTGGAGGGAGTGACGAAAGCAGTGTTACGTATTATGACGTAAGTTTTTCATGTTTTTTATTGAATATTCTCATTTTGATTGTTTATATTTTGCATGTTTTAGCTGGAATCAGCGTTCAAAGGGCGTATTAAGACGGGTATAGTGATCAATAACAATATCCTAGATCCAAAGGAGTTTCTCGAGGAAGCACAACCCATTTTTGTGGATAAAATTGAAGCATCCCTCCAAAAGCGAATACCTAACATGAAAGCCAATGTCGTTCTTTGTGCCGATTATAAAATGAAGCTAGATGATACAATACAGGCCAAGTACTTTAACACGTCAAACTTCATTATATCAAGATCCAGCGACCTTATTTCTATATTCAGGGACATGGAGATTTCTTTATTATCACAGGTGCGTATATAAAGTTTTTTAAAAACTCACTTTTAATTAGTTTTTTTCCTTTTTTACAGATGGAATCCTTTGAAGAAGTAGGTTCAGGGGGAACTTTTAGTCGTATTAATTCGTTAGCTATAAATATTAACAAATATTCACCTTTAAGAGCTTCTAAATTTATCGAGTTGCCTACTGTAATTAAAAGCAAGCACGCCATTATAAATGTAAAAAATACGGATAACGAATGCTTCTATTACGCTCTAGTTTCCGCTCTTTATCCATGTAATACACACCATAAAGAATTACCATCCTCGTATCCGCAAAATTTCAAACAACTATTTAATATTAAGGGTATTAAATCTCCGGTGAAAATTATGGACATTCCCAAATTTGAACGTCAAAATCCTAACATTTCCGTTAACGTGTACGGCTTGCAGGGTAGTAAAGTGACGGGTCCTCTTTATCATACAAAATCCAAAAAACAACACCATATTAATTTGTTGTACGTGAGAAAGAAGAAAGCATCTCACTACTGCTGGATAAAGAATATGTCTAGTTTATGTGTGTCAACCATCACCAAGCACGAGCACCGTACTTTTATATGTGACAGGTGCTTAAGGCACTTCAGCAGTGTCCAATCGTTGAACAATCACCTGGATGATTGCGAAAAGTTCGATGCAGTTCGCATAGAATTTGGTAAACCGGGTGAAAATACATTGTCTTTTAAAAATTTAAATTTTAATTTACGTCATCCCTTCGTTGTATACGCCGATTTTGAATGCTTAACAGTGCCGTGTAATCAAATTGATGATGATGATGATGATGTTACGCATTTCAAAAGCTGTACTATACCATATCAAAAACATATACCTTTCGCTGTCGCATACCAGGTCGTTTGTTCATTCGATCCCTCCTTATCACATTATAAAAGTTATGTAGGAACAAATCCCCAAAAATGGCTGGTTAACGAGTTGATAAAAGAAACCGCAATAATAGAGGAAAATATAAAAATTAACATTCCAATGCTGCCGCTTACATTGGAGGAACAGCAGGGGTATGATAATACCGCACTGTGCCCCCATTGTTTGCAAGAATTCAATGAGGATTTGGTTGTCAAAGTTAGAAATCATGATCATTTCACCGGGAAATTCCTATCGGCCCTTTGTCAAAATTGTAACCTGCAATACAAATGCGGCAATTACATTCCCATATTGTTTCATAACATGTCAGGCTATGATATACATTTCATAATTAATGAATTAAATTTCAACCGCGAACCGGTAAATATCCTCCCCGTGACAAGAGAAAATTACATTTCAGTATCAAAAAAATGTGCTAAGCTGACATGGAGGTTTATAGACAGTTATCGGTTCTTAGCTAGAAGCTTGGATGTTTTAGCAAATAATTTAGCCCCGGAAATGTTTAATTTTGTTCGCGAAGCCTTTCCAAATCCCGAACAATTTAATTTAGTACGACGTAAAGGCATATTTTGTTACGATTACATGAATAGTTGGGAGAAACTCAATGAAACGGAATTACCGCCGAAAGAATCGTTTTATAATGCTCTTCGCGAAGAACATATCAGCTGCGAAGATTACGAGCACGTTCAGAATGTATGGAAAACATTTAACATAAAATCGTTGGCGCAATACAGTGAACTTTATTTAAAGTGTGACGTAAAAATCTTAGCTGATGTTTTTGAACAGTTTCGCGATCTATGTATGAAAATATACGATTTAGACAGTGTACATTTTTATACGGGGCCCGGATTAGCGTGGTCAGCTGCTTTAAAGTGTACACGTGTAAAATTAGATTTGTTGACCGACATAGATATGGTGTTGTTTTTTGAAAAAGCGATAAGAGGCGGGATTACCCAATGTTCGCATAGATACGCAAAAGCAAACAATAAATATATGAAGGAAAATTATAACGAGAAGGAGCCTTCAAGTTGTTTGCTTTATGTAGACGCCAATAACCTTTACGGTTACGCGATGTCCGAAAGTTTACCGTACGGGAATTTTGAATGGTTGTCGGAAAATCGGGTTCGCGAGATAGAAAATATATTAGAAAATTTTAAATGCGAGGAAAAACCGGATTGGGAAATGTATACCGATCGAGCGTGCATGCTCGCTCTAAACATGGCGGTTGACGAGGAAGAAGCCCCTACCTCATTAATTTTGGAAGTAGATCTTAACGTGCCCCGGGAAATTCAAGACAAAACGTCAGCGTTCCCCTTTTGTCCGGAGCATCGGCGACCTCCTACGGCTTCAAATAATTCTCCCCCAAAATTAATGTTGACTATGTTTCCAAAATTTAAATACGTTTTACATGTTCGAAACCTGTTTCAATGTTTATTGTACGGCCTGCAATTAACCAAGGTTCATAGAGTTTTGAAATTCTCTCAACGGAGATGGCTCAAACCCTACATAGACTTGAACACGAGTTTAAGGGCTAAGGCAAAAAACGAGTTCGAAAAGGACTTCTTTAAGCTCATGAACAACGCGGTTTTCGGCAAGACGATGCAAAATATCCGGAAACATCGAAAGATCAAATTAGCGTACTCTTTTAGAAGCGCCCAAAAGTATATCGCGTTACCGGAGTTCCGTTCCTGTACGATATTTAAAGAAAATCTGGTCGCCGTCGAACTAAACAAAACCGTGGTTAAATATAACCAACCGGTTTATTTGGGGATGGTGATTTTAGACTTGTCTAAATTATTAATGTACTCTTTTCATTATCAGTTTATGTTAGAGCAACCCTGCCCCGCTATCTTGCTTTATACGGACACGGACGGAATGGTGTATGCTTGTGCAAAAAGTAAAGACGGACTAGATATTTATGACGTTATACGAGAGGAAAGCGCGAAAGGATCGGAGGGAATATTCGATACGTCCGATTATACTCCAGACAACCCCTATGGAATACAGAAAGTAAATAAGAAAGTTCCCGGTAAATTCAAAGACGAATTAAACGGAAAACTTTTATTGGAATTTGTCGGTTTGAAATCGAAAATGTATTCCATGCGCAAGGAGGAGGGTAAGGAGGTTTGTAAGGCCAAAGGCGTAGGGCAGCAGGCTCTAAAAAGTAGATTAAGTTTCGAACATTATTTCAAAAGTTTATTTGATTCGGAAATTACATATGCCGTTAATAGAAGCATTCGTTCTGATAAACATAATCTTTATACATATTTTATTAGGAAAAAAGCTCTAGATTCATGCGATGATAAACGTTTTATACTAAAAAATAAAATTGATACCCTTCCATGGGGTCATTTTAAAATAAATGAAGAGGATGAAGAGGATATTTTATAATTTTTTATTGTAAATAAAATCTTAGTTTATACATTTAGATAAGTAGACTATTATTTGTACATATATTTTCTAATTATTATTATATTGTAAGTATTTATTGTAAATAAAATCTTAGTATATATAGATAAGTAGACTATTATTTTCTAATTATTATTATTATTATTATTATTATATTGTAAATAAAGTATATACATAAACAGACTATTTTTTTATAATAAATTACTTTTCTTGATCCAGCTGTTGTGTGTGTTATCAAAACCCAACCATTTCACATATAATTGATCATTTTTTGTTCGTAATACACGTTCAATTAAAAAGCTTTTTGGGTGTTTAGTTTTCATCAATTCCGGTTCATAGAAGCAACCCTTGATTGGGGCACCTCTCACATCTTCTAACAGATAGGTTGTCGGTCTAGTTGATTGCACCCTGCTTATGCGAAATAATTCAGTGCTGAACTGGGGGTGATAACCTTTCGAAAAAACCCCTCTGTACTTAGAAATACGAACCATATCGTTTACTTTAAATTTAGGTTTTGGGGGGACCCCGTCATCATCATTCGAAAGATTTAAAGGCGTGCGAAATGTCACATTGATGGGGGCTAGACCAATTGACCTATGCACGGTGCTGTTGTACTTATCGACAACATCTTGCAGTATATCCAACCATTTATAATTCCCGTTGAAACTGAACTCCTTGTAGAGATTAGATTTAAGTGTCCTAATCACCCTTTCCGCAAAAAATGCTTTCTTAGTGGAAAACGTTGAATAGTGGTTGATGGAATGTTCCGACAATAATTTCTTGAAATGAGTGTTAAAATATTCACCTCCGCGGTCAGTGGCCAAGTTATTCGGTTTTCGCAAGTTTTCATCCAATATGCTCCGCATAGCACCGGCAACTTCATTCCCGCTTTTAGATTTTAGAGGCCTTACCCACACATATTTAGAAAAAGCGTCTATTACCACCAGAACGTATCTATATCCCTTGTTGTAATGGGCATAAGAGTTAAAGACTGCTATATCGCTTTCCCAGAGGTCATCGAACCCTAGAACGGTTGCCGAACGTCTGGGGAAATTTATTCTAGCCTGCCTGTGGATCTCGTTAACTATTGCTCTCTTTACATCGCTCATATTAGTACTAGTATTTTAAATATTTTACGTTTTTTGTTTTTTATGGTATCTTTCTAACGCATCCACACGTTCAGTCAATTTCGCAATGGTTTTGTTGAAATTTTCGGCAAGGGGGTTCACAAGTGAAACATAAAACGTCTCGAAACGCTGCCTTTCTGCTTTCATTAAATCGATCGATTCCTGCTGAGTGAGTAATTGCCCCTGTTTTTTAGCTTCGATAATTGGCTGTAATTGATTTATCCCGTTATTGATTTGCACTAACAACGGGTCTATTTTGTCGGTGTAGAATTTTTCTCTACGCTCCCAGGTTTTTACTTCTTCAGTTAATCGTTTTAACGGCACTGCATCGTTTTCTTCCAAAGGATGGCCTATATTCGAAAGTCGTCGTTGTTCGATGTCAAACCCGCCGGTGCTTGTTAATGGAAACAAAGGACGTTGTTGTTGTTGTTTACCTCCCGAAGAAGAAGAACTTCGATGAACCACCCGTCCAAATTTATCCACGGGCATCATGAAAATGAATTAATTTTTACTCATCTTCAAGCTATATAACCATCTTCTCGCAATTCCTCAACAATACTAGCAATTTTATTTTGAACATTGGAATTTCCGGCATTCTGAGAAGCAATGAGCAATCTTAAACGTTGAACGAGCTCTGAGGGCGTATCCCAATACACATATTCGATGGGGTTATCATTGACACGCTTCATACTGGAAAGTACACCTTTGCCCGTTGTTTCTCTCATTTCTTTTTTTTCTAATGATTCAATGATCGGTTTAATGATCTCCGTATATTTATAGCCAACATAGCGTTTCGATAGCGGTATTTTATCGACATTGGTGGCGCGAAGTATACTTATGTAATTTCTAACGTCTTGCCTTGTATAGTTAGCGGGTCGTTTTAAAACTAAAAGTTCATACAGCCCATGCGTTCCATTATACCTAACTCCTTTGACTTTAAAATATTTCTCTCTATTTCCAACGTCGAGGAAGGAATCTCCAAAATTCCATTTATCCAAATTAACGTCATACTTAACACCGTACGGGGAGTTATCTATACTTCGATCGTTTCGCAGCATAAGAGAAAGATATTTCCTAGGTAGCGGGTGATATTGTTCTAAAAAGTCTCGCGTTGACACATTTTCCCATGCCGGATATATATCCTCGTTACCAGACTCCACCCTTTTGTCCACCCCTCCTGCTTCGTCGCCTTCTTCTTCCACTTTTTCTTCCTCTTCGTCTTCACCCTTCATCTTGAACGATGTGTGTATTTTTTTAAGCAGTTTTGATCTAGGGGAAACCGATGTGTGCATTTTTGTAAGCAATTTTGATGTAGGAGAGGAAGTACTTGGAGTAGCCGCTACTGTGCTAAAAACGGGTGTGGACCAGGCCAACGGCATTTTCATCGGAGCGCTTATTTTTCCTTTTTTGTTAATGGTTTTCAGGGAGCGAGCGATGTCTTCTATAGGATCCAGAAGGGGTTTGTGCGTTTTAGCAAAAGCGATTTCTTTAAGTTGCGCGCCCGATTGTAAGGCTTTAAATTTCCTTCGTATATCATTAGCAACTCGAATTAATGCTCTTTTACGAAGTTTATCGGCTGCGATGTTGTCCCCCATAATAAGGTTACAATATCGATCGCTACTTTAGTTCGACTAGATGAGTTAGCTAATTACTTCGAATTTATAGCGGTTAGGGTCTAATAAAACCGTCAAAATTTATTCTGTAACGTCCGTTGTTGACGTCACAATCCTTGTTGATCATTAGAAATCCGTAGCGACTGTCTTTCCAGCACCGAGTGCACATGTCTCGAAATTTATTAAAAGACATATCGATGCTCACATGATCTTCGTAAACGTGACGCATGTTTAAGTCGTCCTGTTTAAAAATCAATAACATGTTCGCGTTATCGCGCAGCAGATGTTTAGGAATTTTCGTGTAAGACTGACAGAGATAGAAACTGTCTATACCGTGATGTCGCCCCATGCTGAAGAAATGACGCATCGGATTCTGATTGTCCATGCTGACGTCGTCAAACACGAAAATCGAGTTGGGGCGCGCTTCATCGGGCATCATGACGGACTCGTTTTCGCTAAAAGTAAAATACCCCATGCCTTTTATACGCTTCAGCGCTTCTTTCAAAAACGTATACTTCGGTTGATGAAGAGACCGGGAATAAATATAAATATTGGCGAACTTCAACCCTTTGGGCTCCACCAACATGGAGAGCATCGCATTTGATTTGCCGGAACCGGAGGGTCCCACTATCAAGCACCTAATGGAGGATGGGAACAAACTGCTATGCTTAGCACCATCAACTTTTGCCCCAGAGTCCATGAGCAGCTCCTTTTCCAAATCGCGTACGGTTAACCTTCCACGTTGTTGCACGATTTTCATTCTTTTTTCCGCTATATCCGGCAAGTAATAAAAAATGAAGATTATGCTATAAATAAGCTTGTACGCATGATACGAAGTTATTCGTTCAAATGATCGTGCACGAAGGCGGAGGTGTCTTAAACAAGCTTATAGATAAACTACCCGTCGAACTACACCTTCCGGGGTATCAATTCTGCGGTCCCGGTACACGATTGGGGCAAAGGTTAGCACGCGGAGATTCCGGCGTAAATCCCTTGGACGCCGCTTGTAAGGAGCACGATATCGCTTATTCGAGTCATCAGGACGTGAAATCGAGACATCTTGCGGACGCAGTTCTCGAACAAGAAGCCTGGAAGCGGGTTAAAGCAAAGGATTCCAGTGTTTCGGAGAAAGCAAACGCTTGGCTCGTGACCAACGTCATGAAAGCTAAAAGAAAACTTGGAATGGGGTTTGGAAGAGGAGGTGGTGGCGGCGGTAATAAACAATCTAAAGTCGCTTTCGGTAGGATCGTGAAAACCGGACTTAACGCCGTAAAAGGTGCTCAAGCGGAAACTATCGCGAAAGCTGCGAAAATAGCTGTGGGTGCGGCGAGAAGAGCCGTTAAAGAAGCAGGAGGTAGAAGATGTGTGAGACAACCTCGAGTAATTCCTATTCCAGGTGGGGCGGTAAAACAAGGTGGTCTACTTCCCTTATTGCCGGCCATTTTTGGTGGACTCGCTGCGCTTGGCTCGCTGGCCGGGGGCGTATCTCAGGTGGTTAAAGCCGTGAAAGACGTAAAATCCGCTAAAGATCAATTGGCGGAAATGAAGGACCATAATAGGAGGATGGAGGGTATAGCGATCGGAAAAGGCGGAAGTATGATTATAAAACACCGGTCGTCGAGTAAATCAGGCCTCGGTTTGTACTTGAGCAAGAAACCTAAAAGCGGCGGCAGAGGGCTCTATTTACGAAAAAAGCCGACAAAAAACTAATAAATTTGCCTCGACGTCCTCTCACCAACATTGACATCTACAAATATGCCGCAGGTATACCCCATTTTCGAGGCGTATTTATGCGCGATGGATTACCTTCGCGACCTTGGAAGAACGAAAGTGGAATAGTCAATTTGGATTCGACAATGGGGAAAGGAACGCATTGGGTGGCATACAGGAAACGCAACAACTTGATTGAATATTTCGACGGATTTGGAAATTTAAAGCCGCCGCGAGAACTTGTGAACTATTTCGGCAAAAATGCCGGAAACATGACCTATAACACGGAACGATATCAAAATTACAATTCCTACAACTGCGGACATCTGTGTTTGCAATTTCTGAGGAGATAAAAAGAGGGTATGTGACGCGTCCTCGTTTAATCATGTCCGAGACGTTCACTTTAACGGGTACAGGCAGTTACCTGAGTACTAACTATTATCCGCCGGTTGCCTTAAATGCCGACTACGAGTACACGTTAGGACTAATAGGTTACTGGACCTACAACGCTCTCCGAAACATCTATCCAGGTAATAATAAGATCTATTGGCGCAAACCGGGCGATAAAAAAAACAGACAGCTACTCATAGCGGAGGGGGCATATGAAATAAATTCGTTGAATGAGTACATATCGAAAAAATTGGCGCTAACCAATAATGAAACTCTCAAGCAGGAAGAAATATTTTCTCTGCAACCGAATACGAACACTTTAAAGTGTGAAATCAAAAGTAAATATGCCATTGATTTTCGCCCCGACGACTCTATCGGACGCATGCTCGGCTTCTCCCCCAAAGTTTTAGAAGCGGACGTATTACACGAATCGGATTTACCCGTTAAAATATCACCGGCCAGTAGTATACGAATAAATTGTAATATAACTGGAGGCGCACATTATAACGACACCCCGGTACATACAATATACGAATTCGCGCTGGACGTGGAGCCGGGGGAACAAGTGAACGAAAAACCTACAAACGTAATATATCTTCCAGTAGTAGTTGCGGATCAAATAGATAATATCACGTTATCACTCACGAATCAAAACGGAGAACGATTAAATTTCGGACACGAAGACGCTACTATACGATTGGAGCTTAAAAAGAAAGAACGAGAGAAAAAATGGGGTTAGACTTCACTACTAGTACTACTGGTAATAATAATAATATGATAATGAGAAAAACGGAGACGAAAGAAGACATAATATCCCATTATAAAAGAGCGGCTCGCGCTTTACACGTCACTAATCGTTCGAACGTTAAACGATTAAAACCTCAAGACGTTCACTTTTTGAAATCTCTCGGATTTACAGTTCTGAAAGAAAGTGATGAGCAGTGAAAAATTAAACATATTCGACGACATCCGACTCGATGAGGATATTATCGAACAGAAATGGATCGCCCATACGCCCCCGACTCGAGCGGAAAACTTCAAATCTAGCGATGAAGTCACCATAACGGTGGAACAACGAGATTCGCTCGTCAGCATTTATGAGAGTTTCCTGTATGTGGAAGGACAACTTGAAGTTGCGGACCCCACAAAACAATGTAATCTAGTCAACAACGCTATTTCCCATCTGTTCGAAGAGGTCAAATTAAGCCTGAACGATACCATGATCGAGTCTATACGAAGACCGGGGATTACCTCCACCATGAGGGGTCTTGCAGCTTACAACAAGGACACCATTAAATCGCTCGAGATCGCCGGATGGGGTGCCGATCCCTTTACTCTTCCCATTTCCATCGAGAGTACGGATAAGAAGTTCTCATGCCTTATACCCTTATCATTGTGGTTTGGAATAGCCGAGGACTACAATAAGTTAATCGTATGGTCCAAAATGCAGTTAAGTTTGGTTCGTGCTCGTACAGACTCAAATTGTATTCAAAGCGCAGAAAGCGATGGGAACATTAGCCTCAGCAAAATAGAATGGCGAGTGCCACACTTCAGGTTGAGCGACGCCGCCAAGTTACGGCTCCTAAACAAAATCTACAAGGGCAAATTCATCACGATCCCTTTCCAAAAAAGAACCCTTAACATCATACCCGGGTTACGCAGCGGACGCGAGGATGTTATAGAATTGGGATCCGTGAAAGCCTTCGAGAGACTTCATCATGTAATCGTGGGATTTCAAGTGAACAAGGAAAATATTGCTAAAGAAAACGCGAGCACCTTCAATCACGCCAACATAAAAAATATCACGGTCTATATTGATTCGGTGGCTCACCCCAATAGACGCATGAACTTGGACTTTAATAAAAACTTATTTACGGAGGCGTACAGAAATTACTGCGACTTTCAGTCATCCTACTACGGAAACAACCCTCATTTTCCCCACCCTCTCATGAGATACAGTGAATTTCTTAAATCCCCGCTCTACGTCATCGATCTATCGAAACAGGACGAGAGTGTAAAGGCGGGGACGGTTAGTATTAAAATTGAGATCGAGGCGAGCACAGCGTTCGCTAACAACACGTACGCGTACGTTCTATTACTTCACGACACCATAGTATCGTACGAACCAGTTACGAGCACCGTTACCACCCTGTAAACGATGATAATAATAGATTTGCAGGGCTTCGAAGCACCCCATTTTGTTCCGAAAGAAATGGCCATTACTGACGGAGAACGAACAGCTCATTATGTCTTTAAACCGCTTTGTCCATTTCATGAATTGACACTTTCGCAACAGACCACCGTCAACTGGCTCACCAGGTATCATCACGGATTGCGATGGTCCTTCGGTAATACGGATTTGCGAGAAATCGAAAAAATCTTAAGTGTCGTCACGTCGCGAGACAGCACCATATATTGCAAGGGTAAAATTAAATCCGCACCATATATTGCAAGGGTAAAATTAAATCCGATTACCTGCGAAATCACACGACGTTGCCGGTGATAGACTTGGATGATCGAATGTCCGAAGAAGAGTTCCTTGAAAAGATGGCTCCTCTACGTCACTGGAAACCACCATGTTTTTCACATATTCTCAATTATTGTCGGTGTGCTATTAATAATGTAAATCAAATATATTACGCACTGTCTCAAAATGACAAATTAATCAAACAAACAGAATAATTTCTTTTTATTATTATTATTAGCTATAATTATTGTATTATTTATGTGTACTTAACTAAGAATGAAATAAAAGATGATGATGTAATAAAATAATGTTTTATTTTTACATACAATTATCTACAAGGTAAAGTAAGTAAACAATCTAAAAATTATTAATACAACCATCAGTAGTATGACAAGGGCAAATACATTATTTGAAATTAACAAAACTTTAATAGTTCCATCCACCACACCTCCTCCTCCTCCTCCTCCTCCTACCGGTGACGAGGAATTTGTTCTATTCCACAACAGGGGTGTCCATTCTGATTCTTGCCAGCTTTCATTTTGATACAGATAACGTAATTTGATCCAAATAAAACGTTCTCGATGACGCTGATGAAAGGCCCCCAGTGCATAGGAAAATGCGAAGGTACTATTTACATATTCTGTTTGCATTCTATTCCACGCCTCCGGTATTGGAGATGATGATGATGATGGTGATGAAGTGTCGTCATTTTCGCTAAAATAGAACCCAACGTAGGCCTTTTTTGCTCCGACCGGATGAGCTATGTAAAGCACTTTACGGTCGGCAACAATCGACGACAACACCAAGGCCACCGTCGACAATAACATGATGCACGTGTTTTTCACTTGAGACGTACTCGATTACTACTGCTTTGATGTCTCGAAAAACATCGGTATAAATTCCACTAGAGCGAACGAATTAGGAGCGAATTTTTGCTTCTTTATCCCCTCACCGGCCTCTTCCCCATCACCGCCATCGGTGACGTCATCTTGTGCAAGTTTCTGTCCTCGATAAGCCAAATAACACGTGCACATGTTTAACATTGCTATTTTTTCATTAGTTAAATAATCACTTATTCTTTTCGGCAAAAATAACACAAAATCTTCCAGTTCTACCAGCAACGAGCGACTATGCGTTTTCGTGTTAATGGCTCGGACGTCTAACATCAGATATTCCCGATCTACAGGTAGATCTTTCAATTTCTTTACCGGTTTTTGAACTGCCGATCCAATATTATTCAGACAGGAAAAAAATCTTGCTACGCCATCCATCACTGCCGATGCCGCCTCCACTGATGATGATGCAATCTCTGTCAAACTCGGTTCACTCATCGTCATTATCTTTGCCCTACTACAAAAAACGTCTTCACTCAACGAATTCACTAAGGCTAATAATATATAATTGAAAAGAAACTTCACTTCACACGCCCCCCTCCGCATCGTCGGCGTCAACATCCCCCGCCTCCTCCTTCTCATCATCATCGATGGACGGTATTTTAAAAAACTTTCTCATCTCATCGGACAGATGATGCGTCAAATCTAATTTTTTTAATTCCTCATATAAAACTTCAACGAGATTTCCGTTCGCAAACACGCTTCACACAACTCCATCCCCTTCAAATACGTTCCGTGAAGCTTCATACAATATTCGTAACCGCCGTACATCTGTTGCCAGTCGTAAACCGCTTCGTGCATAGCGTCTTTAGCACCATCCTCGAACTGTCTCAATAAACATTCCACCCCGCTAACGGCGTCTCGCACCACGGGATAATCCTGAGCACTATACATCATCCACATGTCGATCTCACAAGCAATACTGCACTAGTTTCCCTTAGGAGGCTAGAGCAGTAGTCCACCCCCCTGCCCCCTCGATCGAGGTCGCGCGCAAACCCGTTTCAAATTAACCCCTTTCAACGGCCCACTGACTCACCGGCCCACTGGGGCACCCGCCCACGCAACGCCGCGACAAATTTTTCTATTTAACCCGGCCCGCCCGGCCGCGTTCACGCGCTCCAAAGCGACACGACCTGCAACCTCCTTTAGCGCCAAAACTTCGGACCAATCACGAACAGGCCTGAGATTTGACTTTTCCCGCCAAAACCACGCCCACAGCGACATCTAGCGACACATGCTGCAACCTATTTTACCGGCAATTCGATCCGACCAATCACGGACAAGCATCACATTCGCTTTTTTCCCGCCTAAACACTTAAACCCGCACCCATGCTGACATCTGGCGGGAAGGACGCCAAGTTTTACACACATAACCTCACTAAATTGTAAGTTTGACACACATAACCTCACAAAATTGTCCTGTCTTAAAAACGAAACTCCCATAAGAATAACATGGGGAGTTGTGGGCTTGAACCGGCTTTTGCTTACTACTAATGTATCGTTGAAGAAATTAAAAATGTATTTAAACAAGGTTTTAGTTTTACTAATATCAATAACTCTCCAAGCATAGCAATATGTAGTAGTAGCATCAACACATCGATATGGTAAAGAAAGTAAGTTTCGCTGACGTAAGCATGAATAATATACATCATATGATAGTATGGGAGTATGCATACAGACAGGCGAGAAAGGGAGACTGGCAAACAATTGCTCTGGGCAGATACCGTTTTCAAAGAAGAATACATGATGTTGAAAAGCAGCTGTGTATAATTCTACAAACTGATCATAGAGACTTCATTTTATGCATAGAGATTTCAAAATGTAGATTAGTCCGGCGACGACCGAGTATAAATACAGGTACAAGCAGTCTCTTCTCTCAGTACCAGATGTTAGTTCACGAGGGTGACGGTGTTATTAACAAGCTCATAGACAAGCTGCCTATTGAACTACATCTTCCTTCCTATCAGTACTGTGGACCAGGTACTAAATTATCTAAAAGATTACAACGTGGCGATAAAGGTATAAATCCTTTGGACCAGGCGTGTATGCAGCACGACATCTCGTACGCTCAAAGCTCCGATTTGAACAGTAGACATTAGGCAGATCGTGTATTAGAAGAAGCGTGTTAAGGCTAAAGACTCTAAATTAGGGGAAAAAGCATCAGCTCTGTAACCGGTATAATGTAATATTCCCCTATTGAAAGTCAAAACACAACCAGCTGTTGCTACTACTACTACTACTAGTTACATTCCCCTGTTGAAAGTTAAAAAACAACCTGCTGCATCAGCATCATCATCGGAAGCAGATGAAGAAGAATCTAATAAAACTCACGATCTCCCTACTCATTACGGTATGTTAATAGCCAACGCTGTCGGAAACAAAAATATAGATAGAACTAGATTCGGTATTAGATATAAAATTGATCGAGACGCGTGGACATTTGCATCTTCCCCTGTGACTATGCGTGATACAAACATCATAATTAAAAACAACGTTTTCGAAGCAACACCGGGTCTGTTTGACTTACTCACGTTTAGAGAATTAGACTCTATACCATCGCAAGATGATATCAATAATTATATGCAGATAATAGCCCTTACTAATGCCCATAAGAAATCCTATAGACCACATAGTAAACTAACAGCTGTTAAACATTGGAAGTATGATTATATAATTAAGCCGAACTTGTCCAGAATCAAAGGTTTAGGCATTAGACTATCATCATCATCGTCAAATTTTAAAAAATTAAGCGATTGCCAAGTCGAATACGTCTACTGGAATGAGGCTAACGAGCTAGTCGACAGGCTACGTTTATTATATGCTGTAAAGAGTGTCGGCAACAGTAGTCCACAGAATGAAAACGAAATAATATTAATTATATAAGTGAACTTAAGGAGGAAGGCATCATAGAATAAAATATTTCGGGTATATAATGATATATTGCTTTTAACATTATTCAGTATTCATCAAACACGGCTGCTGCCAATATAATTATTTGAGACGTTGCTCTCTCAGTGTCGTTGAGATTAATTGTATTACTCTATGATGAGTGCTAAACAAACCGTTGTTGATGAAATACATAGGGCTGCTAGAAAAAACTTTCAAAGATGCCGCACTATATTAAAAAATTTCCAGGATTTGTTCCAGGCTGACTTAGCCGAGTTTATGCCCTATGCTAAAGTAAATAAGGTGTATCGTTACATACTGCTGATGATAAACTGTTATTCGAAATATCTGTATGCACGACCGTTGAAAACTAAATCCGGAGAAGAGGTGACAAAGCAGGTCCGCAGCATCTTTAAGAGTGCTAATGCAGTCATACCTAAGAATCTTCAGACGGATCTCGGGCAAGAGTTTTACAATAAACATTTTAAACGATTAATGAAAGAGCACAGTATAAATCATTACTCTACATATTCCGTAATTAAGGCTTCGATAGTTGAACGCGTTATCCGTACAATTAAGCAAAAGCTGTATAAAGAGTTTAGCTACCGAGGATCATTTAAATGGATAGATATATTACAGCGGGTAGTTGACAGCTATAAAAACACCAGACATAGAACGATAGGCCGATAGGCCGAGCTCCTGCTACTGTTACACCTACGACCCAACTAGCCGTTTATGACACTAATGTAAAAGCTGATGTCGCTGCAGTAATAAGCGTAAACTAGACTTGAATGACCTCGTACGTATTAGTAAGTTTAAAGGGGTCTTTTCTAAGGGATACACGCCGAACTGGTCAACTGAATTATTCAAAATAGTCAAATTCAATTTACAAAACCTGTCACATATCTGCTGGAAGATCTTTACGGGGTTGCTGTTCGAGGAGCTTTCTACGAGTTCGAGTTGCAGAAAACCAAACAGCCAGACGTTTACTTAGTTGAGAAAATACTTAAACGCCCCAGCAATGGTGACATTTATGTAAAATGGCTCGGCTTGCATGAAACGTCTTGGATAAAGGCTGAAGATCTTGTTAAATGACATTATACAGTTTATATTAAGTTAAAGTGTTAGAATAATTAATCTAAGATAAATTGCTAGAAAGTTTATTCATAAATAAGCTCATGCTTGTATTCATATAGTAATTAAAAGAAAGAAATGTTAGCATATAAGTTGATCTAA
>OV816027.1:51788171-52118990 GCA_929113105.1 Agrypnus murinus
ACATTTTAAATTTCCGCGGATATTATATGATACTTCACTACTTTTCCGGGTTTCACTCCGCGTATTCACTATTCGGCTCCTAGAGGAACCAGACAATGGTTGACGACGTTTCGGCAAGATCACACTTGCCATCTTCAGGTCACTTCTAACTTCCTTCTGCTTCGCGTGGTTACACGATGTAGTCTACATCGTGTAACCACGCGAAGCAGAAGGAAGTTAGAAGTGACCTGAAGATGGCAAGTGTGATCTTGCCGAAACGTCGTCAACCATTGTCTGGTTCCTCTAGGAGCCGAATAGTGAATACGCGGAGTGAAACCCGGAAAAGTAGTGAAGTATCATATATATATATATATATATATATATATATATATATATATATATATATGGGTTTGTTGAAGTAAACTTCCGTTTTATTCAACTCGATAGCCACTAAATCTTCGGTAAAAATCGTGCTGGATTTGAAAGTTGGCCTTGAGATGAGCACTTCAGCACCGTAACGCTCATCCCATTTGTTTACTAATTTGACTATAGAATGTATTATTAAAACTTCCATAGTCTTGCCGAAAACCGCGTTATTCTTAAGTTTAAATAAGTTTTCTCGAACTCGTTTTTAGCCTGAGTAGGTAAAAATTGGGAGTTCTGGGACCACCCCCCACTCCTGACCTTGACCTTGAACCTATCTCTCTCTAACACAGGGTGACCTTGAACCTATCTCTGTCACCTAAGCGTGGCAACACCGCATTCTCAAGGTCAACAATATGCCAACAACGCATTCTCAAGGTCAACAATATGACAACAACGCATTCTCAAGGTCATCAATATGGCAACAATGTTGGTGACCTTGAACCTATCTCTCTCCAACACATGGTGACCTTGAACCTATCTCTCTCTAACACATGGTGACCTTGAACCTATCTCTGTCACCTAAATGAGACAACAATGTATAGTCATCAAATAATGTATCTTCAAGGTCATCAAACATTCAATTTATTGACCTTGTCAAAGTTAGAAATGATTACCACAGTCTAAAGGGGAAATTAAATTAAACATTATTAGGGGTATATTAATGTTGACATGGAGTGTACAACGTAAAGACACACACCAGAAAGAGAAGAGAAGTCACTAGATTGGAGAGAGACATAAAATCTAGAGACCCTAAAACCGTCTCGCTGAAGTGCCCCATAACCTACTAAATGGTTTCCGGATTCCCTTTCCCCCGTCTCACGCGATACGACATACGTTCATCGACATCGGCTTTCAGAGGATTACATATTTCAACTTTTTCAACATTGTATTTGCTTACATTTGAGAATTTTGATAATGTTTCGAACTTTTAATTCAATGTAGTATGCATTTAAATACAAAACTTATTTCAGAGGTTGACTTAAATAGTTTTATTGTTAATTTAAAATTGGTAGATTGAAATTAATTTAAAAATCTGCTGCTTTCAAACTTAAAGTACCAATATTTAATGCAGTGCTTTTTATATGAATGTTAGGTTTTGTTTTTAATTTAATAATATGCTGTTTTCTTCAACTACAAATGAGACCAACTCTGTTGGCGTGAATCGAAGATTGAGATTTCGACAAGGTGAAGGACAACATCAATAACCGTCAGCGGTCCAGTTCGAAACCAAGGTTCAATCATGCGGAAGGTAAAATCATTCATAACTGCACCAGATGTGGACGAGACCACCCAATCAACAAATATCTTGCTTAAATCAATGTAAATAATTTAATAATAGATAGTATCACTTCTAGTAATTCCCAACAATTTAATTCAAACAAAATTACGATTAAGTTAAGAACTTAAAGAAGCCAAATTTAATAAAAAGTAAGCCCTTTTTAAATTAACACTATCTTTCTTATTAGAAGTACGTGTTTGTTGTTTAAAAATATCTGGCGTTTTAAATACCGTTAATATTCATTTAGTGAAAGTATTTATTCTTGTTTGTTCATAATTGAGGTTAGCTTCGTGTATTTACGTTTTTTTCTTAATTTTTATCTTGTAACTCATTTAATCAAACACAAAATGCTTGTTACCTATTAATTAACACACGGGTTTGCTTTTGGAACAGCAGTCATTCTATATATTTTTATATTACAAATTTCAATTTGGAATGAAACATATATTACTTGGTACCGTAAAATGGGGTGAATAACAACACTTTCTAACCGTTCGGCCTTTTTAATTCGAAAACCCAATTTTTGTTGTATTAACTAAAATAGCCAAAAGTCTGATCTAATCTTGTAGATTAATACTGCAGATTACGAAATCTTTTTGCATTAGTCAAATATAGGAAAAAATTATTTAATGCTCTGTGGCGAATCCCCCCGCAAAGTGGTGTCAATCACAACAGCAACGTTTTTAGATGTTTCTTTGCATTAGGTGTCCTAATCAAGAAGTAAAAGCCAACATCAATTATATTTTTAAAAAGGACTTACCTAAGTATAGGTAAAAACCGATTTTGTAAAATACGTTTACCATTAAAAACATATTTTTAATATGAATGCAATAAGTTCTACATTTTACTTAAAACCTATAAATTAAAACGTATTTAATTTTTCTGAATATTACTATATAGATAACAAATCAATATGTAGTATGTTCAAGTAATATAAAACTCCAAAACATGCAAGAGCCGTTTTCAATGATAGTAGTTAACCTAAATTAACGCCATCTGCTTGTGTTTAATTTGAATTGCATTGCAGTATTCCTCGTTGTACATCAAATGCCCGGAAGGCCGTTCCTTACATTCATTAGGTTCATGTCCTTTGTGTTGAGATGGATCAGATCTTGCTTACCGCTGTAGATTCTAAAACAAGTATTTAACCGTACAGTGTGGGATTAAAGTATGGAATATTAAAACTCAACCGATGTTTAAAAACGCTGAAACACGTCGATTTTGTTTTTAAAATGCACAGCTCAATTTTTCTCAGAATTTTTCTTATGCAACCTTATGATTTATTTACATGATCATAAAGGGAAGAAAAAATCACTCTCGATTCCACTACTAAAATTCTATATCATCATCTAATTTTTTTTGTGATAACGTATTTTTAGTTTTAATATTTTGAGTGTAATTGTTTAATTGAATGGTCATAGAGTATTTCCTAGTTGCTACAAACTTTTGAATTTTTAGTTTCAATGTTTTGGTTTTAATTGTTTAATTGAATGGTCAGAGAGTATTGTCTGGTTGCTGCAAACTTTTGGATTAAAACAACAGAAATAAAGGTTCTATAGTATAATAAATATCTACAATAAATATCTACAATTTCATCACGCTAATCACTGATGATCCATCTCCAAATTTTCGTTTAGGAATTGCAGCGAGGGACTCCCGTGGCAGTTGTCGTTACAGTTACATTCAACATCGATTACACTAATGACTGTGACGTTTTTTTGTTTTTCTATTTTCGTTCAATGTTGTTACATCGACTTTGATTATACGGGGTTTACCAAAATGTTTAGTTTGAGATTTTTAGAAATGGTGGGGAATTTGAATTTGACCGGTCAGGGAGTTTCTTTAACTAACCGACCAATAGAAGTGGTCGAAATGATTGTAGCTTTATTAAAAATTTTGACGACCTCCGTAGTGTAGGCGTGAAATAAAAAACATACGTTTTTCTCAATATGTTATTTTATTTATAGTATATAAGATACAAAAGCTAGCTTATAATATGCATTACAATCAAACCTTACTAAAGCGATCAATATAAATTTTATGTCTATGTTCTATATCTAAAATTCTATTTATCTACAACACTTTCCATCCACAATTGTATTCGTGCTTGTCGGTAGGCGTAATTCCACGTAAATAAATAATGTATTTTATTATTCTCCTCCTTGTTCGTAACACGTTTCTTTCGGTTGCTCATTTTTTGTTGTCTTCAAACTCTTCTATTGTAGACGTAAATGATTCCAAACCTTCCTTATTTAATTTATCCAACAAGCAATCTATAAAGATATTTCCTTTTAAATACGATTCACACAAGTCTACCCCTTTCTGAAATTTCAGAACTCTTTCTTTACGCTCGTCATCGGTAGAATATTTCCCTAAGTCATAGACTGCTTCGTGATCGGCATCAAAGCGTAGATCGCGTAACTCTTCCTGCACTCTCTGTACTGCACTTTTAATATCAATAGCCTTAGGCCACGATTGTGAACTATAACACATCCACATCTTTATACAAGAACGTTTTGCAAGTCGATGTCACACTGAATTGAAAATGTTCACTCGGCAATAAAAACATTCTACTCTATCTTCATTCCCGTGTAGACAAATTCGACCTTAGTTAAAGATTTTGGGGTTTGTATACCCTTCCAATTACGAAATGATAACACTCGTTCTGTCAAGCACGTATTCTGCAAGCTAGCTTCTACACACATTTTAAACTTTCAATACTTGCAACCTGCTATATATACCTAGTGAAATTTCAAAAAGAAGTTAATTTAAATTTTAATGGAAGGAAATTTGTTCGAAATTAGTATTTCCAAACCATTTCTTAAATTTAATTGCTGGGATCAAACTGTTTTAAACTATGTAGTAACTGTGAATTATAGATTTTCAATGCTTATATTAAATAGCTGTTTAACCATATTATTGTTTATTTTTATCTAAATTTCAAAAATTGTAAACAAAATTATGCATTTTCTAAAATTTCTAAAGGTTTTTTATATACCCTATATGCCCTTATATGCCGACAGGCGTGTGAATTTACGACTACAAAACCCCGGGTATGTTCCAGGTTTGGGTAATTTTTTTTAATAAAATATTTAATATATTTCATAAATAAAACATTTTTTTATAATTATAATATTTATAAAAAAGAATAATTACATAAAACTATCCTTTAATTTTATAGTCATTTGAACTATAAAAATTGGATCATTAGGCATACATATTAGTATTTTATTTTATTTCGTATTATAACCATCAAAAAGTTTTTATGAAATTTTATTAAAAAAAATTACCGGAACTGAGAATAGAACTTGAGTTTGTAATTGTTAAATTCAGCGCGCTTTCCAGTCAGCCATACTGTCTGTTCATGTCTTTTTACTTCTTTAATGAATGTCATTTATCATCCTTTTTTGTTTGTTTATTTTTTATTATTGATTACTTTTTGATGATGTTTACTAATTAAGTACGTTTACTTATTAATTGTTTAATATTAATAAATCAACAATTAATATTAAATGATTTACGCATGCTATTTCTGATATCACTGTCTGAAAAATCTCAGCTTCTCTGAATCTACCCGTCTCTAAAATAATGTGTGGTGAGGGACTAGTTTGAGAGGTTCCCATTACCGCTGCCTCTTCAGCAGATGGTTCAGGACTGTAAAATCAAAACTTGAACTGCGGCGCTAGACCATCAATAATCGTTAACGCCGCTCAGTTAATAATTAATAAACCGTAGATTCTAAGCAATTTTCAAGATTGGCTGGTCATTAACGACATTTGCCGGTTTACTACATATACAAACATATGTTTTTGTTTTTTGTTTCTGAGCTTTTAACCATTTTTTCTTCATCGTTAATAATCGTCGGTAAATTATAATCTGTAGCTACTACGACGCGCTTTTACCCAGGTAGTTACCTATTTACAAAATACGTGTTGGTAGTCTTGGAGCTGCAAAATAAAATAAACAAAAGAAAATGGAAGCCAAGCTAAGCTGTCGGAGAGTGGTCGTGCGTTTTGTTTCTCGCAAGAGCTACAGCAAAAACAACAAAAAGGATGATCATGGGCGCCAGTAATCGTTAGCCCTTGACTCCCTCAAATACTCGATTACTAGTATCTCGAATGCAGCTGATCGGCTCTAAGACAGATCATAAATCTTGCTAACACACAAATAATAAAAAGGCAAATCAAATAATGTAATCAACAGTACAAACAATCGTTTCATATATTTATTACCCCAAATAGAATTAAACATAAACACATAAGATACTTATTTGTTCAAAAATATAATTATAATTCATATGAACCAACAAGAAATTTAATGTATGTAATCAATCAACTATGAAATTTAAAGATTAATTAATAATAAGAAATAATCCATAAATTAGTCAATATTAACCCAACTTAATTTGAGGTATAGATAAATTATCGATATGACCGTCTTGTCTCAATACCTTATTTACCCCAAATGTTTTCTAACAACCAACAAGCACTCATCATTCATAACATTTGTTTCAAATAAGATTAATAATTAAGATAAAAACATGTTACCCGAATACCAGAATAAACCTCAAAGGAAGTTTTTGTATTCTATTAGTTATTCGTCTTCAAAACCATTGATTTGGTCTTCAAGGGGGATCTGTTCGGTGATCCAGCTTCTTTATAACCAAACTTCAAGGTTACCAAAAACGGCCTTGAACTCATCTACTATCTTACAATGTTGATAACATAAACTAGTTATCCTCCAATTGATGTATGTATATATACTCCAACTACCATAACCATATCAATTATAATATAATAGGAGTAATATAAAATAAAATGGAATGAAATGAAATTAAATTAAATCCCTACGTAGAACAAAAGAATTAGCATCAAAATTGACAAAAACCACATATGTAGATAAGATAGAAAAAGAAACTGCATACCTGAGCTGTTGTGCGGGATTTTAGGAAATATTACATCGCACGCACGATACAAATCCTTAAAAGATGAAATTAGCGTCGCAGACAACTATAATTAGCTAATTTCTTATTAATACCAGAGAAAGCAAATATCCATCTAAAGATGCGGCTTAAAAATCGAATTATTTCAATTCATCACTAGAATAGCCTATGCTTCTCGAGCACGTGCAATACGACGCAAAAATGCGAAAATTGCAAAAACGAACGTTTCCACCTTCAATCTCCTAAGCTCAACGCGCATGATAAGTTAAACAAAACTACAATACTGTTCATCGGATATAAACGTTAACCCTAAATAAAGGTTCATGGGATATAAAATCTTTGATTGAAAACGTACCGTCACACTACAATCATTTTCATGACTTTTAACAACAATAATGCACTAAATTACCTAACTTAATACAGCTCATAAAATGTCAAAGTTTAATTAAAATATTGGATCATTTTTGTTGGTTGTTTTAAATAAGGACAAAACCCGTCCTTTCCTATAACAACAAAGGACGAAGGACACAGTCTTAGAAAGATGGACTGTCCGAAAAAAGGTCAGTTGGCAACCCTAGCTTCGACCATATAATTACCAAGAATATTGGCTATCGCAATATCTTAATATTGACTTTTATAGAATGTTTAGAATGTCACGTAATGTTTGTAAAAGCTTTTAAAAAGGATTTCCACAACTTTAGAAACAAAAATATATCATGGGGATCATATGATGTAGCAATTATTACCTAACGAAATAGACAATCGATGCATCCTTTACATTATGCTTTTCTTCCATTGTTAGTTGATTTTTATTAAATAATTAATAATTTTTAACAAAATAAACAAGCAAACGTTTATTTGGCAAGCAAACAATAATATTGTAACCTATAAATTTGTTGAAGTAATAAAGTGCGTAAATTCACGATGTCGAATAATTACGAACCACTAATGAACACGATGGACGCTCCTCTCGACCATCATCCAATGGTTTCTCGAACCTCGTTCTTAATTTACAACGTCATGGGTTCATCGCGAAAACCTGTAATTCCATAACCACTTGGACCGTGTTTGTCGCTAGAATTTGCCTATAGTATCAAGGAGAATAGTATCAAACATTCTTTATCATTTTTGTTTCTTATCTATTGCATAAGCAATTGAAGATGATTATCAAAATGTATACAAAATTATACTTGGAGTGCCCATCCTTTTATAACAAAATAAGATTACTTACATATTACACACTTGCAGAAAAGTTTTGTTGATTTCTAAGTTGTAGACGGTTGTAGGCTATGCTTTACATTTACGATTTTTTGAATAAATCGCCCCTATAAAACAGTGATTTAAAATGCTACACTCTACTGACTTTTTCAAATGATATCGCACTTGGTCAACGGAGTTTAAATACATTCATAAATATGATTCATCGCTAGAAAGCATCTCATTTGAATGTAAGATACTTATGTGGCTATAAATGGTCATGAAAATGACTTCTATGACAACATATGCCCCTTCATAATACTGAGAAACCATTTGGTGTAATATTTATAATCGTAAATTCCCACAAATGGCAAACTCACAAAAACAACCTCGCGCATAGTGGTGAAAAGCCATTTGAATATAATATATGTAATTATAAGTTAAAGGTTATAAGTTAAGACTGCCGTCTGCCTATGCTAGTAAATGTAAACTTTGGGATCCAATTTATAGAAACTGGTATAACGTACAATGCTGTGTTTTTTTATAGCAATATATGACAACATTTTCTCGGGTTTGAAGTATTTTCAAGCCGTTAGTGTCTTTAGTTTTCAAGAAAAAAAATAAAAAAGAAATTTTTTTCAAAAAGATGTCAAGTGATGTCTATTACAATAGTGATGCTAAAATTGCAAGTAAAATTTTTTTATGAATTATACATCTTCCGAAATTTAGTTTTATTCGAATTAGAAGTATCCAAATTTGAGAGGCGTGGTTTGTTTGTTCGGCAAAAAACTATTAACTGTTAATCACCTGACGTCATCCAATAATTCATCTTTCTTACGACCTCCTACCGCGGTGGTGTACGAATAAACTTATTATTGTTAGTTGAATGATAAGGAGACGGTGAAAACCATAGGCGTGCGTATAATATGTTTTAAGTAAATTAATAACAAAATTTAAAATATAATTTTGAAATAATAATGCACTATTTTTTATATCAGTTGATTTATTTAGTTGTGATTAAAGAACATAATAATTTCCAACATTGTTTGTATTCTTTAATAATGAAATATTTGTGAAGAGGGTGGATAGTCAGACTTTAAATTAACAAATTTTCTGTAATATGCAAATGTACCAGCAGCGTGCCGTGCATACGAGACAGTGGAAGCAGTGACGATATGACGTATGCTCTATTACGCTCATACACATTGCGTATGAGCGTAATAGCGCATACGTCGTATCGCGACTGCTTCCACTGTTTCGTATGCACTGCACGCTGCTGAAATGTACAAATGTAGTATGCCAATCTACGGGTCCGGTATCACGTACAGAAACCAAATATTTTTTCCGAACCATACATTACTTTGTGCACAGATAATTTTATACACTATTATTTGATTCTTATTATTAATACAGATCAAATATAATTGATATATGTATAGAATACATTCCCACAACGAACCTGAAAGTTTATACAAATGTATGCTTAAATGGTTTGTTCTTTCTAAGGGTTTCTAAGAAAAGTTCAAAGAAATTGCTTTGGGAACAAATTTCCAATGCCAGTTTTTTAATAGAGTTATTACTCTATAGTCAATGTATGTATGAATACATAATACCGTTATAATACCATGACACTAGGGTGCAGATACAATAGTTATTTATGTATTAAGGGCGTAAAGAGTTTTTATGGGCGGAAGCTGAAGCGGAAAACGCTGTAGGGCCATAAAAATAAGTTACACTCTAAAAAATTCCCCTTGAAGTTGCCTCCATTTCTTGGGGTAAATTTACTTCAAAGTGTAATTTTCATAGGAAGTGGGAAATTTCAATATTAGGTTAAATTTGCATTGTCATGTTTCCTTTTTAAATAAATTTACAGATTAAAATTACGATCTCAATGCAATCTTACATTTCATTTTAACATTAAAACACCTGCGTAAAGTTATAACTTTACCTAATATTGACCTAATATTGAAATTTCCACTTCCTATGAAAATTACATTGGAAGTAAATTTACCCCAAAAAATGGAGGTAACAAAGTATACTTTATAAAAGCTTGTGCTTGTTCTAGAGCACAATTTCACTATAAGGTCAAGTCCAATAAATATAAATATTTAAAAATAGGGTACATTCTATGTAATTATTATTGAATCATTGTTTAATTGCGTATAGAATGCATATGTTCAACAAATTCGGTATTATATGCCATGCATATATAATATTGAAATTTCCCACTTCCTATGAAAATTACACTTTGAAGTAAATTTACCCCAAGAAATGGAGGCAACTTCAAGGGGAATTTTTTAGAGTGTACGCCAGCTATACATACACTATTTTATGGCCAGATTAAGTTTTTATCTCAAATCTATTATTGTGTAAAATTAGTATATTAAAGAACGAGTTTCATAAGGCAAAATTGCATCCAAATTGAGTCCAAATTTAGAAAACTAGCCACTTGCGGCGAGTTTTCTAAAATACGAGTGCAATAATTACTTATGAAACGAGTTTTTTTTGCTATTTTTTCTATTTTGCGTCTTTTATTCCCATTTTAAATAAAAAAATCGCAATTTCAAAATTTAGGGGTTTTTGTGGTAGTTGACAACACTGATGTGACATTTAAAAATTCTTTGTTTGACACAGAAAATTGAGTGAAGTTTTTGTCAATTTTCTGTTTTTTTATTTATTTTTTCAATGCTACCAACTTTGAAAAAGTTGGGCTATTAAAGCACTCAAATGAGCTATTAACGCACTGTTTTGGGTGCTTTAACAGATTTATTATAGACGCAAAATAGAAAGACATAATTAAATGAGTACGTAGGTACTACCATGGCCTACTAGATTAATATCCACTACGTTCCTAAATGGCCGTGTCATTCGGAAAAAGTGAGGTTAGCAATGGTAAGAACGGTGGCGCCAGAGATTATAATTTTTGTCGCAAATTTGTCAGTTTTGAAGTCTATAATTTTTATTGTCATATTTTGGCTCTGACTTCAAAGGCAGAATGGGGAAGAGCTGCATAATATGCAAAAATAAAAAATCTCCCTTCTTTGAAGTCCCCGTTGACCGAAGGATTCGATTTAAATGGTTAAACTGTTTGAAACATAATATTCCTGGTAAATCAAACATCATTTTTAAACATACATAAATTTATTAACACATTTTTAAACTAGTGAGAAACTTCTCTGAACGTTCTGTTCTGTGCAAAAACCATTTTGAAGATTAGAAAAGATACTCCGTTGTGATAATTGTGTATCACCATTGTTGTCGACAACTGTGCCAGGACCTCTTTTAAGATTAATCACTCTTCAAGATCATGGAGCCTTGACCTATCCCGACGAACTATTTGTAGGGCTTATTAAACGAATCGCTGACATCGTACAGCAAGTGTTACCTGCTTTGAGTTTCGAAAAAACATGTGGGCAGTTTATTGATTTAATCCAGCCATTTTTAATGAAAAATGTATTATTTACTTGTTTATTGCACAAGATAGAGTTATGCAGATTAATTATTATTCTTACTGCAAAACCTGCACTCAACAACATCTGCCTAGAAAAAACAAATTCGCTAAAACGGAAATTTTTAAAACACAAACCCATCAGCAGGAAAGTGTTAAAAATATAAATTATCAAAATTTTACTTAGGTACCTACTTACTGCTCTCCTTTTCCGTTGTTACCTAGCTTTATGGTTTGTTCATGTACTTTTTATTATTACAACTTAACCTAAACACCAATTTTATAATATTATTTTATTTATTATGTCGTTGCATGTCATTGTTTGTCAATTTGATTTATCTATAGTTCAAAAAACTAACCAACGATGTCACTACCGTTATTACCGCGAATTTCCGAATGACACGGCCATTTAGGAACGTAGTGGATATTAATCTAGTAGGCCATGGTACTACAAGCCGCTGTGCTTACAATTGAAGTTACGTTACTATAGTAAATATTCCAAAATATTTAGTTTTAGCTTATTTTCATTGTTGATAAGTTGGCAAATTATATTATGAACAAATCAAGTTTTACAGGAAATAGCTCTGATATTTAAGTGACACTTGTTTATTGTCCGTCGGACCATAGACTCGTGGACCATACACAGACGTTTATGTTTAGATGAGTCTAGCAATAATAGTCTAATTATTATGTATCTATGCATAAACTTCAAAATATAAAAAACAAACCGAAAACACTTCCATACAAACGATTATCACGGTACAACACAAAATAAATTTCCAGGTTTTCATATAGATTTTCTGTACCTTTTTGATATGAAGATTACGAATCGGCTATTGGTTTTTTTGGGTCAGGTCAAATATTGTTGTTTCGATGTCATTCAAATATCATGCAGCCAACACATACATGCCTCATGAGTCGTAGCTCAAAATGGTTTGTTCACGAAGTGATTTCTACCTTACGAATGCAAAACACCAATAGAAGAATAGCATGCATACAACACATGAACAGGATTGATAGTTTTGATTTTTATGCTTGCTGGTTCTACAGTTTTTTGCTTTAGTGCTTGGGACTGTAGTGATTTAACATGCCTTGATTTAGTATGTATGATTTAGTATGATGTAAACAGAGTCAGATATGAATTCATAAATAAGCCAGTCAAACATTAATTAATTCTCTCCTCTCCAACATTTCTCTAAATTTGGCTATTGTTTGTAGTGTTTGATTATGCTATTATATAATAAGTAGGGTACTCTGACTCGACCTAACGATAGAAATGACGGGCGTGGTAACTATAACTCCCGTTCATCTGGACTGGTCTAGTGCTCTCAGCTCTTTGTGATGGGTGGTTGCGGATTAAGTCTGAATTCATTACGGAGCGATTACCCATGCCTGTCTACCTATCTATCTACCTGGTAAACGCTAGAACTCGCATATTCTTAACTACTGGGTAATGATCTCTGTAACCAGGTAATAAGCTGTGGCGTTGCCGGTTCTCATTACCGAAGAATAAAGATTGCGCCAAAACATATTTTATAATCACCTTCACCAGGTAATAATTTTGTTACCTGGTAAACGGTAAATCTCGCCTATTCTCAACAACTGGTAACAAGTTAACTGTAACCAGGGAATAAGCTGCGGCAATACCAGGCTCTTGTTACCAAATAATAAAAATTGCACCAAAAGGTGTTTAATCACTCTAGTGTCTAGTAGATAATAAATTTGGATGGTAAAGGCTATTAAAACTAGTCTATTTCTAACAACTGGGTAACGAGTTCTGTAACCAGGTAATGAGCTGCGGCAATGCCAGTTCTTGTACCGAAGAACAAAAATTGCACCAAAACGTGTTTAATCACTACCAGGTAACAAATTTTGTTACGTAACGTAAACCGTAAAAGTTTGCCTACTTTTCTCGCGCATTTAAAAACGAGTTTTATTTGAAAACAAATTGGAATATAACTAAATTTTGACCAGACCTGAAAAAACCCATAGCAGATTTATGATCTGCATCTTAAAAACTCGAGAAAAAGTGTATTAGAACCTGGAAATTCTTTTAAAGTTCAATTTTGTTTGTTTTACAGTGTTGTAAACGCTGTCTGTAACTGCCGTTTAATTATAGTACATTATGTCGATATATTGATCGTATTTTTAGTATAATAGTTTTAATTATTATTATTAATTATGTGACACATTAGTTTTTAGTGATTACCTTGTTTATAGTGATAGTTAAGTTTAAAATAAACTAAGTTTGGTGAAAAAACTTATGAAATGGCTATACCAGATTAGTTATCGTTCGCCTCAAGACTTATTACTCAAAAGTTAGATTGCTAACAGCGATTATAGTGATAACGATGGGGGGGATTTACTGTAAAGTATGTGAACAGAACATTGGTTGTAGACAGAAAAGTGTCATAAATTGACATTATCAATACAAGTTTCACTTGCAGAAATTGAATCTACAATCGGTCAACTTCTTTGAAGAGCTGTGAATCTTTCTTGCATGCTAATATTCCTTTACACAAACTTCGCGACCCACATTTCAAACAGTTTTCTTGCCAAATATGCTTAGCACATTCTGGATACATCTACCCTCCATAAAATATATAAAATTATATAAATAAATATATTTACGTAAGAAAAGCTTATGATAAAACGATAAGTGTGCTAAACAAGAAATATTTGATATGGACGAGTGTAGATGAGACCAAGGACATACAAGAGCGATGTGTAGTGAATGTTGTTGTGAGTATTTATATCCTTCGAAAGAATATAAACCTCAATTGCTACTCTTGAATGGTTCTGCAACCAGTTAACACCGACCTTATGACGAAGATAGTAATTGCTGCTTTGGATAATATCTTCTTAGACCATCAACTAAAGAAAGAACGCGTTCTTCTGTTTATGACTGATGACGTATCCTACAAGAACAAGACGGTTTTCAAATTTTTCGATTCCTTCGGAATAATACGTATTTCTTCAACTTTAAAACAGGGTTGCATAGATGATCTCCTCATTATAGCCGAATCTCTTCCTGCTAGTCATTTCTTCAAGTTCGGAAACAGGAAATAGTCGCTGGGGACTAAGTCTGGAGAATATTCTGGATGTGGAAACAATTCGAAGCCTAATTCATGGATTTTGGGCATGGCCTGTGCATTTTCTTCATGGAATAGAACGCTTTTTTCAAAACGTCACTGAAACGATCCAATAAGTTTGCAATAATATTATGCAATATATTGTGTACGCAATATGCCGTTTGTGTAATATATTGCGTACACGTTCGTCTGACATGCGAAGTATCTCAACTATCTCGCGCAATTTTGCTCTACTGTCTTGCAATACCATACAATGAATTTTGTCAATTATGTCTGGTGTGGTGGCCTCTTTTGATCGTCCTGAGCAGTCGGTTGTGCTTGTACGACCACAACGAAAATCAGTAGTTCACCACTTGTGAATCGTTTTAATCGATGGTGAAGGACCTAATAATATTTATCAACCTTTTTTTCGGTTTGCGTAATGGTTTTTCCACGCAAAAATAATGTTAATTAACACACGAAATTCACTTTTTTCCAAATTTGCAAAAATACGAGAGGTTGTCTGCTTTCAATGGCTGTTAGAAACTGAAGTAAATATCATATCTGTTTGAAAATATTAATATTGCCTGCTGAAAAATGGTATTGACAAATGTCATCTGGGATTTGCGATTGTGACGACCTATGATGCATTTCTGCCAGACTTCTCATCCGCCCTCGTAAATGTGAATAATCAGTTTTCTATTGGGACGCGCCAATAAATATAAATGGGTTGTACAGCATCAAAATGTTGTCGATATGTGGTAGTTGATGACGTAGTTTTTAGGGGTTTGTTTTTCTTGTATCGTATTTTATGGTGATTATAATCTTGACAGATTAAATTTAATAATCATGTTAATATGTATGATAGTTTAAAATAGAATATCTAGATTTTATAATTTTTAAAATGTCAGTAAAATGGACTGTCATTCATAAATTCCTTTCAATAATGTTTACTGTACTGTTTTGGCGTTCTTAGTTTTGTACTTTGGCGCGTCCCAATTTATTTAGAGGATCCTTGGTCCTTGGTGACAATTTCGAAAGTATTAGACTATGTTAACTAACGAACGAAATACTCGGTGGAGAAGACTTAACTAAATCTAAACAAATTAACATATGTAAATACAAAGAAAATTTGATTTTTCTTCCGTTATCATTTACTTTTCGTGACTTTGTAAATTTAAGATAGTTAATGTTTCTTAGGTCTACGGTTGTTATTATACTTTACTTATAGGTTTGCAAGGAAGCCTTTTAGTAGTTTTTGCCTAAGTAAAGGTCTATTTAGACATGGACACGGGACGTGCTGACAGTGAAGCATATGAGAATTTATACTTGACGGAGCGTGTTCGACACGAACTTCGGCCATACGGGCAATAAAGTTTGACGTAGATAGTATTTGTACTGTTCCCGTGAAAATGACAGGGTATTTGTTTACTAATGCTGATGAATTAGCAATACTGTTGTTGTTTCACTGTTTTACCAGCAATTGCCCAACTTTTATCTTTGTGACTGTTGTCATTGTAACGCTGATGTATAGATTATACAATTTGAATTCGAGATGATTTCGAACACACTATATAAATTTACTATATACTACTATAGTCGTCGTTATATGCGTGTGGTTGCAATTCACCTACAGTGAAGCCTCGCTAATTAAAACATGGGCAATTCGAATCATCGCGATTTCCGAACTACCGCGTCCGTAGAATTAAAATGTTTTATTTGTAAATAAATGCAATTAAAACATTCTGCAAAAACATTTATTTAAAAGTAAATGAATTTACAAAAATATTTAGCGAAACAGTTTTAAAAACACAAAAATAATGTTGCCCATTAATATGCCGTTAACCAAAAAAGGCTGTGATTTTTGTTTGTTTCGTGTTTTTTAAACTTAATACCTTAGATACGATCTTTCTTTTAAATTTTCCACCATCACAATTGTTTCAATTTTCTACCGCCCATTGCAAAGCCAACGCTAACCGCTTACCAACTGTTAAAAGGTGTCTTAATGTGTCTTTACTGCTTGCGAATCATTGAACTGCTTTTGTGTTGTGTCTTTTTAAAATTGAGTATCTAATCTTTACTTACCCTGAAGATATCCTTTTTTTATACATCTTTGATAAAGTCATAGCAGCGTGCGGTGCATATGAAACAGTGAAGCAGTCGCGATACGACGTATGCGCTATCACACTCGTACACATTGCGTACGAGCGTAACAACGCATATGTCGCATGACTCCACTGCTGGATAAAATTGCTTTGTCTTTTCGGTTAAAATTTTGGAAAATGTCGGTGACATATCTAAAATCATGCAAACAACGTTCCTTCAATCTCCGGATATTTCGCAGGTTTTAAAGTTTTTTTTAACTTTGCTATACGATCCTTCAGATTTTGTAACAAATCTGGTAATGTGTAATATTTAAAGTTACAATGCGACCTTTTTAAATTTAGCACAAAATCTTTTTATGTATGCCGGAGATACATAAAAATACGTGACGTTTTATAATAAGAATTGGTCAGACATAAATATAATGTAAACATAAATAAAATCTTATTTATCTTATCTCCAACGGTAGTTTTGTATCAAATTACGCATCTAAATATCCGTTGCATTTGTTACTATAAACACTTGAACAATTAAAACAAGAAATTCTAGAGTTCGGATTATCAAAACCTTTAAATCGGGATTACAATAAAATCAAATTAAATAAATTGCTGGCCCAGATTCGCGTGGTATTCGGATTAACGTAGATTCGGATCAACGAGCTTCACTGTATATCGTGACCAAATAGAAACGTGCCGAGATATTAAAAAAACTCTGATTAATGTAATATTGTTGTATTTTTATGTGTTCTTGAATTGGGCGAATAAATTTTATTGCGGGTATTAATTTTACTAGTTATTATTTACAAGAGATGCGTTTAGTAAAATCCCTTAGAAAACACATAAACCACCGAATGCAGTTTATAAAATTACATTTGACTTGAAATAGAATAGAAACTCTATAGTTTCTAACTAAACATAAGGAGTACCTATCTACTCCTTATGTTTAGTTTTATGAAACAGTTTTAGGTTCAGTAACATTTTACAATTCTTATCATATTTCTTTAAATTTATTTCTTTTTATTTCTTAAAAGTAAAGATCCCTTAGTTTCCCCTACATCTACGCTCAGTTGAAAGAATGTATTTGGGTAGCTGTCGTTTATATGATGTCGTCAAATCTAGTTGATAATATTAATTAATTCTGATGTTTACATTAAGTTGAAATATGCTATTTAACTGTACGACTGTACGGGTATCAATTACATTAAATTCTTTCCATTACAAACCCGTACTTAAAGTTGAATCATTTTATATTGCATTCTATAAATATGCATTCAAGCAAAAAAAAGATACAAATTTGATAAGGATTTATAATCGGTAGGAGGTCCTTATTTAACGAAATTCTCACCCGGACACGAACGAATGAATTAAATTTAAAAATTTCTATCGCAGCGCCATCCTTAGCTACAGAATGAAACTTAACGGGACAGACGCCAGCGTTAAAGGAAATTTGCAAAAGCATATGATCACTCATAGTGGTGAAAAGCCATTTGAATGTAATACGTATATGTAATTATAAATGCTCGGTTAAAGGAAGTTTGAAAAAGCATATGCTCACACATAGTTGTGAAAAGCCATTTGAATGTAATATATGTAATTATAAATGCACACAAAAAGGAGATTTGCAAAGGCATATGTTAGCACATAGAGGTGAGATGCCATTTGAATGTAATATTGGTAATTATAAATGCTTATTATAAGTAAGTAATAAGGTTATAGTAATAATAATTATTTATAATACAAGTGAGTTCAGTAAGATATTATCCACGAACAAAAATTTACCCTCGAGGGCCGGCAGGTCTGATTGCGTTAATTTTTCTGAGTGGATAATATCCTTAACTCACGTGTGCCATTCAAAATTGTATCCAACACCTCTTTAGTCAAGTTTAAATATCGAATTTGCAATGTATAGATAGTCTGTAGTTTTGACGGTAATAAATTTAATACTGTAGCATGATTACTGGATTTTAATAATATTATGCAATATTGTATAGTCCAATATAATTGGACACTGCAAAATGCTGTAAAAAGGGGAATGGATTATGTATGTATGTATGCAATGTAAGCTGGTGATTGATTGCTACCTATAATAGCAGCCAATCACCATTTTAAAGTGGGTAACAGTGTTTGCTACCCACAAGTAAGTAAACTTCAACTTTAACTGCTTACAAACATCAAGATTTAGCCGTCTTTATTTAGAGGTGTTGGATAATATATATTTTTTCTCCAGCTGGATTAAAACATGACATTTTTAAAAGATGAAGCTAACATTTTTGCCCGGCTCTAGCTTCATCTTTACATGCCGGCCAGGTCTCGGCTAGCGTCCAACCTTGGTTTCCCATTTAGTATTTTTAATCCTAAACCTAATAGTTATTTGCATACCAAGGCCAGGAAATCTTCCTTTAACATACCGAGAGTATCATTGTAGTTACTGAATTTAGTCTTGTAATATGTTACAGTATATGTTTGTTTGATGAAAGCAATAAATTGGTATGGTGACCTTAACGTTTTCTTTTTTTTGAAAATGAGTCAAAATCTGCTGCGGCAGCTCAGATTTTTTTTGAAGAATAGGGGTCATCTGTTCTTACTTGTTTCCACTTGCCATATTTAATGAGCGCCCCTTGTATCATCCCTGTATAAATTGGGAAAAACAAGGAAATAAAGGAATAAATGTAGCTAAATAAACAAGTTAAGTCCATTTATGACCAATTGGTTGCGCATGAGCAGTATTTGTACAATTTCACTTAAAAATATACAATAGCCTACATTAATTAGAGTACAAATGAAATTTACAATTTCCATTAACCTTAAAAAAAAGAACACATGGTTTTATAACTTAATATACAGGGTGTCCCATTAAGATGTAGTCGGACTTTGCCAGTGGTTAGATAACCATCAAAGAAAGAAAATTCCTAAATATCATTTTTCTCGTACTTCTATACTTTTGGAGAAAAACGGCATCGAAGTTTAGCCTAATGTTTTCAAATTTAATAGTATGAATGCACATATGATTTCCTACTATTTTTTATTGAAAATAATATTTATTCCCAGAAAGTAACGGGTGTCACATATGAAATGAGAAATAAGAATTGTTTAATTTCAGGGCTATTCAATTAATATAAAATTAATATTAAAATTTTACAACTTTATATTAAATTACAATAATTAGTAAATTAATTTAATTATTTAAAGTACTGTAATGATATTCATTCATAAAAACAATCATTACATACATATTACCTCAAGAAGGCATTGGATGCTAAGTGATTGCCATAGTTACAAGAATAAATAAGAAGTAATAAAAGATATCTAAAATGAACACGTTTTTTATTAACTCCAAGATTAAATATAACTTCTGGTAAACACCTACCGTTATAACTGGTGACCTTTCGACGATAAGTAATCAACAAGAAGAATCGAACACATCAGAAGATCTGAATCAAGCTATAGTGTGTCCTGCTTCCAACACGTGCTAGTCGGTTCCTCTGCATACAACTAACAACACTTAGTTCTGCATCAACCAACTACGGCATCTACAATTGGATTGATTGGACAATCGCTAGCTTATCGATTCTGAGCCAATATCGGAATATATACCTTTTTTTAATCAAGATAAGTATAACTTAATTCAATTTCATATTAAATATGGCTGCTCATATTCCATTTCCGACATTTGACAATTCAAATATAGAATCCTGGTTAACTTTATTAGACCGTTATTTTATTCATCTCAATATAAACGATGAACGCATACGATATGATATTCTAACCTTGAACTTACCAAATGATGTTATAACTAACCACCAAGATCTCATAGTAAACGTACCTCGCAGACAACCTATTCTGTTTTGATGAATGCCATTAAAGATTTTCATGTAGGCTCACGCCTTTCGCGAATTTCGAAGCTCCTTAATAGTTTGACATTCATTGGTAAAGTCAAGGAATTCGTAACTGACATTAGAACACTGTCAAAGGACTTGAACCTTAATGACGAAATTCTCAAAGATTTTCTAATAGCGAAATTACCAAACCATTTGAAAATTCAAGCAATAATCTTATTACATTTACCTATGTCAGATCTTGTAGAAAGACTTGATATGATCAACGAATTACACGAGATACCAAAACCTGATCAGTTACATACAAGTTTACAACATAAGATTGACCAACTAACCGATCAAGTACCAAAACCTTTCTGACAAACTAAAGCAAATTCAAAATGTTCGCACGTCAATCCCTCGTGTTTCAACAAATTATAAACCACGAGTTAATACTGCTACTAGTGCTGACTGCTCAAAGGTATCTAGGCTGTGCTACTACCACGCTAGGAGTAGGTATTGCGCCACCTGGCCCAGACATTTTTGTGGGGATGCAGTCGTCGTTAAGTACGGAATCTGCATTACCGACATTCTGTATTACCGGCATTTGGTTCGTCACTCGGCTAAATGGCAACGCTGTTGCTAGGGGAAAACAGATGGCGCCAGTGTCGTTTTTGTACCGACATTCTGTATTATCGGCATTTGGTTCGTCACATGGCTAAATGGTAGCGTCGTTGCTAGGGGAAAACAGGTGGCGCCAGTGTCGTTTTACGTGATTTTTGTACCGACATTCTGTATTATCGGCATTTGGTTCGTCACATGGCTAAATGGAGTTAGTGTTGCTAGGGGAAAACAGATGGCGCCTGTGTCGTTTTACGTGATTTTTGTACCGACATTCTGTATTATCGGCATTTGGTTCGTCATCATGAAGAAAGCTGTATTACCGATTACGGGCGTTCTGCTGATTGTTAATAGGGGGAGCCAAGGTTTATCATTTTATATTAATAAATTTTACCGATTTCTTAAAATAATTATCGTCGTCATTAATACTTTAATTACATATAATAATTTAAGATAATTAATTCAGCATTAAAATTTTAAAGTCCGCTTTAAACGCAAATCACGGAACAATTTACGGATATTTGCTAATACATGTCGCGTTAGTATGAATAATAATAATAACAATAATTATAATAATGTCATTATTTCCTTACAGGTTTACACCCAAATAGGGAAAAATATGAATTTACAAAAAAAAACATAATTACAATGTACTTAACCTATTGTGTTGTATGTATTAATCAGGTATATTCTCATGTTTATTTACAAGAACTTTACAAATAAACGATAATCCCTTAAACATAATATTGCATTCTGCGCAAATTAAATTAAGATTACTACACATTACAGTAAGTGAACTACTCATTAACATATTGGCCCTCGCAAAATTATTGTAAAAGAATAAAGAACTTCTGCTTTTATGTCTAGGTATCTTTAACAAAATATAATATGTAAGAAAATTTAACATAGATCCGAAATATCAAATTAGAGAATTATATTAGTTGAAGCCTCTGTAATATTACGTTTTCAATAAATACTAGATATAATTAATCAGCTTCATTATAAATTAAGTAGAAAGCAATACAAATAACACTAAGTTCTTTTCTGTTAAAGATAGCTATAAGCTTTATTTTTCTTTTTTGCTTTATTTAGGCAAAAATGTTTTCATCGTTTATGCTATTCTCGTGTAATATCTCATGGGTAATGTGTATTGTGGTGACAAGATTCATTTGGTATTGTTATGTCTGTTTGTGTTGGTTAATATTTCACCATTTACAACATAATCATGAATAAAGTGGTTGGTGTATTTTTGCATACGAAACAATGGAACATTTATTTACGTTTAAATTTAGGCGATTAGCTTTACACCAATCACATAGAAAGTTAATGTTAGACTGCAAATATAAGCAATCATTGATATCTCGTACTTGATGATATATTTTTAAATCGTCAGCAAATAATAGTTTCTCGCAATGTATAGATTGACGATGAATACCACGTAGACACGTCCATTCGTGACGGGCATCTTGGAATACGTTCTGTTTGGTTCGGACATCTTGTATCCCTACCCCTGGTGTTTAATGTCATGCGTACCTTGCTATCTCTCTCTCTCTCTCTCTCTCTCTCTCGCTCTCTCCTTCTCACTCTCTCCTTATCATCTATTAGAGGACGCATTAAAGAACCTTCTCTCTCTCTCACTCTCTCGCTCTCACGCTCTCTCACTCTCTCTCCCTTCATCCTAATGCTAATAAATGAAACAGCATTGGATAGAGGTAACCGTTAGGTCTACTGTTCTGGGATTGGTTCGGACGATAATTATTCAAAAAGGCGTAAAAGCATACGATCTTTACTAAATTAAATGTGGGCTGATTACGAGAAGTCTCAGTACCGTCTACGATTATGTCCGAGAACATCCGACGAACTGTATAAATCTCATGACGTATTGAAATATGTACATCATTGCGTTATGAATATCTCAGCTATAAATACGGTGTATTCTGTTCGTGCGTGACAGTTATTTGTCATACGTCATCATGAACACAATAGATCTCTTCGGTAGAGCTATGATGAGTATGACAGATGAAGCAATGGCTGAAACAAAACGTGGACCGAGAGGTTATGGTTTCAAATTAACACCAGAGGGTAATTTCAATGTTGAGAACCGCCGTATAACTAATGTAGGCGCTCCTATCAACGATAACGATCTTGTCACGAAGCGTTCTGTACTAATGTTATCAGATAACGATGAAGGTGTAATTGATGTTAAGAAAAGAAGGCTAGTACACGTTAAAGGACCGCTTGACGACCACGATGTTTGCACGAAAACGTATACCGACGAGCTGGTGGACGATGTTGAAAGAAAATTACTCTCTAATTGTTTGAGACGACGACGAGAGGATAGAGGACAGGGGTTGTACTCTGATGCTAAAGATGGAAGAATTTGTAATATAGGGGAGCCTCTAGAGGATAAAGATGTAATCTCTAGGCAGTATTTTAACAATCGGGCTATGCATACAAACGATCAAATGCAGTTTAAAGCAGATGGTAAACGTATTGTTTCAGTAAGTTACCCTATAGATGGCACGGATGTCAGTTCTAAAGCTTATGTAGATGCTCAATTCAACTCTGCTGTACAAACCTTCATTACAATGACTACTGACACTCAGAACACTATTAAAGATCTAAAGCAAAAGGTAACAAAGGTTGACATTGAAACTAGTAAACTTAACAGTTTGCTAACAACGCTGGAAAAAGAAACAAAGAGAAATCACCTAATAACGAATGATGAGATGGAAACTAATCATTCGAGTGTGTTGACAAAGATAGAAGAAACGAATAATACCCTAGATAGTAATTATAAAAAATTATTAGATAAAGTACCAGTGCTCGAGGATACTCAAAAAGTTATGCGATCATCGTTTGATGCCCTAATAGCCGAATCTGCAACACGTACGAACTCTTACAACATAAAGAGAGTGTACAATGTCGACTAATAACGGAATTTATTACTACTACTATCGGTTGACCTAATCATATTGACACCATTTTTATTCTAGTTTTAAAGTGTATTATATCAAATGCCTGATTAGCGCAGATAGGAAATGTGGTGAGCCTTACGGGAATGCTGCGCAAATGCTTAGTTTGCTTATATCTACGCTAATCAGTTATTTTTTTTCTATCTTAGCCTAAATGTATCGTTGAAGAAATAAAAAATGTATTTAAACAAAGTTTTTAGTTTTACTAATGTCAATAACTCTCCAAACATAGCGATTTGTAGCAACAGCAGCAGCAACACATCGATATGGTAAAGAAAGTAAGTTTCGCCGACGCAAGCATGAATAATATACATCATATGATAGTATGGGAGTATGCATACAGACAGGCGAGAAAGGGAGACTGGCAAACATTAGCTCTGGACAGATACCGTTTTCAAACAAGAATACATAATGTTGAAAAGCATCTGTGTAAAATTCTACAAGCTGATCATAGAGACTTTATCTATACGCAGAGATTTCAGAACACAGATTAGTCCGGCTGCCGCGGTGACCGAGTATAAATACAGGTACAAGCAGTCTCTTCTCTCAGTACCAGATGTTAGTTCACGAGGGTAACGGCTTTGTTAACAGACTCATAGACAAGCTACCTATTGAACTACATCTTCTTTCCTATCAGTACTGTGGACCTGGTACTAAATTATCTAAAAGATTACAGCGTGGCGATAAAGGTATAAATCCTTTGGACCAGGCGTGTATGCAGCACGACATCTCGTACGCTCAAAGCTCCGATTTGAACAGTAGACACCAGGCAGATCGTGTATTAGAAGAAGCCGCTTGGAAGCGTGTTAAGGCTAAAGACTCTAAATTAGGGGAGAAAGCATCAGCTCTGTTTGTAACCGGTATAATGAAGGCTAAAAGAAAGTTGGGAATGGGTATAAAGACAAACAAACTATCGGGGAAAAAGGGTCTCGCTAGAAAGATGATGAAGAAAACTGTCACTTTCAAAGTTGGCGTTTTAAAGAAGCTTGTTGGTGTAGTGAATCGTGCAAGCAAGAGACTCACGGGTAAAGACTTAATACATCATGCCCTGAGCGCTGCCAGAAGAATCATTCAAAACGTAGGCGGTCGAAAAAACGTTAAAGTACCCCGAATTATTCCTGTGCCTACAGCTACAGGGGGTATTTTACCACTCATACCAATTTTTGCTGGCCTCTCGGCTCTCGGTGCAATTATAGGAGGCGCCTCGGGGGTCGCAAAAGCTGTTAACACTGCTAATAGTAATAAGAGACAGCTAGAAGAAACTACACGGCATAATAAAAGTATGGAAGCTATCGCTTTAGGCGGTAAGAACGGGAACGCCCTTTACCTAAAGCCATATAGAGCTGGCGGAGCTGCATTTTACTTAAAACCATGTGTCAGGCGGTCAAAAAACTGAATAACTTGCCTCTCAGACCACTTACAGACCTAGATATAATAAAACATGCTAAAGACATTCCCTATTTTAGAGGTGTCTATATGAGAACAAGTCTGCCTGCAACGAAACCTTTGCAATTCGAAAGAGCTATTGTTAATCTTGACGACGCTGGAGGGCCGGATACTCATTGGGTTGCCTATAGAAAGGATCGAAACGTGGTTTTGTACTATGACCCCTTCGGAGACCTGAGACCACCAGCTGAACTTGTGAAATATTTAGGGCCTCGCTGCGCCGTATACTACAACGTAGCCCAAGAACAAAAGTTCAATACATACAACTGCGGACATCTGTGTCTACGATTTTTGTATAAAAGAGAGGTGAAAGTGTAAATCGGTTAAGTATGGCTAGGACCATCACGGTCACGGTGTACGGTACAGGAAACAGGCTTTCTACGGATCGTATTTATCCACCTATAACACTAGATCACGTGCGTTACGAATACTCACTAGGTTTAGTCGGCTTATATACAAGTCACACGATACGGAATATATACCCAGGCAAAAATAAATTTTATTACGGAGAAAAGGCGATAACTATTGAACCGGGTAGCTACGAGTTGGCTGAAATCGTTAACTATATAAAGAATCAAATTAGTGGCGATCGGGAAGAGGGAGATCTACTACTACAAATCAAAGCTAACACTAATAAGGGAAAGTGTGAGATTGAGTCAGCTACCGGGTTGATTGATTTTACCAAACCCGATAACATAGGATCCCTACTAGGATTTAAGAAGCGCGTGCTAGAACCAGGTAGTAGACACGTATCAGATCGAGTTGTCGATATACTTTCAACTCCAAACATCTTTGTAGACACGAATATTACAGGCGGTTCATATAGAAACAATCAAGCAGGTCATACAATCTTCGAATTTGGTGTTTGCGTACCACCCGGTTATCTGATTGAAAAGGAGCCATCGCATGTGATTTACTTTACCATCACTGTCACCGAGATCGACAACATTACCATTAGATTGGTAGACGTGAGAGGAGAGTTGATAAATTTGTCTGAAGACACTTTCACGAGTATCAGGCTAGAACTTAAACGTGAAAAATGGGAATAAACTTTAGCTATAAAAACATCAGCATATGTCCATCAAAGGTTATTCACCGTCGAACGTCGGCCCGTGCAGACCTTCGATTAAAACTAAAAGTACGATAACAGCAGCAGCAGCAGCATGTCAAAACGAAGTAAAATGCATATTAACACCGACACCTTTACCATTGATAAATTAAACATATTTGGGAAGCCTCGCGTCGATACAGATATAATAAAAGAGGATTTTTATACCTATCTACCGTTTACGCTAAATGCCAATCATTCCGACACCATTAGAATCAGCATACAAAATTCCGATAACGTTTTAGCTTTGTATGACAGCTATGTACTTGTTAAAGGTAGCATAACGCGTGCAGAAAACAAGCAATTCCTTCTGGTAAACAATTTCGCCCACTTTCTGTTTGATGATATTCAACTAATATTAGGCACAAACCAGCTCATAGATGTCTGTAAACAGCCTGGCATTACAAGCACTATAAAAGGTCTCGTTTCACATGGCGCCGAGGATAGAGCTTTAACCTGCAATGCATGGAACTTAGGGATTACTAACGATAATGATTTGTTACATAACCAAGGGAATAACGTCTTTCATTTCACGTGTAGAATACCATTAAAAGATATCTTTGGATTTGCAGACGATTATAAAAAAGTAATACCTCATATGAGTTGTCAGCTAGTTTTAATTCGCGCCAAGAACGATTTTAATTGCTATAAAAGCGACGCAGGTGATGCAGGTACCGATGTAGATATCAAGATTGATAAGCTCTCGTGGGAAGTTCCGCATATACTGTTATCAGATGAAAGCAAAGTGAACCTGGTGGAGAGTTTAAGAGATAATTCTTCTATCATCGCTCCGTTTAGACGTTGGGAATTACACGAGTTACCCTCGTTGGGAACTACTAAAAATCAGGTTTGGCGCGTAAAGAACTCCAATGATCTAGAGAAACCGCGCTGGGTCTTTGTAGTTTTACAAGACGAGCGTCAGCTGGGTATAAGAACGGGTAACCCGACTACATTTACTCATTCGAACTTGGTCGACGTTAAGTTGTATTTAAATTCGCAAGTGTTCCCACATCAACGTTTAAATCCCGATTTCGACAATAAGGACTACATTCCTGCGTATCTGAATTATATTCGTTTTCGTGAGAACTACTATGACGGTATAGGTAGAGGTGCGGCTGAGAGCTGTTTACTCAGCTACAAATCGTTTGAAACGTATCCAGTTTTTGTTATTGACTGTTCAAGACAGGTAGAGAGTTTTAAGGATTCCACTGTCGATATTAGACTAGAGCTCGAGTCTTCTGCCGCATTTACGAACACAACTAAGGCGTATTGTTTGATCCTTCACGACGCATTAATCGAGTATAATCCGTTTAACGAGACCGTGGCTAGACACGCACGCATACTGTAATGAAGGTTGTTAAACAAAATAAGTCACTAAACATATGTAACCTAGACGACGACTGCGAAGATACATCTTTACAACGACGACCAGGCGAGGATGTTAGGAAACATGGCGACCTGTTACCTGTATCATGTAGAGCAATATTGAGCGGTCCATCTTCCTGCGGTAAAACTAATGCTATGTTAGGTTTACTTATTAGCGAAAACGGATTAAAATTTGAAAATATCTACCTATACGCCAAGTCTTTATTTCAGCCTAAATATGAATTCTTAAGACGTGTTATGAAACCACTTACGGGTATGGGATATCATGAATTTAGCGAAAACGATGACGTAATCAGCCCCGGTGATGTTAAACCTAATTCTGTGTTCATTTTTGATGATATAATTTGCAGCAAACAGGAAAAGATTAGAGAATATTTTAGCATGGGTAGGCATAAGGGTGTCGACTGTTTTTATCTAAATCAAACGTACGCCAAGATTCCGAAACATCTGATTAGGGACAATGCAAACCTAATTATTCTCTTTAGACAAGACGAGTTGAACTTAAAACACGTGTTTAGCGATCATGTTGTAGGAGACGGTATTAGCTATGATCAGTTCAAAAACATTTGCTCTCTGTGTTGGAAAGAGCCACATGATTTCCTGGTAATTAATAAAGACAGCTCTCTAGATCGTGGCAGATATCGGAAGGGTTTTGATTCATATATAAGTTTATAATTAGAGTCGATTCGTTTAGTAGTCTCTGCATAGCCGACATGTCCAACACGTATGATCTGAGTTTAAAGCGTAAAATAATACACGCTCGTAATGCTATACGTAAGAAATTTGCATACTTTCGTCGTGATAGAGCAGAAGCAGAACGTATGTATCGCGTCACGCACAATCCAGTTATATCGCCGCTGGAAACCATTGCTACATCAGTTAACACCTCTAACGTACCCCTATTGAAAGTTAAAACACAACCATCTGGTGCTACTACTACTACCGCTAGTTACATTCCCCAGTTGAAAGTTAAAAAACAACCTGCTGCATCATCATCATCATCATCATCATTATCATCATCGGAAGCATACGAAGAAGAAGAAGAATCTAATAAAACTCTTGATCTCCCTACTCGTTACGGTATGCTGATAGCTAACGCTGTCGGAAACAAAAATATAGATACAACTAGATTCGGTATTAGATATAAAATTGATCGAGACGCATGGACATTTGCATCTTCCCCTGTGACTATGCGTGATACAAACATCAAAATTAAAAACCACGTTTTCGAAGCAACACCCGGTCTGTTTGACCTACTCACGTTTAGAGAATTAGAGTCTATACCATCGCAAGCTAATATCAATAATTATATGCAGATAATAGCCCTTACTAATGCGCATAAGAAATCATATAGACCACAGGGTAAACTAACAGCTGTTAAACATTGGAAGTATGATTATATAATTAAACCGAACTTACCCAGAATCAAAGGTTTCGGCATTAGACTATCATCATCGTCAAATTTTAAAAAATTAAGCGATTGCAAAGTCGAATACGTCTACTGGAATAAGGCTAACGAGCTAGTCGACCGGCTTCGTTTGTTATATGCTGTAAAGAGTGCCGGCAACAGTAGTCCACAGAATGAAAACGAAATAATATCAATTATAAGCGAACTTAAGGAGGAAGGCATCATAGAATAAAATATTTCGGGGGTATATAATGATATACAGCTTTTAACATTATTCAGTATTCATCAAACATGGCTGCTGCTGCCAGTATAATTATTTGCGAAGTTGCTCTCTCTCGGTGTCGTCGTTGATATTAATTGTATTACTCTATGATGAGTGCTAAACAAGCCGTTGTTGATGAAATACACAGGGCTGCTAGAAAAAACTTTCAAAGACGCCGCACTATATAAAGAATTTCCAGGACTTGTTCCAGGCTGACTTAGCCGAGTTTATGCCCTATGCTAAAGTAAGTAAGGGGTATCGTTACATACTGTTGATGATAAACTGTTATTCGAAATATCTGTATGCACGACCGTTGAAAACTAAATCCGGGGAAGAGGTGACAAAGCAGGTCCGCAGCATCTTTAAGAGTTCAGTCATACCGAAGAATCTTCAGACGGATCTCGGGAAAGAGTTTTACAATAAACATTTTAAACGATTGATGAAAGAGCACACTATAAATCATTACTCTACATATTCCGTAATTAAGGCTTCGATAGTTGAACGCGTTATCCGTACAATTAAGCAAAAAGCTGTATAAAGAGTTTAGCTACCGAGGATCATTTAAATGGATAGATATATTACAGAGGGTAGTTGACAGCTATAACTAACCAGACATAGAACGATAGGCCGAGCTCCTGCTACTGTTACACCTACCACTCAGCTAACCGTTTATGACACTAATGTAAAAGCAGATGTCGCTGCAGGAAGTAAACGTAAACTAGACTTGAATGACCTCGTACGTATTAGTAAGTTCAAGGGGGTCTTTTCTAAGGGATACACGCCCAGCTGGTCAACTGAATTATTCAAAATAGTTAAAGTTCAATTTACAAAACCTGTCACATATCTGCTGGAAGATCTTCATGGGGTTGCTGTTCGAGGAGCTTTCTACGAGTTCGAGCTGCAGAAAACCAATCAGCCAGACGTTTACTTAGTTGAAAAAGTACTTAAACGCCGCAGCAATGGTGACATGTACGTCAAATGGCTCGGCTTGAATGAAAAGTCCTGGATAAAGGTGGAAGATGTTGTTAAATGACAGTTCTTACATATATGAAGTTTCTATTACTAGATTAAATAAAGTATGTTGAGGTTTAAGTTTAATATATAGTTAATATTCTATTAAGTAAATGTTAAGTGTTAGAATATATATATTTATAAGCTGATCTAAGTTATTTTGTTAGAAAATTAATTTGTAACATTCTGATATAACATATCTAGTTTATATTGAGTAATAAAGTAATATACTATATAAAACTATAATCACCTAGTTTAAGCTGATTTACAATAGAATATTAGTAATATTGTGTAACTATACGAATAAATAATAAAAACAGTAAAACATTTATCGATTTTTTTTTTATTTTCACGTATAAAATAACAAAGCCGTCCGAACCAATCCCAGAACAGTAGACCTAACGGTTACCTCTATCCAATGCTGTTTCATTTACTAGCATTAGGATGAAGGGAGAGAGAGAGAGTGAAAGAGCGTGAGAGTGAGAGAGAGAGAGAGAAGGTTCTATAATGCGTCCTCTAATAGGTGATAAGGAGAGAATGAAAGAGCAAGAGAGTGAGAGTGGAGACATTGAGAGAGAGAATGCTCTTTAATGCGTTCTCTAATAGATGATAAGGAGAGAGTGAGAAGGAGAGAGCGAGAGAGAGAGAGAGATAGCAAGGTACGCATGACATTAAACACCAGGGGTAGGGATACAAGATGTCCGAACCAAACAGAACGTATTCCAAGATGCCCGTCACGAATGGACGTGTCTACGTGGTATTCATCGTCAATCTATACATTGCGAGAAACTATTATTTGCTGACGATTTAAAAATATATCATCAAGTACGAGATATCAATGATTGCTTATATTTGCAGTCTAACATTAACTTTCTATGTGATTGGTGTAAAGCTAATCGCCTAAATTTAAACGTAAATAAATGTTCCATTGTTTCGTATGCAAAAATACACCAACCACTTTATTCATGATTATGTTGTAAATGGTGAAATATTAACCAACACAAACAGACATAACAATACCAAATGAATCTTGTCACCACAATACACATTACCCATGAGATATTACACGAGAATAGCATAAACGATGAAAACATTTTTGCCTAAATAAAGCAAAAAAGAAAAATAAAGCTTATAGCTATCTTTAACAGAAAAGAACTTAGTGTTATTTGTATTGCTTTCTACTTAATTTATAATGAAGCTGATTAATTATATCTAGTATTTATTGAAAACGTAATATTACAGAGGCTTCAACTAATATAATTCTCTAATTTGATATTTCGGATCTATGTTAAATTTTCTTACATATTATATTTTGTTAAAGATACCTAGACATAAAAGCAGAAGTTCTTTATTCTTTTACAATAATTTTGCGAGGGCCAATATGTTAATGAGTTACTTACTGTAATGTGTAGTAATCTTAATTTAATTTGCGCAGAATGCGATATTATGTTTAAGGGATTATCGTTTATTTGTCAAGTTCTTGTAAATAAACATGAGAATATACCTGATTAATACATACAACACAATAGGTTAAGTACATTGTAATTATGTTTTTTTTTGTAAATTCATATTTTTCCCTATTTGGGTGTAAACATGTAAGGAAATAATGACATTATTATAATTATTGTTATTATTATTATTCATACTAACGCGACATGTATTAGCAAATATCCGTAAATTGTTCCGTGATTTGCGTTTAAAGCGGACTTTAAAATTTTAATGCTGAATTAATTATCTTAAATTATTATATGTAATTAAAGTATTAATGACGACGATAATTATTTTAAGAAATCGGTAAAATTTATTAATATAAAATGATAAACCTTGGCTCCCCCTATTAACAATCAGCAGAACGCCCGTAATCGGTAATACAGCTTTCTTCATGATGACGAACCAAATGCCGATAATACAGAATGTCGGTACAAAAATCACGTAAAACGACACAGGCGCCATCTGTTTTCCCCTAGCAACACTAACTCCATTTAGCCATGTGACGAACCAAATGCCGATAATACAGAATGTCGGTACAAAAATCACGTAAAACGACACTGGCGCCACCTGTTTTCCCCTAGCAACGACGCTACCATTTAGCCATGTGACGAACCAAATGCCGATAATACAGAATGTCGGTACAAAAACGACACTGGCGCCATCTGTTTTCCCCTAGCAACAGCGTTGCCATTTAGCCGAGTGACGAACCAAATGCCGGTAATACAGAATGTCGGTAATGCAGATTCCGTACTTAACGACGACTGCATCCCCACAAAAATGTCGAGCTATTACAATTTGAAAGGTAGCAACAGTAAACGGGAATACACAATACCGTTTACAGAAGGGATTGTACAAGTAGTTCGCAGCTCACCACCATGCTATATGTTTGTAAACGATATTAGTATTGGTGCTGCTACCAACTTAATTGGAAAACGATTGAGAAAAGGCGATACGATTAAGGCGAAAGGTTTGCTATATCCGTCTACAGCTGCCCCATTTTACTTCGAAGCTGTTATTAGTCAGTCATATCATCATATATCATCATTACCTCATGACGATGACTCTGGATAAGTTCGGTAAACATCTTCACAAAACTCCTGTCCGAGTTAAACTCGACGCTCGTGCAAAAGTATTCTTTTTAGAAGACGTGTCTAATTTGCACTACGAGACAATGTTGTATATGATGGGAATATACAACCATGAAAACGGTTATGCACTTTTGAACTCCACCAACTTCGAGTATGTCGTTCCTCTAACAAAAGGTAGCATTAAATAAATCAAATACTATCCCACAGATGCGCAAATCTTTTTAAACGATACGTTATACGATGCCGAATCACTCATCGGAGTGTCATTGAAGAAAGGGGATAAGTTTAAGGCGAAGAAGCCTGGATCAAAGGACATATTTATTTTTGAAGCTGTTATTAGTGTTCCAACATTTTCTAAATGAGTATAAAACGTCAAATAATTGAAGAATTGCATAAACATGCTCGTAAACGATTTCGAAGAAGACGTGTAATTGTAAAAGGCTTGAACGATTTGTACATGGCAGATCTTGTAGAAATGATTCCCTATGCTAAAATAAATAAAGGTTTTTAGGTATATTTTAGTATTGTTGAATATGTTTAGCAAGCGTGTCCACTTAAACGAAAAACCTGTGAAGACGTCACGAAAGCAATGAAAAAATTATTATCATCAACAGGAGGTACTCCGGACAATTTACAAACGGATATGGGGAAGGAATTTTACAACCAGCATTTTCGTAAGCTAATGCAAACTTTCAACATTAATCATTACAGCACGTTCTCTAGTATGAAAGCAAGCCCCGTGGAACGTGTAAATCGAACCCTCAAAAATAAGATGTGGAAAGAATTTTCAATGCAAGGGTCATATAAGTGGTTACAGTTATTACCTCAAGTAGTTGCGAAGTATAACTCAACAGTACATGGAACCACTGGATTTAAACCTATTCATGTTTGTCGGAAAAACGCTAAGAAAATTTTACAGACAGTCTTTCGCAAAAGGCTACACTCCAAGCTGGAGTACAGAAATTTTGAAGATTAAAAAGGTTCGACTAACAAACCCTACAACGTATACTTTGGAAGACGTTAAAGGTGAAGAAATTCGCGGCGGATTCTACACGGAGGAATTACAGATAGCTAAACATCCAGATATATTTTTAGTGGAACAGGTCTTAAAAAAAGTCGGGATCGCATTCTGGTCAAGTGGTTGGGCTTTGATAACATCCATAACTCGTATATAGCAGCACGTAATATAGTAAATTAAGTAGTATAGATGCATTACTTTACCTGTGCAAGAACATGCTTCAATTATTCTAAATATCCTTGTATGTTTTATGTTTATTTTTATAATAAGTTATATAATATACGTTTTTTCTCAATATGTTATTTTATTTATAGTATATAAGATACAAAAAAACCAGCTTATAATATGCATTACAATCAAACCTTACTAAAGCGATCAATATAAATTCTATTTCTATGTTCTATATCTAAAATTCTATTTAACACTACACCACATTTCTCGATACGTCTTTGAAACCGACACCGATCTACAACACTTTCCATCCACAATGATATTCGTGCTTGTCTGTAGGCGTAATTCCACGTAAATAAATAATGTATTTTATTATTCTCCTCCTTGATCGTAACGCGTTTCTTTTGGTTGTTCATTTTTGTTGTCTACAAACTCTTCTATTGTAGACGTAAATGATTCCAAACCTTCCTTGTTTAATTTATCCAACAAGCAATCTATACAGATATTTCCTTCTAAATACGATTCACACAAGTCTACCCCTTTCTGAAACTTCAGAACTCTTTTTTTACACTCTTCATCGGTATAATATTTGCCCAATCCATAGACTGCTTCGTGATCGGCATCAAAGCGTAGATCGCGTAACTCTTCCTGCACTCTTTGTACTGCACTTTTAAGATCAATAGCCTTAGGCCACGATTGTGAACTATAACACATCCACATCTTTATACAAGAACGTTTTGCAAATCGATGTCACACTGAATTCTTTCCGGGTACAATGCCACCACTTCCAAAGCACACACAACGTTCTCGGACGGTGGTAAAGCAGATAACACTTGTTTAACGTTTTCGGTGGAATCCCCGCTTAATACACTCTATCCTTTTAATAAAAATTGATAAAATTGAACAAAATCTTGCTCTACAAGGATTTTCAAACGGATTTCTAGCAGAGGAAGTAGTTCTAGAAGCTGAATGACGCTTTCAAATCCCAACCACACTTCCGACCCATCAATACGTTCGCGAAATCTCAACACATTCTTTCCTTCGATATTTTGGACGATAATAGTCTTACACTTTTATATAGTTACTGGATTGGTCGGTATTTCACTGCTGTACAACAAACTTTTTATAAGCGATTGTTGTTGAACTACATCAAGCCATTCCTCGAGCGTAAAAGTAACTAAACCAATCCTGATTCCGACGATTCTCACTCGTGGTAAAAGGTCTACGGGACACAATCCAATAGTTACCGCTTTACATTTAGATTTATTCAAATAGTAAAGTCGCCCTTCTAATAAATGTAGGATCTGTGACAATTTTGCTTTGCTGTCCGGTGATGACGATGAACTTGAAGATGCATTTGATACTCGTCCACTCGCAACGTTCTTGACGACTTCAAACGCTTTAACCAAATTTTCCATTTTACAGAGATAGTAATATAATTTACAATGCACTTACTTATGTAAATAGTGACGCACTTCTTGAATGCTTACTGATAGATTAAGCTCACTTAATGTTGCAGTTGGTAAGATCCTATTTTTATATGGATCAATTCATGGTGGGGAGAATTAAAGGGTGGGGTTTAAACGTAGTGGGGAAGTCTATCAAGAGTTCTTTTAGTCTACTGCGAACATGGGTGCTTTACCTATAGAACTCTTAATAGTGCTAACCGCCGTTTATGATGGTGTTATGTACATCGCACGACCGAGTCCATTTCCGGGTCAATAGTGTTCTCCCAAGACCCAACGCGTTACAACTTAAAAAGTGATGTTCTGCATAGACTAAACGTTTACAGTGTTTCATTAAGTAATGTTACACGTGTACCTTCATCATTCAAAGTGAAATTTCATTATCCGTCACATGACATCGAGACCAGCTGGCAAACAATTGGTCATGATCCACACATTTGCAAACTGCCTGATTCACCAACGCCTGTATAGTTGTCGTCTCAGTGGCGATCTTTGTATTGGTTATATTTGCCATATTTTTGATTGTTTACGTGACTATTTATTTGCTTAACCTTAAAGTTTAATAATGTGCATAATACAACATATTGTATTAAACTTTGTATTTGTACTGCAACCGTTTTTTAATAAAACCAATTTTTAATAAAAGTCCTTTATTTTTTTTGTTATAACATTGTACAGGGTGTTTTGAAAAAGATGCCTTTCCCGTTAAAGGGCAATAGAGAAACATGTGTACAGTAACATCTTACTAACAATTTCCTGAAATGCCGCTTTGAAATGACAACCCCCCTTATAAAAATAATAGGCACGCCACTGCAAATAGTAGATAAAGCTGTATGAAAAGAAAATTGTCTACTAGTACATACTTTTAAATGTCATGGACAAATAAGCCATAAACTAACCCAGGCAGGTAGCAGGATAAATATAAATTCTTCAGAAGATTGTAATCAACACCAAATAGCAGGACGTGCTTTTAAAACGTTTTTAAGTAAATAATAACACATCTGTAATAACTGTTACTGACTCAGATCTTTGAGATTTGTAACTGCAGTATGCAGTTTGTCGTCAACTTTCTTTGTGTTAGGTGTTGATAAACTTGAGTTTCGATTAATACACGTTTTATATAATTAATAACTTGCATTAGGTAGTGTTAAGTGTTTGTTTTAGTGACATGTAAGATAATTAGCCAGGTAAATCAAAAGCCGATAATCCAATCTTTAATGTTTAATATAAAAATGTATTAATACATGGACCGAATTCGACCAGTGTTAACTAATAACTAAAACTTTCCTTTCTTTTAATAATCGTCTTGCCGTTACATGGCAGACGTTCAGCATCATTAAGCATTTACGACCCTTAAAAGTTATGTATAAAATCAGAACTTTCACATGTTTCAGACCAAACATTAGTAAGCGTGAATTAAAAATAACCAATGGTAGAAATATAAAGGGCTTATTCATTCTCGTATCCCTACAGATAAACGGTAAGTTTTACTCATTTTGTTAAAATGACATTCGTAAAATGAAAAACAGGCAATGTTTCCATCACAATTAGGTCAACGAACGTATGTTAGATTTTATTTACCGACCTTAATAAATGATCAAGTCATCAAGGTAGTGAGTCACTCGGCAACTGCTGCTGAAATTCAATTCTGTTGTTTCTGTAAATTGATACGTACGTAGCGGAGGTCAGTTACTATTGTTTGCTTTATCAGTAATTCACGGTCAACATCTTACAAACAATCCATAGTCGACTCGTGACTTGTAAAAAATACGGAAAAATCCGAATTTTTTTTTGTTTTTTATTTTTATTTTATGAGTTTTGGGGTCTCTATATGGTCACCTTTCACCCCCTTAAAGCATTGTATATTTGTCTGGAACACCCTGTATACAATCTAAACATTTATAATAAACCTTTTTGTAATTTGTCAGTAATGTATCAGATTTCTTTTTATAGGCTCACGTTTAATGTAGTTAAGTACATAACAGTTATTCGGATTACAGTCCGCAGGAATATACGTCTCCGGAACTTTAAAATCACTATTATGCACCTTAGGTATATGTGGGTTACGTTCTTTTGAATATCTAGTGAAGTTGAGAGTCGTTTCCTTGTGAAATTCTTCTTTAGTCATCCACTTAAACGGTCTATGTTCACTATTATGCAACCATGATCTATTAAACCAAATGTTGCGTTCTATATTATCCATTCTATATTATTAACAGCCTTGGTAGTGTAATGTCTGGCGTGCCGGACTTTCACCCAAGCGGCCCGGGTTCGACTCCCGGCGCTGGCAGATCTGGTTAAGGTTTTCTGCAGTTTCCCTTAGCTGTAACACAAATGTGGGATTTGCGCTGTTCCATCTATAAGTCGGCTGCAGCCGCACATTGGGCCTACATAATAATAATAATCGCCCCCTCCCTCCCGCACAAGCTTATAGCTTCTGGGGCCTTGGTTAAGGTTATGGGTTGTAGTAATTATTATTATTATATTATTATTATTATTATTATATATTATTATATTATTATCCATCCACACATCAGAGATTTCGCTATCCCACGTGCGACATACACATTTGAAAAGTACCAACGGGCATGTGTTCCCCAAGAGATATATTTCGTGAATATGTTCTCTACCCGATTTCGTGCATTCTATTCTTTGTGAATTTATTGGATTACCATCTTCATTTAAGTATAAAATTTCTATATATGAACATACAGTGTGACCTATATCTTCTATGCTTCTTAATTCTACAATATTGGGCAGTTTATATGACTCAATTAACAACCCGGTATTGTGAGTTTTAAAACGAGAAAACTTAATTGCGCCAGTCTTTAGTTCAATAGACCATTGATGTTCGTACCCCATTTTATACTAGATAAATAACTATAGAAGTGGACAGAAAATGAGTTTATATAGAGCTTTATGGAGTGAGAAAAGATACTTTTTAAAAAATAAATATGTAATATCTTTAATTTACAAAGTTGAACATAATTTACTGTTTGAGAAGTTTTTAAATACGTGGTTTTCATTATAAATAAAACAAAAAAGTTCTAACATTTCTAATAATTTTACGTGATTAATATTTGTGAACAATCTAATATCACGCATATCGAATATGAACATATCAAGCATAAATTAATCACTTCTAGACTTGCTCCTCATAAAAAGAGATAAACCGCCTGGAGAGAGAACTTTCTTTAAGAGAGTGTTCTTTAAAATTTCCAGAATTGCGTGGACTTCATAATTAATGCGGCAGTCAACAAGAGAGAGAACTTGTATTCTCTTTTCTCTCAAAACCGACGCAGACGGTTGCTTTCCTTTTATGTGGCATATAAAGTAGTATAGTCGGCCAATGGGATCACCGACACAATATACGGGAATCGATGCGAGAATTTTAAATGCTTAACTGTACTCTCAAAACCAGTTTTTTCACCCTCTTGTTAACGAAAGTCGGGAATCTTGATCAGTCAATATCGAACAGTGTAACGAGATGTTTGTTTATCTCGTAAGCTCCAAAGCGGTAGTGCTCTTCAATAATACCAAGTTTAAAGGCTTCCAGCAGATTCGTTCTCCAGCTCGATACAACGCAAGCTGCAAAGAAGCGGAGATCCCACAAGCAACTTCGGTAGGCACAGCGGAACCCAAGTGAAAGGCCGGCCTCGAAGGAAGCAAATTCTACACAAGCCAGTGATTGTTTACCAGTGTTGAATTTTCAACGTCCTGAAGCAAGCAAAAGGTCGATCTCCCGTATGAATCTGTCCGACCGGTGTGTTAATGCAAGAAACCCAACACTTCGCCATGCCGAAGGTAATGCGATAAACGTTTTAGCTTCTTTTAAAAAAAAAAATGTTTAAATCATTGTAACAAAAGAGATTCTTTAAATACATCCTTTATATGTCTTTCTATGTATTTCGCTCACTTGTAAAAATAAGATCGTTTTAAGCTGCAACATCAAGAACAGGGGAAGATAATTTAAACTCTAAAGTATGTTAATACACGAACTCATTATCTTTCTTTATTAAATAAATCTTACTTGTAAAAATATAAGCTTCACTGTCTTCTAGTATATACCTTAGATTAATATACCGTTTATTAAAATTGAAACGTAAAGCGATTTTACACAAAAATTGGTAGGTGATTCGTTCGTTCACTCATATGGAATGAATGTTTTAAACGAAAACGTTTAATTTGATTAAATCAGCGACCAAACTGATTTTATTGTTAAGATTCTAAAAAATTATCCCTCTAATTTTAAATGCTTTTTCAGCCTTGGTAGTGTAATGTCTGGCGTGCCGGACTTTCACCCAGGCGGCCCGGGGTCGATTCCCGGTCCCGGCAGATCTGGTTAAGGTTTTCTGCAGTTTCCCTTAGCTGTGACACAAATGTGGGATTTGCGCTGTTCCATCTGTAAGTCGGCTGCAGCCGCACATAGGGCCTACGTAATAATAATAATCGCCCCCTCCCTCCCGCACAAGCTTATAGCTTCTGGGGCCTGGTTTCCAGGTTATGGGTTGTAGCAATTATTACTACTATATTACTATTACTAATTATAATATTTATATATAATTATTAATCATAACAATTTATTACTTTATTGTTAAGAAAATATACATTATTGTTGTGGAACTAATTTTTGTATGGCATACTGTTTCAGTTTATGGGAGTTTCATATGGTGATCTCTTTCAGCATGCGAAAACATCTCATTACAACTCAATTACTTAAATAAAAACATATACATTATTAGTTTTTAATTCTCAAAAATCTTTTACAAACCGTAAACGTTCACGGAAATTCGAGAATTATCGTTCAAAAACTTATCTATTTTTTTACTTTTGATACACTTTAAATTATGAAAAAATATTTCACATAAATGAAAATAAATCTTTTTTTATGTAGTTCATGTATATTCGTTGTTTTTAATAAATTATACTTTTTTGTGGATTGTTTTTACAGTTTACAGGTTATGTATTAATTGTTGTAATCTAAATAAATTAAACAAATAAATTATAATTTATAACTCTGATTAAAGGTATAGGTACATTTATTACAACAATTTATTGTATAATATAAAATTGTGAAATATATCTTGGATTGTTTTTCGTAGAAATGGAATCTATTGTTTATTTTTTAAAATGAATTATAAACATACTTTTGTGCTTATTATTAATTGTATTAATTGTTGTAATCTAAATAAATTATTATTTATAACTTTTTGTGGATTTTTATTATAAGCAAAGAGAGAAGTAGAGGCTTGACGCAGAGAGGTGAGGTAGAGAGGGGGAGGGGGAAGTAGCTTCTAAAAGGGAGGGGCTTGGAGAGGGGGAAGTAGCTTCTAAATGGGAGGGCTTGGAGAGGGGGAAGTGGCTTCTAAAAGGGAAGTGACTTATAAAGGGGAGGATCTTGGAGAGGGGGGAAGTGGCTTCTAAATGGGAGGGGCCTGAAAAGTGAAAGGAGGTCAAATGAGAGTTCAAGGTTGTGTGGCTCCACAGTACCCATTTGTTATCTACTACTAAAATATTTTTATTCCAAGTAATACTTAGTTTATAATAATTATGTTATAAGAATATAAGATTATAAATGGGTAAATTTGTAAAAAAATAAGATGACACGAGAACGTAAATATGGGAGAAATAATAACATCACTGAATAATTCCAACCCAGGCTAGCCAGGTCTGGAGGCAAGGAAAAACCATCTGCTAACATCGCTGAGCCCGTGACTACATGGGCGCTTTCATCGTCTTAAACTAGGCTAGCCTAACCTGCGTCAGTGATATGTACGCGCACTTGCATCTACCTCGAGCAAACAAACTCGGCGGAATGTTTAATATAGCAAGCAGGCTGAGTATAAAGAAAATAAGTAAATAAAATACAGACAATAACTTTTCTATTTTGGTTTACTATTAAAAAAATTTACAAAATTTTTGATGTTTGAAACTATTTTTGATTTATTTGCACTCAATTTTCCCAGGGTAGGCACTGCCTAACCTACCTACCTGGACGAGCCGCCACTGGATGAATATTTATTTATTACAACGAGGTAATACTAGAACAGGAGAAAGCCTAAGGTAGTGGGGGAAATGCAGCTTCTCTAGACGGAAGTTACCACTTTGCGGTAGGTTAGTTACTGCAAGATGGTTGTTGGTTGACATCCGGCAGTTTGAAGTTGTGCCGTGTATTTTGTGTTTTATGGTGTTATAAACGAGATTAGAACGATTTGTATATTTAATTTGAAACTGTATTTACAGAAACAATTAAAAGATAACATTTAAAAGACATTACTAGTTTTAAGGTTAGTGTATGTACAGTACATTACGTGCTATTACTGTACGTATCATTAAGTGTTGCGGACGATGGTGAATTGCGTGGTTTGTGGACGTTCTAAAACGCCAAAAATAAAAGAACTGAAGTTCTCTCTTCATCGGTAAGATAACAATTTACATCTACTTCTAATATAAAAAATTAATAATGCACTAAAAGTTAGATTTATTTTGTTTGTCAAGCGTGCATGTCCAGTGGCGTAACAAGCGTAATTTCCATCTTGTTAAATACTGCTTTTAATTAATCCTTTTTCTTATGCAGGTTTCCTGTAAATCGTGAAATAAGGAAGCCGTGGATTAACTTTGTTGGCAAATCTGACTGGGAACCTACCAAAAATTCATTTATATGCTCACAACATTTTGAAGAAAGTTGTTTTGACAAGTCTTCAGTGAACAAAATACAACTTAAAAAGAACTCCATCCCTACTATAAACATAGCAAGATTAAAATATGTAAGTTGAACAGTTTTTTATATTATGATTTATGAACATTCACTCCTAAGATAGTCCTATTTTCGAGTTTTTCTTTCTCACAAAATTGTGAATTCTAAAGCTAATCAAGAAAGTCTAAAGCTAATGAAGAAAGGCTGGATTTAAATAAATTTTTATATTTTTTGACTAGATATTCTGAGAGATTTTTGAATTTTCTATGCAGTTTAGGTTACATTTTTCTTTGCTCATATTTACTTCTGAATACATTAAATATACATATTTGTATTTTTGCAAACACTAAGTTTCTGTTGGGTACATATTTACTTTTCCCACAGGGATAACAGTAAATGTAATAACTTCCAGATGTATACAATATACCAAGCTTAGGAAACCATAAATAACAAAAGAATAGAGCAACAAAGGTAGGTACATCTTTCTGGGCAACAAAAGATAAAACCTGTTTATTTTCAATTTAAAAGAAGTTTTGAAATCCCTCACCGAAATACATTTATGTACAGGTAAAATATGTTTAAGATATTTGGAATTTCTGAAGACTTGTTATGAAGGCACTTCTTTGTAGATATTTTTATAAACTCCTATGATAAGATTTAAATAAAAAATGGTTATATAAAATAAATTAAAAAGTAATTATAATTATAATTAAAGTTATTCCATTACTCCTGGAATTTGTCGACGTTTTATCTTTAGCCATATCATATGATACTGTAATTTATACATAGAAAGATGTACTGGCCGAATGGACGTGGTTTCCAAAGCCAAAAACCAACAAAAAAAAAACTTATTCCATTGAAAAAAAAATAAAGCTGCTATGTTTATGCTTAAGGTGGAAACTAAAATGAAATCCCCTACTGTAGTGATATGTCTACGTATACCTATAAGTTTTTTAATACATAAAATCTGGCCATTTCTAATGAAGTTGTATACCTATTTATACTATTAAACTTGACGTTAATTAATAATTGAGATGACTGAAATAAAAAGCAATCTACATCTATATTCTGTTTTTATAGGATAGAGCTTTAGCGCCTACTACTGGACTTCCTAAGGACGAATCTCAGCCTGGACCTTCTGCATCTTTTGACACTGGGATTCAGGAATTTCCAGCATTTACTGCTTTATCAACTCCAAATACTATACGTTCACAGACCCCTCCACCTGGTACTTCAGCTGAAGTAGATACTCCAAGAAAAGTTGCACTTAAACGCAAAATTAAAGAATTGCAGCGTAAGGACTGCATTCGTGCAAAACAAATACGAGTATTACAAAAGCGATGTTGGTATCAAAAGAAAAGAATATTTCAACTGAGTAGTGTAGTAAAGGAATTACAAAAGAAGCAGTTCCTTAATGAAGACCATGTTAGTGTAATAATGGATAACTTTGGTAAACATCAAGAACTACTTAATCGCATGTTCTGTAGAGCAAAAGCAATGAAAGTAAGTAAGAAATATGGAGAAGAGATAAGAAAGTTTGCAGTTACCTTACATTTCTTTTCACCAAGAGCATACCAATATGTTCGTCAAACATTTCAAAATTGTTTACCACACATTAAAACTTTATCTAAATGGTATTCTGCTATTGATGCTGGCCCTGGTTTTACCAAAGAAGTATTAGATCTATTAACAGTGAAAGCTAAGTCACAGGAGCAGAAATTAATATGTTCTTTAGTAATGGATGAAATGGCCATACGCCAACATACTGAATGGGATGGACATCATCTACATGGCTATGTTGATTTTGGATCGACTATTGATTGTCAGCAACTTGATGTTGCCAAAGAGGTACTAGTGTTTATGTTGGTGGCAATTAATGATACTTGGAAAGTACCGGTTGGCTATTTTTTTATCAATGGCCTAAATAGTGCCCAAAAAGCATCGTTAGTATCAAGATGCATCGATGTTGTCACATCATGCCATGTTGACATATCAAATCTAACATTTAGTATTAGTTAGTAGAAAAGTATTATTTAATGGGAGTAGAACAATTAACTTTAGTTATGTAGAAAAGTTAAATCAACTACAAGAAGACGAAGGCTTGCATTTAGCTAATAAATTGCGACGGTCTCGTATCAAGTTTTTTAAACAAAAAATGAAAACGAAACTGGCAACGCAATTATTAAGCAATTCTGTGGCCGAAGCACTTTTATATTGTAAAAATATTTTGAAACTGCTAAATTCATAAAAATTGTAAATGATGCATTTGATATATTGAATTCTCACAAGATTACAGAGTTTGAATTCAAACAGGCATTAAATCAGCATAATATTGCAAAAATCATAGAATTTAGCAATGAACTAACTGATGTTATATTAGGTTTAAAGCTTTCTACTGGAGAGCTACTAATTAACTCTAATAGAAAGACTGTTTTTTTAGGTTTACTTGTGTGTTTTACCTCCATTATAGGGATGTTTCAGGAGTATGTTGCAGGAGATAATAATGTTTTAAAATATATACCAGTATATAAGTGTAGCCAAGACCATTTAGAATTATTTTTTGGTTCAATTAGAGCATGTGGCGGTAGTAACAATAACCCAACAACTCGTCAATTTACTGCTACTTATAAAAAATTAATTGTACGTGCAGAAGTTCGAGATGGGGGGTTGGGTAACTGTGTGCCACTGCAGCAAATAAATATTTTAAATAATATTACCACATGTACAAAACCTTCACCTGAAGATGAGATAAACGAGAATGTTTCTTTGAACGTTTCTCAGGAAAGTTCATCAAATATTGAAGACCATTTGAACTTTTCTGAGCAAAGCCAACTGGAGCATGATTATTTTTTCACTACTAGTGCTTTGTCTACATATGTAGAAAATGTAGTTATTTATATAAGTGGATTTGTAGTACGTAGCATTACAAAGAAGATCCAATGTGAAAAATGTATTTCGGTATTGTATGGTAACAAATACGAATTATTACAAAGTTTTATTAGTTTTAAAGATAAGGGAGGTCTTATATATCCTAGCCATGATGTAATAAAATTATGTCTGATGTCGGAAAAACTTATGAGGAAAAGCATTACAAGTAGAATAAATACAGCATGCATAATAAATGCTGTTTTAAATGAAGCTTGCGACAAGAATATTTTTGCAAGCCTAAAAGACCATATGTATGATACAAATCCTATTCAAAATCATTTATTATTGTTAATAAAAAGTATCATTAATTGTTATGTTAATATAAGGTTGCATTATGCAGCAAAAAATGTTTCTGAAGCTGAAAAAATTAGAAGTTTCTATACCAAACTGATTCTTTTTAAGGGTCAATAAAATATTTAAATTTAAGTATGATATTTTATTACTAAATATATTCAGAAAATCTAAAACTGAAAATGTTTGTGTACAATTATTTTTATAAGATAAGAAATTTACTTGAAGACTCCTAAACAAAATTGCTTTTAAACTTAATTCAGTTCTTTCAATGTATTGTATAAAATTTTACTTCTGAGCCACATCTGTCAAATATAAAACATTAATAAAAATGTCATGAGTAAATAAATAATCTTTAAAAATGTTTAACAGTGTATTATTTAAATTTGTAAGTACCCTATGCAAAATATGTCCGCACGCCAATGACACGTGGCGGCCATACTTAGGGGTCTATTCTGTAACTAACCGTTCACGAATGGCGCCGTTCGTGAACGGCGATCGTTAGCGACTTCCTCAGCGGCTACTTCAACGAGAATCGACAGATCATAGACAATAAAAGATTTAGAATGAGTATACCGTATGCGAGATATGGGAAACACGGGCGCGGCCATTTTGATATAACTTTATGGCGCAAAATTTGAATGTTACTTTTAAGATTGCAATAGTGAGTTTTCAGTCTTTTTTGCATAATATTAATAACTGTAATGATATTTTAAACATAAAAAATAATTAAGGATATAAAATAATTTTAATATAAATTTCATTTAATTTCACTAAATTATCATCAACCATAAAATTATAACCTAAAGTCAATTAAAATTTTGCTTATTTTACATATCTTGCATAAAATATGGTTACAATATTGTTTAGTAAGATATTTCTAAAATGAACTCTTAAAAGCCTAGAAAAACTATTAGTACTAGGTTAATTAGGGAAACAAGAAAGTAACATAAACTAATAATTTAAAATTGTACTATTGTCTTTATTAATTAATAATAATATGTTTTATTTTGTAACAGAATTAAAATTCAATTTACACGAAACAAAATACAAAAGAAACATATAATTTTAGGTGACACAGCACTGACTGATAGAGTTATGAATTTTAAAATTAGCGACTATAATATAGGAAAAATAACATGAACTAATAATGTAATATGTAGTTAAGTAATAAAGTATTGTTAACAAAATTTGTTTTAATTAATGCGTTTATTATATGCGCAATTATTTATAATAATTCTTTATTGATAATTAAACAATATTAATTTGTTCAACTGGTGTCTTACATATTAGAACCTTGTAGATCACTAATGATAGTTTTATATTTTAAATGTTCAATAGATTTTCAAGCTGCATACAGTTTCTTAAATATAATGTTAGTTTCGCTTGGTTTCCATGTATCGTTTCTTGACTATTCCACGGTTTATACTATAATAGGAATGTTTCAATATATTTACATTACATAAATTATTTGTGTTATTTACCTTTAATTATGAAGTCTGTTAATAAATTTTACCCATTTCCTTTTAGTGGAATAGATGGTGAGCTTGACGATTTGATTTCATTTGGCATCACGTCAGTTTTGCTGTTATTTAGTCAGAATTAGAAAATTATTTCAAGTATGTAATTATAATTACCTTTTTATTTTCTTTGGGGCTAGAAGCTGCTAAAATGCTGCTACTACTTAATCATCTTTTCAAAATACCTGATGGTCCTTGTGAATCATTGGTAACACCTTATTTTATGTGGTCTTGTCATAGAAAATACATCGTCAGCTTCTTTTGTGAATTTTATTGTTGTTAATTCCTTTGCTGTGTTCATTATCAGATAAGGAATTTGATGCTGATGTAACTTCCGATTCAAATGATACAATAATCGTGGGTAAAGCATCTTTTTTTAATTTTAAAATCATCATATAGGTACTGAATTGGTCTCGTGGTATTCTGCAATTATTTCTTTCTTTATTATATTAATAATGCATTAGTTTTATTGATATCAAACCTGTGAAAAGTTATTGCTAATCTAATTATTGGGCATTATTTTTATTGTTAACCACAAAGTTAAATGTATACACAAACACTATTATATAAACTATCTATCCAAATACTAAATAAACACTAGAACTAAGCGAAAAAATATTAAAGAGTTCGCGAAACTGGTAAACACCATGAAAACCGTACGTTCTGTTTACTAAACTGGAGTAAAAGTTAGGTTAAGTACCTCAACATCTGTTGTTTGCTAACAATAATAATTTGTTTTGGTTGTTTCTCACTCTTACTCATTGCATGACGGCAAAGTTGCATCAAAATGGCCGCGCACACCATTCCAATAAAAATTTGAATGCGCAGTGAACCAAGCGCATTCTAAATCTTTTATTGTCTATGCGACAGATAGGTTATTCTGTAACACCAACCGTTGAGCTATGCGCACTCTCAACGATTGTCTAGCGTTTTCTAAAAAGGTAATACATCTTTGACGTTAATATAGATGCAGTTTCATCATTTTAAGTATATAGTGCGCATGTCATATTTATTATTTCTGGAGAACGCGCCAATTTTATAAAAATGTATCAGTTTTGAATAGATTTCAAAATAGTTGAAATTATATGCAGGATAGGAGAAAGTCTAATCAAAAAACCACAAGGCAACAATACGTTGTTCTTGGAGGAATATTATTAATAAATAATAGTAAAAGTATCAGTTAGTTCTTTGTTTGTATTGGTTTTTATGAAATAAATTAATTACAACTAATATTTATTTATTAATTATTTATTTAATGTGTTGTTTCACTTTTGGGTATGTAATTAAAGTTAGTTTAGTTTAAACGTATATTAATACATTAATTGACAACTTAAAGTGGTTGTATAAGATCCACCGTATGTTAAAGTTGATATAACCCTGACGAAGATCCAAAACGGATCGAAATATAGCTTTTAAATAAAGTTACTAACTTTAATTGCATACCCGAAAGTGAAAAAATCACAAATTAATAATTACATATCAGTTTATTACGATATTTTCGGCAAGTTTAATAGGTAAATACTTTTTACTAATTCTGAAGAAGAATTTCTTCAAGAATAACTTCAATACTTGAAAATAATTCATACAAGTTATTATGGGACAGAACTATAATAACAGATAGAACAATTCATTTCAATAGACCTGATATAATTCTTGTAGACAAAAATAAGAAAGTAACGTATCTTATAGATATAGCAGTACCTAACACAAACAACGTACAATCTACATATGCGGAAAAAATTGGTAAATATTCTGATCTAGCTGTGGAGATAAAATTAATGTGGAAAATGGTGAAAGTTCAGGTAATCCCTGTTATTCTATCAACAACTGGTATTATTCCATTATCTCTAAAGAAAAGTTTGGAAGATCTGCAACTGCCAACCAATACCTATATGGAATTACAAAAAGCTTGCATACTCACCACTTGTCGAATTGTACGGAAGTTTCTAGGCAAAGATGCTTATTTTTAAAAGTGTATTGTAACATATTTATGTAAATTCTCTTGATCTCTGCTCAAGCTGATCAATGTAGAACTATACCGGGTAAAACCAAGAAATGTATTTTCACAAGATAATAATAATAATTAAATAAAGGGAAAATATAGGAACGTAAATTTTATCAATATACACGCCCCCACCGAAGAAAAAGAAGAAGATGAAAAAAACGAGTTCTATGAATACATCGAGAGTTTTTATGACAAATTACCGAGCCAAGAAATTATAATAACAATAGGAGATTGCAATGAAAAACTAGGTAAGGAAGACACATACTACGCAACAATTGGCAGATTTAGCAAACACGAGGAATCAAACGAAAATGGGCTGAAATTGATAGGTTTTGCCGCCGGGAAAAACTGTCGTATCATGAGCACGCATTTCCAACATAAAGAGATTTACAAAGGAACATGGAAGCCCTCAGATGGTAAAACAGTAAATCAAATACACCACTTACTCATTCAAGAAAAATTTGCGAGCCAGGTGAAAGATATAAGGTCATACAGAGGGGCAGATATGGGATCCGATCATTTTCTGGTGCGAGCAATAATTAGATACGAAGAACGGACGATAATAAAGAGACAAAGAAGCATACAATATAATTATAACGTTGAAAAACTATTAGAACCAGATACGAGAGCCAGATACTATAACATTCCGCCCTTGTGTTAATGGGGGAATGTTGGGGTTTAAGACACAATGATACTACAGTTTTAAAGAAATTAACCAATATATTAAAAATTATATAAAAATGAAAATGAAAGTATAATCAACAAAACATTTAAATTCGTTCTTAGTTAAAAAGGATGTCTATAAGACATTTCTCCAATTTGATGATTTTAAATAACATCCATGTGAATCTTTATACATTAAAGTAAATTTTATGTTTAATACAACTTCAAGCCTTAAAGCAAATACAAGATATGATGGTGCAAGTTTCTTACTCTTTGCGTATATAATAAATAATCCAATTTTCCGTCTGAACCTTGTTAATTTCACTTTGATTAATATGTTCTTGAATTAATAGCCCGTTTTTAGAATACACGTTATTATTATTATTAATTTTAAAATATTTATAACTTGAATAATTTTGATACAAACTTTCTTAGTTAATTTTTAAGTTCACAATTATAAAAATGAGTCCCGAATGATTGCTCTCTTTGTTGGAGCTAATTTAGTGCCAAAACCGTTCAGTTGAAGATCTACCCGGGAACTGCTCTCTAAGTCAAGCTTTTTGAACAGCTCGACAAAAAGCTGATGTTTCAAAAACGCTCGTATTTTTCCAACAGTTTCTGCCAGCTAGCAAAACTGCACCTGAACATTATTTGTTTATCAAAATGCTGAGTGAAACTTGCAAGACCATTTCCTGTCTCATGATAACTCAACTTATTGTGTTTCGTGTGAAATGCCCACTTGACAATCTCACATATGATTAAATTAAGTTGAGGCAGCTTAGTGTTTCCTGTCTGAACTTTAATAAAGTTCAAAAGATATAATTCTTGTGAAACACCGAGTTAGCTATACATCCTTTTTATAAAAGTAATTTATGAAATAATAAAAAGTTAACCAATTTAATTAAATATACCTGGTGTCCTAATATTTGAATACGATAATTAATAAATGATTATCGGCGGGTTGTTACACTACCCCTATGTTTCTAAAAGAAGGCATGTTCTTATGGACATGGCTGCCTTTTGATATTGGTTCCAACTGACCTATGGACACCAGTTCGAAGTTTGAAATGAAAGTGAATACATAAAATAATAAAATGACCAACCTTAATTCTACGACTAATATATAAGCACCAACTGTGCTAGTAAAACAATAAGCAATAAAGATGAAAGTATATATGCAAGTAATCTACTTATGCATTAACTAATAGTGGTTCCGACTGAACCTAAGTAATAATCTACATAACACTATATGAGCACCGACTGTGCTATTAAAACAATAAGCAATAAAAATGAAAAGTACGTATGCATGTAAGCTACTTGTGCCTTAACTAATAATGGTTCCGACTGAACCTAAGTACTACTCTACCTGACACTATATGAGCACCGACTGTGCTATATGAAGCTCACTTGTCGAGATTGTCTCAGTTGGATCCAGGATAAGATACAAAAGTAAAAAAATTCAAAAGATTCGTTGTCAAAAGCAAATTCAAAAGGAACTTTGCTGACTGCATGATATCCCTCTTCGGGTATGAAGAGTAACTAACTCTTACATGAATCCAATAGATGAATGAAAAATACAGATTTAACCAGTAGTATTATGTTAGGTAGTGCTTACCGCTACGTCGACACTAATTATTAACGGAAAATGACCTTAAATTCACTTATATTTACGCGCACATCACTTGATTTAAGTGCACTCACTGTTGCACAGCTGCTCCCTGGTCCAGCTGATCCAGTTGAACTTGTCCAATGTGGTGGTGGTCGATAGTCGTTGAAACTCCCTTAAGGATATTATGGAGGTAGAAATAAAATTCCATAAAAGAAAATAATGTCTTGTTGAGGTAACAATGAAATAAAATAGAAGCAAACTTAGGAATAATTAAGAGGATGGACAATATATAAGGTTTAAACTTGGTATTGCGCGATATTTGGATAAATGGGCATGGCTGAAGATGTTGCTACCGGAAGCACGGAATGTGCTCCGGGTTGATTAGAGATAACAGGTTCGGCAGATTCTAGTTCTGCCCTAGGTGCGGAAGGACGATTGGCTTCCTCTTCAAGTAGGTATTGGCCCCCTTGAGCTCTGCCCCTCCCTTTTTATGCAAATGACCCGCGATCTAATTAATATTCAAATGGGGCGTGGTCTAATTAAATGCGCGAATTAATATTCAAATGAGGCGTGGTCTAATTAAATGCGCGAATTAATATTCAAATGAGGCGTGGTCTAATTAAATGCGCGAATTAAATGCGCGAATTAAATGCGCGAATTAAATGCGCGAATTAAATTAATTGATCTAATTAAATTAATTCGCGGTATCATTTACATATCTCCTCTCTCATTTACATATATGATTTCTCATATGCATGGGCGAATTAAATTAATTGATCTAATTAAATTAATTCACGGTATCATTTACATATCTCCTCTCTCATTTACATATATGATTTCTCATATGCATGCGCCAATAAAATTAATTCACGGTATCATTTACATATCTCCTCTCTCATTTACATATATGATTTCTCATATGCATGGGCGAATTAAATTAATTGATCTAATTAAATTAATTCACGGTATCATTTACATATCTCCTCTCTCATTTACATATATGATTTCTCATATGCATGCGCGAATTAAATTAATTCACGGTATCATTTACATATCTCCTCTCTCATTTACATATATGATTTCTCATATGCATGCGCGAATTAAATTAATTCAAGGTATCATTAGCGTATCTCCTCTCTCATTTACATAACTGATATCTCATTCTGTACATCTCATTTTTTATATATTATTTGCCATCTCTCTCTCATAAATTTATTTTAAAATAAATCAGTCCTATTTGATATTTATCTTCAGGTCATCATGTAATTCTGCGAAAATAATTTAATATGAAACTTAATAATAAAAATTTATTTTCAACTATACAAAAGTAACTCTAAAGCTACTGTCAATCAACTGTCGGATTAGCTCTAGTGCATTAGACCTGTTTAAATATAAGGCATAAACATTTAGTTTGAAAGAAAACAATTAGGGTCGTTATGATTTCCTAAAATTTTATTCAAGTGAATCTTCTTAAGAATATAGAACACTGTAAAGCATTATTTTTAAAATTCAAAAACATTATCTATAGCTAAAACTGTTTAAGAAATAACTTTCAAACTAAATGTTTTTGCATGAAAATACGTACAAACTAATTAGCCAGGTTGTCTTCGACATTCTTTAAAACTGTTTTCAACTATAAATAAACAAACGTTCTTACGAATGACTGAAAAGAATTTAGATTTTATAAATAATTTGTTAAGAGATCAAAGCTACTGTCAATCACCTGTCGGATTATCTCTGTTGCAATTTTAAAAAAGTTAATGAAGCGTGAATCAAATCTCTATGATTCATTTGAAAGCAGAAATACTAAACAAGTGACTGAGATTCCCTGAAGTTTCTTTATAATTAGCTCATGCAGAATAACACAAAGGGAGTCACTTGTTTAGTATTTCTGTTTTCAAATGAATCATAGAGATTTGATTCACGCTTCATTAACTTTTAAAACAATAATTGTTACTTAAGACAAAGTGTTTTTATAATAACAGATTTCTTTGTGTTATTTTAAACGTTGTTCGTCGAGCAGTGAGTCAGTCACATGGTTACTTAAATTAGTATAAAGCTTAGAAATTTTTATATCTCAAGTCAGTACGAAAGTGTTTCCATAGAGAAAACAACTATTATCAACACAGCTATCCAGAGTTTAACAGTGTATATTTAATTTAATCAGGTAAGTTATTATGATTTTATGTTTAACGATCTTTCCACTACTGTTTACCTGCTATATCTATAATATGTAAATGTTCTACATTTGTTTATGTAAACTAATCATTTGAACTTTTAGATTACATCTCATTATCCTGTGTTCGAGGTCGATCATCAAAGTATAATTTCCTGCTTCTTTGAAATTCATTAAGTAAGTGACTTTTATATTTTAACTATGTTATGAAAAAATAACTATTTTGAACTTTTACATTAAGAATTATAATTTATTTTATTTAAAATTCATTAAGTAAGTGGTTTTATGTTTTAACTATATTTCTACCTCTATACCTGGGTGCTCAGGGAGTACTTACCTATCCGAACACAGCTGACCAGGTCTAAAATACGGTGTGTGAGACCGCACACCCTGTGTTCATTCCTGTTTCCCTTCTATACCTAATGTTCTGTAAGCCTCCCTAATGAGACTGCATTTATTATTTTTGAAATTTGTTTCAGATTGACTACATACATATACATACATCTTATCCAAAATGTCTTCTCTCTACAAAGTAATCAACGAAAGTGTATCTACTGTTAAGAAGTTTAACACCCAAAAGCGTCGAGTTGTATTCAAAGTGAAACAGTCTTCAGATAGCCAAGACCTATTGGTCTTTTTCAAAACAGCTATCGAGCAAATAATTGCATATGCCATGTCTAAAGTTTCACCAACCGACCGCGTAGGAATTACTTTCGAGTTCGATAGTTTTAAAGATAAACTCCCCGGCTACATGAGTTTTAGACCGGCTAGTGAGGTTACCTATAAAGATGTTTGGGGAATTCTAGAGAGCATCCTACAGAGTGACCCGGAAGCTCTCAGTACTGATAAGTTCCGTATGATTGTTTCATCCGTGACGCCACCTGCAGGGCAAGGGCGTAACCGAAGCGGCATTTACAGTACCTTCGCCGAAGAGTGCAGTAATCGTAGAGGTATTGTAGCTATCAAGAATACCGACAATCTATGCCTACCGAGGGCTTTGATCGTAGGGAAGGCCCATGCTGATCATAGCCCTGATTACAAGAAGACCAGGACTAACCAGGGTGTACAAAAGATAAAGGCCGAGGAATTAATGCGAGAGGCCTGTGTACTCGTCATTCCATCAGAGGGAGCAGGTGTCAACGAATTAAGATGCTTTCAAAGATATCTTAATGAATACAAGATCACTGTGTATGGGTATGGTACAAAGGGTCGTGATGTGATCTTCGAAGGAGCTACTGATACAGAGAAGAAGATCAATCTAATGTATCACGATGGGCATTATAATTTAATCACCTCATTGACCGCTGCCTTTGTATGCAGATACTTTTGCGAGCACTGTCATGTACCGTATAACAACAAGAGAGATCACCGGTGTGAGAAGTCCTGTGTAGGCTGTGGTAGCTCTCCGCCCTGCGAAAGAACAGCGCAGCTGATTAGTTGTCCGGACTGCAGGCGAGACTTTAGAAGTCAAGCCTGCTTTAACAACCATCAGGAGGGTAACATGTGCCTGGAAGTTAAAAAATGCGAGGGATGTTTCAAAACCATCAACATCAAGACCCGGAAACAGGCTCACGTGTGCGGGGAGATATATTGTAAGATCTGTCAGAGCCATAAACCTGAAAACCATTTCTGTCATATACAGCCGGCCGGGCCTAGGAACACAAAGCAAGACACCTTGTTTGTGTTCTTCGACCTGGAGACCCGACAAGAGAAAGAAATTGCGCCCGGCGTCAACCTCCACGAGCCGAATCTATGCGTTTTCCAGCAAGTCTGTTCTGAATGTTACAACGACTCATCATCAACTGCTACCACCTGTGTAAGATGTGGTTTGCGAGAACAGATCTTGCGAGGAAAATGTATAGATGGTTTTCTCGTGCACCTGTTGGAGATGCGTAAAAAATTCAAAAAAGTTGTAGCAGTTGCCCATAACGGGCAAGCTTTCGATACGCAATTCATTCTAAATTATCTGATAACCAACAACACCTCTTTGAAACCTGACCTCATTATGCGCGGTTCAAAAATTCTGCTGCTGCAAGTAGATAATCTAAAGATTATCGACTCTTTAAACTTTTTCCCCATGGCTCTGGCTGACTTGCCTAAAGCGTTTGATTTACCGGCTCCCAAAGGATACTTCCTGCACCTCTTTAACACCGAGGCGAATGCCCATTACGTGGGTCCTCTTCCGGACATCAAGTTTTACAGCCCCGACACCATGAAACCCCAGGCTCGTGAAGCGTTCCTAAAATGGTACGAGGCGACCAGGGACGGGATCACGGAGTTCGATATGCAACGTGACCTAGTTGAGTATTGCAGAACCGACGTTGATATTTTAAAGAGAGCCTGTATCCACTTTAGGAATCTCTTTATTAAAGAATGCGATGTTGACCCGTTCACGGAAGCCATCACCATTGCCTCTGCCTGTAATCTCATGTTCCGGAGGAAATTCCTCAAAGAAAGCACCATTGGACTGATACCAAAGGGTGGTTATAGACTCGCAGATAACCAGTCTAAGGTAGCTCTCCAATGGCTATTGCTGGAAGAACATCAAAGAGGTGTTGAGATTCAACAAGCCGGCAGGCAGAGAGAAGCTATCGTGGGCGGGTTAAAGGTTGACGGGCTGTATGGTAATACCTATTTCAGTTTCACGGGTGTTACTTCCACGGATGTCCCACCTGCTTCACTACCCATCGCAACGAGCCTCTACACGACGATCTTAGCGACACCATGGATATGAGGCTCGAGAAGACCCGAGCCACAACGGAAAAGTTAAAGTCGCTAGGGTATGAGGTCGTTGAGCAGTGGGAATGTCGCTTCCGTAGGCAGTTAACACCCGAATTCAGACAACAGCTAGAGAAGCATCCCTTACTACTGAACACACCACTCATCCCGAGAGAGGCATTTTACGGCGGCCGTACAAGGGCAGCAAAATTAAAGAGGGTTGCAAAAAACGGGGAAAAGATCCGGTATGTAGATGTATGCTCCCTTTATCCCTGGGTATGCAAGTACGCCAAATTCCCAGTTGGCCATCCGGAAGTTTACGTAGGCAATGAAGCATGTCAGCAGTTTATTCAGGATAAAGGGGGTATAGAACAGATCAACGGTGTAATAAAATGCACCGTGTTACCTCCGCAAGATCTATACCATCCGGTCTTACCCGTCAAGATGCATAACAAACTGTTGTTCCCGTTATGCCGCACTTGCGCCGAAGAATTGAACCAAACCGACTGTCAGCACGGCGTAGAGGACCGAGTCATCAACGGAACCTGGGTCTTGGACGAACTGGTAATGGCCATACGAAAGGGTTACATCGTGCAGGACATACAAGAGATCTGGTCGTACGATGTAACCCAGTACAACAAAGCGTCCAAGTCAGGGGGCTTGTTTTCGGGCTTCATCGACAAGTTCCTGAAGATGAAGCAGGAAGCCAGCGGTTGGCCATCTTCAATAACTACCAACGACGACAACAACGAGGATGGTATCAATGGAGCCCGGAAACAGTACGTTGATGACTACTTCGAGAACGAGGGAGTCTCCTTGGATTCGTTGAAGATCGTCAAGAACCCTGGTTTGAGATCGTTGGCCAAACTGATGCTGAATTCCTTCTGGGGTAAGTACACTAACCTTATGTAGTTTTCTTTACTTAATATTTTTGTATTCTAGGGAAATTTGGTCAGCGCGAGAACCAGCCAAAAACATCGATTATCAATGAGCCCAAGGAGTTCTTCGACCTGTTGTCCAACCCTAGCGTAGAAGTCAACAATGTGCAGGAGATAAATGACGAGGTGATTGCGGTTAACTGGCAACATAAGGAGGAAGCAGCAGATCTTCTATCGTCAGTCAACGTGGTCATCGCAGCATTTGTCACTGCACAGGCCCGTCTTAAGCTGTATAGCTATCTGGATCAGTTAGGCGAGAGAGTCTTATACTATGACACAGGTAATTCGTACTATCAACATCAACATCTACTATATTAGAGTGAATTTTTCTTCCTTGTTTCAGATTCTGTAATATACGTTTCGACGCCGGGTGACTTCGATCTACCAACAGGAAGCTTCCTAGGTGACCTCACCGACGAGCTGGAAGAGTATGGCCCTGGATCGTATATTATAGAGTTTGTGTCAGGCGGGCCAAAGAACTACGCCTACAAAGTTTATTCCCCGACCACGGGGCAGATACACGTGGTTGTCAAGGTCAAGGGCATCACCCTAAATCACGCCGCGACTCAAAAAATAAACTTTGAGTCCATGCTGAGACTGTTGGAGGGTATGGACGAGAAGATTATTGTAGAGTCCAACAACATCCGGCGTACGGTTGACCATCATCTTGTAACGCGAACTGAATCAAAGGTCTATAGAATAACGTTCACGAAGAGACGACGCATAGAAGATTTTGATTCAGTTCCGTTCGGCTATAACAGCAAGCGACCACGTGTATAAACATTTAAACCTATTGTATATATATTTAGGAAATTTTACTATTGTAGTTTGTAATGTGTATATATTTTATTTTCACGGTCATCTATGTATATTTTACGATTGTTGTCTGTAATGTGTATATATCTATTATCACTTTGTATATTAGTTTTGTATTGTATATAATTATATCTGCTAAGAATTTTTGACAGTTCTTTAACGTCATATCTTTTACAACTAAATATGTTTCAATCTTGTATTTTTCTGTACATGAAATTCAGATGTTTTATAGAATTATAGAATTGATATTTTAAATTGTCTTTTTTCATGTATTATGTTATCAATTATTTTGTATTGTTATAACATGTATTATATTATTCGTGAATAATAGATGTAATATGATTTATTTCTTGTCTTTTTTATTTCTGTAATTTAAGGTAAAAATAAAAAACAAATATTTTATACAAGAACTTTTATTGAAAGAAGAAAATACAGTTCATATTGATATATAATACTAAATTATATCTAGAAGAAAATACATTTCATGCTGATATATAATACTAAATTATATCTAAAATAATACATAAGTATATTAATAATAATAATACTATAAAGGAGCTAGTGAGTGAGTAGATCTTCCTTCTTTCTCCAGGACTTTTCATTTAAACCGAGCCATTTCACGTAAATGTCACCATTGTTGCGGCGTTTAAGTATTTTTTCAACTAGGTACACATCAGGTTGATTGGTTTGACAGGGGAAGATGCAAAAGTCCACGCGTCTCGATCAATTTTATATCTAATACCGAATCTAGTTCTGTCTATGTTGCTACCACCCCTAGCTATTAGCATACCGTAATGAGTAGGGAGATCATGAGTTTTATTAGATTCTTCTTCGTCATCTGCTTCCGATGATGATGACGCAACAGGTTGTTTTTTAACTTTCAACAGAGAAATATAACTAGCAGTAGTAGTAGTAGTAGCAGCAGATGGTTGTGTTTTAATTTTCAATAGGGGAACATTAACTGATTCGGCAATAGTTTCCAAAGGAGATATAACCTGTTTATGAGTATCACGATAAATACGTTCTGCTTCAGATTTATCACGACGAAAGTAAGCAAATTTTCTACGTATAGCCTTGCGTGCGTTTATTATTTTACGTTTTAAACTTAAATCATAGGAGCTCGACATACTGATAACTCTAAAAGACGACTAAGCGAATTGAATCTAATTATAAACTTATATATGTATCAAAACCTTTCCGATATCTACCGCTGTTTAGGGAACAATCTTTATTAATAACTAGGAAATCATACGGATCCTTCCAACACATACGACAAATGTTTTTGAAGTCCTCGTAGCTAACATCTCCTACAACATGATCCCTATACACATGCTTTAAATTTAATTCATCCTGTTTGAAAAGAATAATCAAGTTTGCGTTATCCCTTATCAAATGTTTCGGTATCTTTGCATATGTCTGACCTAAATAAAACGAATCAACACCTTTATGTCTACCCATACTAAAATATTCTCTAATTTTTTCCTGCTTATCGCAAATAATATCGTCGAAAATGAATACTGAGTTAGGTTTGATGTTGCTAGGATTGATTACGTCATCGTTTTCACTAAACTCTTGATAACCAATGTTTTTAATAGGTTTCATAACTTCCCTTAAGAATTCGTATTTCGGTTGAAATAAGGATTTGGCAAACAGGTAGATATTTTCAAATTTTAATCCGTTTTCATTAATCAGTAGACCTAGCATAACATTAGTTTTACCGCAGGAAGAAGGACCGCTCAGAATTGCTCGACAAGACGTAGGTAATAAGTCGCCGTGTTTTCTATCATCGTCAGATTGTAGAGATACATCTCTGTCTAAATTAAATATGTTTAGCGTTTTCTTTTGTTTAACAGTTTTCATTATGGTATGCGTACGTGTTTAGTCACGGTTTCAGTGAACGGGTTATATTCTATCAAGGAGTCGTGTAGGATCAAACAATATGCCTTTGTTGTATTGGTAAATGCAGCGGAAGATTCAAGTTCTAATCTAATATCGACAGTGGAATCTTTAAAACTTTCTATCTGTCTTGAACAATCAATTACAAAAACCGGGTATGTTTCAAATTTTGAATAATCGATTAAACAGCTATCAGTCGATCCTCTACCTATATCATAGTAACTCTCGCGAAAGCGTGTATAATTTAAATAAGCAGGAATGTAATCCTTACTACTGAAATCGAGATTTAACCGTTGCTGTGGAAACACTTGCGAATTTAAATACAGCTTAATATCGACTAGGTTCGAATGAGTAAATGTAGTAGGGTTACCGATTCTTATACCCAACTGACGCTCGTCTTGTAAAACTACAAGGACCCAACGCGGTTTTTCCAATTCATTTGAATTCTTTATACGCCAAACCTGATTTTTACTAGTTCCCAGCGAGGGTAGTTCGTGTAATTCCCAACGTCTAAATGGAATGATAATAGAAGAATTATCTCTCAAACTCTCAACTAAGTTCAACTTGCTTTCGTCCGATAATAGTATATGAGGAACCTCCCAAGACAGTCTATCAATCTTGATTTCTATATCAGTACCTGCATCTCCAGCAGCGCTTTTATAGCAATTAAAATCATTCTTAGAACGTATCAAAACTAACTGACAACTCATATGAGGAATAACTTTCTTGTAATCATCTGCAAACCCGAAGATATCTTTTAATGGTATTCTACACGTGAAATTGATCTATATAAATCTATATAAATCTATATAAATTGAACACGTTATTCCCTGCATTATGTAACAGACCATTTCCGTTTTCGAGTTCGATTCCCCATGCACTACTGGATAATGCCCGATCCTCGGCACCGTGTGAAACGAGACCTTTTATAGTACTTGTAATACCCGGATGTTTACACACATCGATGATTTGATTCGTACCTAATATTAGTTGAATTTCGTCAAACAGAAAGTAAGCAAAATTGTTTACCGGTAGGAATTCTACGTTGACTTTTCGAGTCGTAGTACCTTTAACAAAAATGTAGCTATCGTACAAAGCTAAAACATTATCCGAATTTTGTATGGTGATTCTAATGATGTCTGAATGATTTACATTTAACGTAAACGGCAAATAGGTATAGAAGTCCTCTTTTATTACATCTGTATCGACACGAGGTTTTTGAAATATATTTAATTTATCAGTAGCAAAGATGCTTTCTGTATTAATATGTAATTTACTTCTTTTCGACATGTTGATGTTGTACTTTAAAACCTAGAGATTCAAGAAACAGCCGATTCTCTTTAGATAACTTTATACGTAAGAGGTCCGCACTAGTCGGTGTACGAAGACGAATGACCCTCGAATGATGCGTGGTATAGTTTTTATAGTTAAAGTTTATTCCCATTTTTCACGTTTAAGTTCTAGTCTTATACTTGTGAAGGTATCTTCAGAAAAATTTACCAGTTGTCCACTCGAGTCTACTAATCGGATGGTAATATTATCAGTTTCACTGACAGTGACAGGAAAGTAAATCACGTGTGTTGGTTCCTTCTCAATCAGGTATCCAGGTGGTACGCAGAGACCAAATTCAAAGATTGTATGACACGGTTGATTACTTCTATACGCACCCCCTGTAATATTCGTGTCTACAAAGATGTTCGGGGTAGAGAGTATATCGACAATTCGATCTGATATGTGCCTGATACCGGGTAGTAATATACGATTGTTAAATCCTAATAGAGAGCCTATACTGTTAGGTTTGCTAAAATCTATAACGGTTGAGGCAGATTTAATCTCACACTTTCCTGTATTAGTGTTAGCCTTGATTTGTAGTAGTAAATCTCCTTCTTCAGGATCGCTCGTATTAATTTGATTCTTTATATAGTTAGCGATTTCTGACAATTCGTAACTACCGGTTGTGATAGTTATCTCTTGATCTCCGTAATAAAATTTATTTTTCCCTGGAAATATATTCCGTATCGTATGACTTGTATATAGGCCAACTAATCCTATGGAATATCTGTATTGCTCACGATCTAGTTGTATATTCGGATAAATACTACCGGTAGAGAGGATATTTCCATTACCGTACACGGTGATGGTTCTAGCCATACTTGTTCGAGTTATACATACACTTCTCTTTTATACAAAAATCTCAGGCACAAGTGTCCACAGTTGTATGTATTGAACTTTTGTTCTTGAGCAACATTATAGTATACATTGCAACGAGGACCGAAATATTTCACGAGTTCAGCCGGTGGTCTTAGGTCTCCGAAGGGGTCAAAATACAAAACAACATTTCGATCCTTTCTATAAGCTACCCAATGCGTACCGGGTCCTCCAGCATCATCGAGATTAACAATAGCTCTTTCAAATCGTAAAGGTTTATTTGTTAGACTTGTTCTCATATAGACACCTCTGAAAAAGGGTAGGTCTTTAGCATGTTTTATTAAATCTAGGTTTGTAAGTGGTCTCCGAGGCAGGTTATTCAGTTTTTTGACCTGTACGGTTTCAGATACAGTGCTGTACCGCCTGCTTTATAAGGTTTCAGGTAAAGAGCGTTTCCGCTCTTTCTATCTATTGCGATAGCCTCCATACTTTTATTATGTCGTTTAGTTTCTTCTAGCTGTCTCTTATTACTATTAGCAGTGTTAACAGCTTTTGCTACGCCCGAGGCGCCTCCTATAATTGCACCGAGAGCCGAGAGGCCAGCAAAAATTGGTATGAGAGGTAAAATACCTCCTGTAGCTGTAGGTACAGGAATAATTCGAGGTACTTTAACGTTTTTCCTACCTCCTACTTTTTTAATGATTCTTCTAGCTGCGCTAGTGGTGTATTAAATCCTTCCCAGTGAGGGTCTTACTTGCTCGATTTACCGTACTTACAAGCTTCTTTAAAATACCTCCTTTAAAAGTGACAATTTTCTTTGTATTTGCAATCTTCTTTGTCTTTCTCCTACTAGTCTTCCTATTCACTCCCATTCCTAACTTTCGTTTAACCTTCATTATACCAGTTACAAGCAGAGCTGAAGCCTTTTCCCCTAACTTGGAGTCTTTAGCTTTAACACGTCTCCAGGCAGCTTCTTCTAAAACACGATCTGCCTTATGTCTACTATCCAAGTCTGAACTTTGAGCGTACGAAATATCGTGCTGCATACACGCCTGATCCAAGGGGTTTATGCCTTTATCTCCTCTTTCTAATCTTTTAGATAATTTAGTTCCGGGTCCGCAATATTGGTAAGAAGGCAGGTGTAGTTCGATCGGGAGCCTGTCGATGAGCTTGTTAACAACACTGTTATTCTGGTGAGTCAACATCACGTACTGAGATAAGAGATCAGATGCATCTCTATTTATACTCTGCGAAAACTTACTGTCTCATACTATTGCTAGTGGTAGTAAAACACTAATAATTTTTTATACGTTTATTCCTTATTAAATACATTTGTAATAGACAATCGTGAAAATTTCTTATATAACTTATTCAATACACAATACGATTTTATTTCATTTCGTAATACATATAAAGCGTTTATATAATTTTCCAACCTATTTGTATATTCAATTATCCTCAGCTTCTTATGGTACATCTGTTGATGTCTCGTGAATTGCTGGCCATGACGCTGCCGGTGCTTGCTGATTGGGTTGTAACTGACTGTGTACGACATTGATAAATTTTGATGGATAAAGTTTTATTATCTCTAATAAAATGAGCGAGTTCAATCCACCGCGATCTTTTAAATTTAACGTCGTGTAGTTACCGCACGACAATTCGGCTGAGAATAAAATCGATTCGTTTGACATGTTCTTCTGACGTCTTACTCCTTCAGCTGTGTTCTCTATATTTGCGTAGTAGAAGTAGGAGAAATTAAGGTGACGTAATACACGAGCATGTTGGTTAATAAGCGGTGCTAGATGCATGATCCTTTGAAATTCGTGGTCTTTTACCGTTATCTTCCGCTGGTCATAACATATCATCACCGTGTTGCCATAAAAAACACTATGATTAAACTCAACGTAAAGATTCGTACATAGATGGAATTTCAGCTTTTTATCGTTCCATATTTTCATGGAAAAGAAGTCTTTGAACATTGCTTCGACTCGGACATCATACAATTCGGGCCATATACTTTCCGCTAACATAATTTCACCATGCTCACATATGTTGTTGATACATTCCAATTTAACAGTCACGTCAAATTCATTAGGTTGTTCCGGCGGGATAATTCCTACTAGGATATCATGTAAATGAATAGTCTTCTCTCGGTCTCATGACAAATAGAGGGTATTGTACAGATCCTAACAACTGCATGTGTTCACCCAGATAGACGGTAATCAACGACGATTCTGGTGTTGCTACATTATCTGTACCTTGTCCCCGTAAGCTTGATGCATCGTCTGCATAATATGGTTCGTTCGGACCTAAACAAGAAATAATTATTCAGTAACATTCAAAGGATTTCGTTCTTTTAAAACATACCTATTTCTTCATGCATCACTTCGTAGTCTTGACCCTGGAAATAACTGCTTGGCTCCGGAATTGATAAGTTTACAGATTGATCCGGTTCATCATGCTCTTGATCTAAAATGAAATAAATTATTCAAATGTATACATACACACTCAAACCGTTTTCTTTCTTACCCATTTCAGCACTACTTGTAAACGTGTCTCCATAGCGATGATAATAATAATCAGGACTGCCTAAACTCATCATGGTATTGTTACACGATCAACTGTTGCACTCTAATGACTAATAGCCTTTCACCGAAATACATTTTATAGCGATTTCTACACATGCGCATGAATACACATCTTCAATCAAGTTGAATCATAACGAACAATCCTATGACTCAGAGTTAATCCCTGTAAAACAGATTCTGGGAACTGAGGTAAAAAACAATATCGAGAAATGACATGTTTCTACACGTTAAATTGTTTTCGCATAATTACTTGATGACGTGTAGATCTATATTTAAATATCAAACAGGAATGACAACATAAGATTTATTTTGAAATAAATTTATGAGAGAGAGAGAGGAGATATGTAAATAATACCGTGAATTAATTTAAGTCGCGCATGCATATGAGGAATGAGAGAGGAGATATGTAAATGATACCGTGAATTAATTTAATTCGCGCATGCATATGAGGAATGAGAGAGGAGATATGTAAATGATACCATGAATTAATTTAATTCGCTCATGCATATGAGGAATGAGAGAGGAGATATGTAAATGATACCGTGAATTAATTTAATTCGCGCATGCATATGAGAAATCATATATGTAAATGAGAGAGGAGATATGTAAATGATACCGTGAATTAATTTAATTAGATCAATTAATTTAATTCGCCCATGCATATGAGAAATCATATATGTAAATGAGAGAGGAGATATGTAAATGATACCGCGAATTAATTTAATTAGATCAATTAATTTAATTCGCGCATTTAATTCGCGCATTTAATTCGCGCATTTAATTAGACCACGCCTCATTTGAATATTAATTCGCGCATTTAATTAGACCACGCCCCATTTGAATATAAATTAGATCGCGGGTCATTTGCATAAAAAGGGAGGGGCAGGGCTCAAGGGGTCCAATACCTACTTCTTCAGTAGGTTGATGTCGGCGATGATGATGTTGAACTAGCAGCATCGTAAGAGTGTTCCAGACACTGGCTAGGAGTTGTATACCGCAGCCTAGTGCTTGATAAATGGCGAATCCATTTAAAATGACTCCTAAAATGTATTTAATAGCTCGAAGTATGACATAAAAGCCTATGAGTCCGTCCACTCATGAAAATTCCCATATCCGTAAACCATCCCCAAATAAACTGTAAAGTGTTATGAGCTAATTTCCTGAATTCCGCTTCATCGAAAATATGAGTAAAGGATAATCCTTGGTTATCTGGTTGATATCCAGCTAACTTCATAGTTAATAAGTTTTCTACAGCTTTACGTTGTGTGCCAAAAGTTAAAGTTCTATGTAGCTTTGAAAGATCGTCTTGAGTGTACAAACCATGTAGCCCAATTGGCTGAATGGGATTAAATTCTAATTTATGTTCTGCTTCCACGGTCAACTGCTGTGGGGCAGAAGTTTCTAAGGGTGATGGATGTAAAGCTATCCACTTGCCCTCTATGTAGTATAACGGTGGTGTAAGCCCACTGCATTCAATTTGACTGGCGTAATTTTGAATCATATGGGTTATTGGTGCCATGAATTTAGATTGATTGTTGACTACTATCGGTAGTTCTTGATAGCAGCTATCGGTTTTTCGAATTTGTACCAGAACTGGGGTACACTGCATAATATAAATTGCTTCGCCTAACACTCGTCCAATATAACCCATTTTGTGCTGTATCACTGCTCCTAGAGCATGAGGTGATAAAGGTGCTAACAACAATCTATTTTGTAAAATTTCCCTGTGAGTCAGGCAACGACGATGGACTGTATCGACGTATACTGTATGAATGGCACGTTTATAAGCTTGCTCAACATACAACAATTTACTATTGATATAATAGGTTAGATCTGTATTTGCAGCAAGTACCGGCATCTGCGGACTTAGTGAAGTATAATTTCCTAGTTGCATGATTAAAATACGTGGATGTTCTGATTGCCAGATTTCAATTCCACATAAAAACGTTTTCTTTAATAACGACAGAGCAAAAATCTTTTCGTTTTGTTCTATGACTAAAACGGGTTGCATCATAGATGACTTACTGGTTACCAATTCGGCGGGCCCTTTATATAAGGCGGTTAACGTTGCATCACAATTTGTGTCTATATCCAAATCCCAAACTGTCTCACCATATGTCGAATCTACGCAATATCCCTTAAGATATTCACAGGTGATTCCATTTAATAAATTGATTTGATTATCTTCCAACTGAAGTGCAGCTCTGTAGTTTCGAAGATGAATTTTTAATGCAGCTACAACTACTACATCTTCCCATGTGTGGCCGTTTTCAGTATATGTAGAGCCTTTACATTTTGCATTGTCTGTTACATGACCTATGACCGTTATCGCTGCTGAAGTAGTTCCATTTAAAATAAGTTTGCCCAAAAATTGATTATAAAGACGTAACGATTGAAATCTATGCATGTTTCTGCATGCTTCTTTGCCAATAGGCACTAGAGAGGTGGTGAATCCTCCTGCTACAGGCGATGAGTGACTATGCATACCACAATGACGAACCAAACGGGTTTCTTCTATTAAACAAGCGTACACTTCTTGCAGTTTGAATTCATTGCGTTGAATAACGTGTACGTGTATTTCTTCTTCCTGATATTCTGACTTTACATCTGGACATGGCTGAACATCCCGGATGGAAACGACGGTCAGGTTGTTATGACGATTTTCGCAGTCATACGCGATTAACACCAACACTGGATTAAAAAGTGCGCACATAATTGTCAGCGGTAAGAAGACGACGCACCACATCGCGGTTAATCTAAGAGATAAAAACAAATTACAATTATTGCCTAAGCAGTATAAGTCTACTAGTAAATACAATGCAAGGACATATGTTGATCCTTGAATAAAAAGCAATAAACGAACAGTAAAATATACCCAAAAGTGCAAAATTCCCAAAAAAAGGTATGTATATAACCTATACTATATAAGTATATTTGACAAGTATGTCAGTGGTGGGAAGGTAGAAGGGGACTTGACTACTGGAGTCGGCTTCCCTTCTCAATTCAATTACGGCCTATGACCACATTGATTGGCTGTAATAGTTCATGATTGAGCCCATGAATGGCTATAATTATCAAGATGTAAAAGTTAGAATATAATAAAAGTAAAATCATTAAAAAAAATATTAACATGCGTAATGAATTTCAATGTAGTCCACCAAAGGTTATCGCATGAAGTAGTGAGTTAATATTGTTGCTAAGTCTGTACCCGCTTATGGTACTGAGATAATAGTTAATATTGTTGATGAGTATGTACCCGCTTATGGTACTGAGATATTGCTTAGTAAGGCATAACGTGAACCGTTCAAGTTACGGATAAATAACTATTAATTGATAAATTATGATTGGTGCTAATGCCAATTAAATAAAGATTTCGTAGTACTCCGGGCGGAAGGGACGTGACCCCCTTTCGATCCTAGTCCGAAAGAAAAAAAAATAGGATCGCCGTACCGAAAATGTTGCCTTAGTAAGCTTAGTTATTAGTTCTTGCGGAGCGCCGAAGGCCATTTCTGTTTACAGAACCCCACTGATCTAAGTGTGGAAATTCTCTCAGATTCTCCGTGACTAACTGACGGTTCTGCCAATGAGGGATAACTCGCCCTCGTCGGCGAGGAGTACGTGGTCTCCTTACAGGTTGATTCAAGCACTGCTGATCCAGCCCTTGTAAAATGTGTAAACTTACCTCTTCTGGGCTTGGGTCGTTGAAGAGTTCTTCCTCCTTAAGCTTATTATCTACTGAAAAAAACTTATCACCTAAGTCATTGGGTTGAGCTTCCTCTGCTTGTTCTGTTTTGAATCCTTTACAAGGTTTTAACCTATTTGCGTGTACGACACTTAGTTTAGTAGGTTTATTTAAATCTTTTATCTTAAAGTTTACTGGACCTTTTTGTTCAATAATTTGAAACGGTCCTAGCCAAGGTTTACCTAGCTTTTTTGAAGTTCCTTCCTCAGTGGATGGATCATATAGATAAACTAAATCACCAACTTGAAAATTTACCTCTTTCGTCTTTTTATTATAATAATGAGCTCTTCTTCCGGCGCTAATTTGCATGTTTTCACGTGCTTGTTGAAAAACAATGTTTAGTCGGGCTTGTAATTCCGATACATAATTATCACTGTAATTATATTTGATGGTACGAGGTTTAAGAATATCATCTAACGGTAAGTTTGGTTCACGACCATGTAACAATAAGTAAGGAGAAAAAGAAGTACTAGCATGTTTACGCATATTATGCGCCATTTGGATATATGGGATCCAGTCATCCCAGTCCTGTTGACTTTTGCTAATGTAATGGCTTAGAAAATCTTTGATTACACGATTAATGCGTTCGCTACTGCCGTTAGACATAGCGTGATACGCCGTAGTTTGATGTTTGTCAATATGTAAAAATTTTAAAAGTTCTTTCATTAATTTGGATAAAAAGTTGGTACCTTGATCTGAAATTAGTTGCTTCATGGTACCATGCCTAGCTATAACCTGAGTGAAAAGAGCTTTAGCTACTGTTTCAGCCTTTTGTTCTGGCAATGGCATTAATTCAATATATTTACTAAAATGATCGATGAAAGTTAAGAGATATTTATTTCCTTTATAGGAAGTTACAAAAGGACCTGTAATGTCCATAGAACAACGTTCAAAAGGTCGCCCAATTTCGGGGAAATTTTGTAAGGGTGCCGATTTCAAATGTGGCGATGTTTTCCGTTGATTACAAGAGTGACATTGAGCAACATAATTAATGATATCAGTTTTCATATTTGGCCAATAACATCTAGTTTTAATCATCTGAAGGGTTTTGATTTGACCTTGATGTCCGTACAAAGGACAATCATGAAAATCATGAATTGTTTTGGAAACATGAGATTTAGGAATAACTAAGGTATCCTGATTACCATCTATTTTATAAAGCAAACCTTCCTTATCTAAATAGTAATTTATTTCCTCTTCATTTTGCAATTGCAAAAGGATATTCTTACAAAAAGAGTCAGTACTTTGAGCAATTTTAAGTTCCTGTCTGTCCCATAGCGGAACTCATTCTGGTTCTGATGGATTGATAAAATTAATTTGAGGAAGAACTGGGTCGAAATCATAAATTAGCACTTGAATTAAAGTGTCGTGAAAAACATATTTAATAATTTCGTAAACAAATTTCCATTTCAATTTATCTTGGCCACAAGCTAATTTTGGGATAGCTAAAAATGTATCCTTATTACTAAGCATTAAGTGTTTTAACTTATGTAAAATATGCCAAATAATTTTATAAGTAGGTTTATCAAAGTATCGAGTTTTAGTAATTAAATAATAAACATTACGATCAGGTAATTGTAAAGTAGCTATTTCGCCAATTTGTTTATTTTGTGATTTTAAGTCAGAAAGTGAACCAAAACGTTGCTTAAATTCTATTGCATTGCCTTTTCCCATGGCAAGGTCCTGTGAAACACAATGAGCCAAAGCATAGTGTTCTGGACATGTAAATAAATCTCCTTTTATAATTTTAACATATTCTGTATTAATTACGTTATGTCTAACAATTTCGGTAAAGTTTTCAAACGTTAAGGAATGAACATTTAAAGACTGATCATGCTCGGGAAACATGCGACTTAATGCGTCTACGTTCCCGTGTAGTCTACCTGGCCTATGAATTACTTCAAAATTATATTCGCCTAAAAGTAATGCCCAACGTGCTAAGCGTGATGTAGGGTCTTTTATTGTTAACAACCATTTTAAGGGTCGGTGATCTGTGATCAAAAGAAAAGGTGTTCCCCATAAGTAACAGCGAAATTGTTTGATGCCAAAAATAGCTGCGAGAAGTTCTCGTTCGCTTGCTGAATAATTTCTTTCAGCTTTTGATAAAGCTTTGCTTGCAAAAGCAATTAGTTTTTCCAAACCATTATGTACTTGGCTGAGAATAGCTCCCATGCCAACATTACTAGCGTCGGTTGCCAATATGAATCGTTTAGTAAAATCTGGATAAACTAAAACTTTGTCGGACGTTATTGCCGCTTTTAAAGTGTTAAAAGCATGAAGTGCTTCTTCTCCGATTTGGAAAGGCGTATCTTTCTTAGTCAATTTTGTTAAAGGTTCTGCAATATGAGCAAAATTTGGAATAAATTTCCTATACCAACCTACTAGGCCTAAAAATTCACGAATATTTTTAACAGTTTTTGGAATTGGAAAATTCTTAACTGCGGATATTTTCTCCGGATCTTGATGTATACCTTGTTGGGTAATAATATGACCTAAATACTTAACCTCTGTTGTTAAAAATTTACATTTATCTGGTTTTAATTTTATATTGGCTTGACGTAATCTATCAAAAACTACTTGTAACTTGCTTATGTGATCTGCAATTCCTGTGGAATTAAAAACTAGAATATCATCTAAATAAACCCAGCACATGTCTCCGGTTAAACCTGCTAAAGAACATGAAATAAAACGTTGAAAAGTCATTGGAGAATTTGCTAACCCAAAAGGAAGTCGAAGAAATTCATAATGTCCATCTGGAGTTAAAACCTGTGTATTTAATGCTATTGGATTCCATGCGGACCTGATGGTATGCTGATATAACGTCAAAAACGCTAAACAGATTTGCATTTGATAAACAATCTACAACATCTTGTAAAAAAGGTAAAGGAAAAACATCTCGTTTTGTAACCGCATTTAAATTTCGATAGTCAATACACATACGAATTTTATCTTCGCCGTTTTCTTGTTTCTTGACAATTAAAATGACTGGCGCACTCCAAGGTGAATTGGAGGGCCTAATGATTTTGGCTTCTAAGAGCCTATCTATTTCTTTACGCAAAAGTTCACGTTGTTTAAAAGGTACTCTATATGGACGTTTATTGATAGGTTGATCGTTTTCGACTATGATTTTGTGTTCCACTTTATTTGCTGTGGACAATTCACCTTCACCATCGGTGAAAATGTCACTATACCTTGAAAGAAATTCGTGCATTAAACCTCTAGCATGATTATCTAAATGTGATAAATTAAAATGAGTTTCGATCCAATCACTATTGGATGTATCAATAGTACTTACTGTAGTTGTATGACCTTGTATTTGATAAGAATCATTTAGTGGTTCCGCGATTGCTACTTTCGTATTTTTAGACAAAGAAATAGGTTTATTGTTTAAGTTTACAAGTCTAACTATAAGTTCCTTACTGTTTTGAGTTAAGGTTCTGGCTGCAAAAACGCCTTGGTTTCCCGTAGAAACCGGTTCCAATACAATATTCTCCGTAGAAATTTTATTAAACTTACCATTGCTAGCTACGCAATTTATTTCCGCTCGAGGGGGTAAAACTATATCTTCTAATAACTTAACATTACTTTTCGTCCATCGTATTTATTTCAAACTTCGCACTAACTTCTGACTGCTGTTGTACAGGTTCACTATGAATCTCATGTACTGTGGTAACACCTGACTTCTTGCCATCTGGTATGGATGAATCCTCTCCTTCAGATTCATCTGAACTTAATTCACCATAACTGTGAATTGTAACTACTGGATTCTCTATATGAAAATTTCTTTCCTTCTTATTTGACGGTACCGGATAACACTGATCCGTAAAACGAACCGTTTTCTTACTCTCTTGAGTATTCCGTAATCCTCTTGAATACGGTTGTGGTTTCTTCCAACCCTTAGAAGAAGTCTCTTCTGGACCTTCTTCCGTAATCTTAAATATTTTCTTACTCTCTTGAGTATTCCGTATTCCTCTTGGAAACGAATGTGGTTTCTTGCAACCCTTAGAAGAAGTCTCTTCTGGACCTTCTTCCGTAATCTTAAATATTTTCTTCGCCGAAGGTGGGGTAGACTTGACTCCCAACTGCTTCGATAGTGGTTCGGTAGTGGTGATCGAGTGGTCAGCTAACCATGGAGCCCTCATTCCCGAGGAATCAGCTGTATTACATTCCACTATTAGTTCTACAAGATCTTCTAGAGCTTGAGAACGTATGCCCTCATACGCTGGAGGTGCATTAAAAAAAAAGTTATGCATTGGTTGTTTCCCCTATATTCTCAGTGCGTGCAGCATGCGTGGTTCCCGAATTCCTAGGAGTGTCCCTAGCTTGACGAGAAATATTTAAACCTTGATTATTGAAAACATTATTATTTGCAAATGAACCATTATTATTATAAATATGCCCCTGAATATGAGTTTCAAAATCTATACTTCTTTGATCTGATTGGCGATAAATAGGTATACTATAATTCCAAATGTTTAAAGTAAACTTTTCATAATTAATTAATGCTTTGTTTGCAATTAGCCAATCGCGACCAATGACACCATCTGCATTTACCTTCAATTGATTACCGCAAACTAAAACGTCAAAAGTACAATTTACTAAATTTTTAACAACACCAAAGTCCAAAGATACACTGCCTAAGGCCTTGATTCTTGTTCCTGAAATTCCTGTAAGAAAAACATTAGGCTCGTCCTGAAGTAAATGAAGATCTACTACTTCACTTTTAACTAACGTTACTGCGGATCCATTATCTAATAAAAATTTACATAAGTTACCATTAATAAACAAATAAATTATACATGGGAGATTTTCTGATAATTCCCAATTAATTTGAGGTATGCAGATGTCAACATGTTTAAAAATATGAGAGTTTAAACTGTTGTGGGGCTTTCGCTTCGAGGCGATAAGTGAAGCCCTTGTAAGTTTAAATTATCTACTGTATGAATTTCTCGAGTACGATTCTGACCTGCCCTATTGGTATTTCCAGGTCTGTAAGTTGCGGGTGCCGCTTGCATAGCTGCCCCTTGTCGCAGATTCGTATTGCTGCGAGTATAATTATAATTTCGTTGAATGTCGTTCGACGTTTGTTTATTAACCTGATTAGGGGGATTTTTATTATTAGAAAATTTATTAAAACGTTGATATCCCCTATCGCGTTCTTTATTGAACGGTTTCCTATGACCATATTGAACATTATTGGAACGGTTTTGAGAAAAGGAACTGGCACTATAATTATTTAAAGTAGAAGAGTTATTGCTTGGTCTGGAAACTTGATTAGTTCTAGAATAATTCGTATGCTTTAATTGGTTATGATTATTAGCTGATTGAACCCTAGATGTGTTATAATATGTGGGGGTTGAATTTTGTGAAACTCTACAATTGCGAGCCCAGTGATTACTTTTCCCGCAAATGTAGCAATTTGAAGGACTGCGAGTTTGAACAGTCATTATGGAAGGAGATTGTTTTTTAACGGCTATAAGAGATTCTGAAATTTCAAAATGTCTAGCTATTTCTTCTGCACTTTCTATTGTTAAATTTTTCGTTCCCATTAATTGGGTACCTATTTGTTTTTGATAATCGCGTCGAAGTCCTATTTTGAATTGATTTAAAACGAGCTCCCTACAATTCTTTTCTAAACCAGCTTTTTCTAAGTCACTGGCTGACTTTAAATCTTCCTGCATGATTTCACATCCTAACATTTTTATTCTAGTAACAAAACTTGAAACTAATTCATCGTGTCGTTGATAACACTGATGTAATTTCATTAAAGCTTCCCCTGGAACTTTAATAGGCGCAAATTTTTCTATAAAATTTTGTTTAAATGCTGCTAAAGTAATTGTATCAGATTGCAAAGCCGCATCCGATTTAAAATATTTAAAAGCTTCCCCTGACAATCTATATTTTAAAATTCTTAACGTAGTTGTTTCGGACCAATTATCCAAAACAGCCCTCTGTTCAATTTTCTCAAAATAATCTTTAACATTTTGTTTTCCTGAAAAACTTTCTACAGTTCCTGCTATCATCCCTAATGTGACAAAAGGGGTTGCGAAAGGATTTGCTGTAGCGCCAGACGCTGATGCATATGACGGCGTTCCCGTCGGAATTGTCGCTGACGCTGTTGTGGACATGGTTACACGTAACAAAATTTAAATTAATTTATAAAAAGAAACATTAAGTATTATTTTATACACTTGATCAGCTGTGAAGAATTACACAAAAATATATTCGCCTTTTGCGAATTATATACAAAAAGTCTACAAAAATAACGGAAAGGTATTCGTCTTTTATGAAGTATGTACAAAAACAAAAATGGGTTAGTACAAGGTAAGCAATTGTTAATTAATACTTGAAGCTATTGTAGTGATTTCAACTGTATTATCATGTGTGTCTTAATTAATAAAAGGGAATGGACCTTAAAAGAAAAATAATTAAATCTTTGCTGTACAAAAAAAAATTAGTTGTTTAAAGACTTCTTAATTCACTTCTTCCTGAGATAGGCTGTAACAAAACAATTTGAACGTTAAAAAGAAAATTTGGTGATCGTTGGTACCTCGTTAATGACCTAAAATTAAAATTGACTGCTGCCAATGGAACTGCTACTTCGATGTGTTAGTATATTTGTAAAAAACAAAAAATCCTGGATTAATTTTAATTATCGTTGTTTCCACTGAAAAGAAAAAGTTAAAATGATCGGCGTTTCATTGCCAACGTCGCCGGGAGTAGCTTGCCGGAGTACGGTAAGTGAAGATAATCTGCTTGCGCTATAGCTTCGCGTTCACCTAAGAAAATATTAGTTGCAATAATAAAAACTATTTACAGTTAAAATCGCTGCCACCCATATAACCTGTGGAACAGCGTATTTTACTTCTTCGGAGGACGTTAAGGGTAGTTATCGCTGCCACCAGTATAACCTGTGGAACACCGTAGTTTACTGCTTCGGAGGACGTTAAGGGTAGTTACCGCTGCCACCAGTATAACATTCCGCTATTGTGTAGTTTGGGGAATGTTGGGGTAAAGACACAATGATACTACAGATTTAAAGAAATAACCAATATATTAAAAATTAAATAAAACTGGAAATAAAAGTTATAATCAAAACATTTAAATTCGTTCTTAGGTAACTAATAAGTGAAAGAGAGATCTATGAATTATCTCCCTGATGATTCCAATTAACATCAATGTGAATCTTTTACATAAAAGTAGATTCAACTATTTAATACAGCTTCAAGCTTTAAAACAAATACAAGATACGATTGTGCAAGTTTCTTACCCTTTGCGTATGTAATAAAATAATCCAATTTTCCGTCTGGACCTTGTTAATTTCACTTTAATTAATAGGTTCTTCGGTTAAGCGCACGATTGAAAGGTATCCGTTATTATTCTCGTTAATTTTATATTATTTATAATTTTCTTTATTTAGATTTTAAACTTTATTAAATTTCTTAAGAAACACAATTAAATAAATGAGTCCCGAATGTTTGCTCTCTTTGTTGGAGCTAATTTAGTGCCAAAACCGTTCAAGTGAAGATCTACCCGGGAACTACTCTCTAAGTCAAGCTTTTTCGAATAGCTCGACGAAAAAGCTGATGTTTCAAAACTCTCGTATTTTTCCAGCAGTTTCTGCCAGCTCGCAAAACTGCACCTGACCATTATTTTGTTTATCAAACTGCTGAGTGAAACTTGCAAGACCATTTCCTGTCTTATGATAACTCCACTTATTGTATTTCGTGTGAAGTGTCCATTTGGCATTATCACATATTATTAAATTAAGTTGATGCAGCTTAGTGTTTCCTGTCTGAAGTTTAACAAAGTTCAAAAGATATAATTCCTGTGAAACACCGAGTCAGCTATACATCCATTTTATAAAAGTAATTTATGAATTAATAAAGATTAACCAATTTAACTAAAAAATATACCTGGTGTCCTAATATTTGAGTACGATAATTAATAAATGATTATCGGCGGGTTGTTACAGTACGCAGTCTCCGGAACACTTCCTCCAGATTTTTCAGATATTCACTGAATGATCTTACAACTACGATTACGTCATCCAGATAGACCAGGCAAGTCTTCCACGACAGCCCCCTCAGGATGGTCTCCATTAGACGCTCAAAGGTGGCCGGAGCGTTACATAGACCGAAAGGCATAACTGTAAACTGCCATAGTCCGGAACCAATAGTGAACGCGGTCTTTTCCCGGTCTTCAGGTTCCATTTCAACTTGCCAATAACCACTCTTCAAGTCCAAAGTCGAAAACCATCGTGAACCAGACAGGGTATATAACTTGTCGTCGATGCGTGGTAAGGGATAGCTGTCTTTCTTGGTCACGTTATTGAGCTGCCGATAGTCCACACAAAATCTCGTTGACCCGTCCTTCTTACTGACCAGGACCACCGGTGATGCCCATGGACTGCTGGATGGCTCGATGACCCCTTGTTCTTCCATATCGGTAATAATCTTCTCGGCTTCTACTCGCCTTGCTAGAGGTAGACACCTCGACTGCTGACGGACAGGCATAGAGTTGTCTGTATTGATTTTATGTTTTACTATATCTGTTCGTCCCTTCTGGCTATCGTCAAGAGCGAAGATATCTTGGTATCGGTGAACCAAACCCTGTACCTTTTTCACTTCCGTTCCATTAAGGTCTTCGCACGAACTAACAACCATACCCACTAATTTTTCACCATGGTCTTTGGGCACTGGTTTTGGAACATCAGCCACACCTGGCTACTCGGAATACTGGCACACAATGTCCCACAAGGGTACTCTTCTTCAATGTCACCGGATCCACATTAACGTTCATAATTCTCACCGGTACTATCTTTCCAACCTTGATCAGCGCTTTTCCCACCAGTATGCCACTATGGGTCTTCTTATCACAAACAGGCTCCATCATTCGCACACATCCTACCCGAAGATCTCCATCCAAACCTGCCTCGACAACCATCTCGCTTTGACCCGGCAATATCACATCTTCTGTCAGCAAAACCCTTACAACAGGATCTTCTCGTGGGTGCAACGGAAGTTCTTCGTTACCCACCTTCAAAACACCCTCCTTCAAATCCAACGTAAAACCAAATTTTCTCAGGAGGTCCCAAGATGAATTCATCAGTGATATCGGCTACCAGCACCTCATGATCACGTTCTTCACTTCCAATGCCAATCTTCATCTTCACCACTCCGCATGTTGGTATCACTTCACCTGTTGCTGTACGGAGTTGAGTCGTTGTCTGTAACAGCTTCATACTTGTTCGTAGAACATCAGGGAGTACGATGGATTTTGTCGCCCCCGTATCAATAAGTAGTGGAACAGTTCGGTTAGCAATCTTCCCATCTACAAACAAACTGCCGTTACTATTCTTTGATGTTACGGCATGGATGGTGATCTCCGGGGCATCTCCACTCAAGGTCAACGTTCGCCCCCTCTCGTCGACCCCCTTTAGTTTTCCGACTGCTGAACTTGTTTTGGTTTAGGGCAACGACGTTGTATGTGCCCTTGTTCGCCGCAATTCCAACAACGAGGCCCTCGAACTTCTTGATGATTCTTTTTACGGCTTTCTTCCTTCCGAAGAACTCTCATTACTAACTCCTCTAGATGATCTTTAGAACCTTCTTCTTCTTCCACAACGGCCCGAACACGCCCGTGACGCTTGTTTTGCAGCTTCAAATTCTAAGGCGTGAGCAAGCGCATCATCAGTTGTTCTTGGTCGTGCCAGCCTCAATGATTGTTGTGTTTCCCCGTCTCTTAACCCATCAATGAAGGTCTGTACAGCGAGTTGTCCCAGAAATGAATCGGGTGCCATAGGGTACGCCAATCGGACAAGCCGCGCAACATCGGCTTCAAACTCCTGCAGGCTTTCTCCATTCTTCTGGATACGATTCTTCACTAGCGCGTGATACACTTGTTGAAGATACGCGTCTCCATATCTCATCTCCAATCTAGACACTAACAATTGGTAATCATTTTCCAGTCCTGCTGGGATTGTTTGCAGGACGTTCAACGCGTCTCCACGCAAAGCCACAGTTAAAGAAACGGCCTTTTCCTTGCCTGTCCATCCGTTGACCCCAGCGGCCGCCTCAGATTGTTTGTAGTAGGTGGACCAAGGTATCTTTCCATCGAACGTGTGTGGTTTTACTTTTATCCCTACGGCAGGACCCTTTTCTTCTTTAAATTGTTTCTTTTCTTCATTAAACGGCCACTGAGAAGTTGAGGAAAACCGTAGTTGATTCATTCTATCCTCCAACAGTTTAGTTACGCTATCTTTCTCAGCTGTTGGTGGTAATTGCATTTGGGCCATTTTCTCTTCTACCATCTTTATTACCCTATTCTGTTTCTCCAATTTCATTTCTAATAGTCCTAACGCGCTGGAGCTTTCCAACAATTCTTCGAAAACTTTATCTTCCAACGCTTTGACATTTTCCAGGAATTCTCCTTTAAGCCTTCTAGAACTTTCTTCAGACTTTTCTAATAATTCTGCAAACCTTCTAGAATTCTCTTCGTGTTTTTCCAGTAATGCTTCTTTAAGCATTCTAGTATTTTCAAAAGCTTTTTCTTCCAGTGCTTTAGTATTTTCAAGTAATTCCTCTTTCAGCATTTTAGAATTCTCTTCTGATTTTCTAGAACTTTCCAGTAACTCTTCTTTAATTTTACTTAACAACACATTAGTATCAATTGCGGGTCCAGGTATTTCGAAGCGGTAATTTTCAGGATCTTCCTTCTGTTCTAAAAGCCATTCTCTTAGCCGATTTATCAAAACTTCGTTCTTTCCATTACTATCTAAGTCTCTCTCGTCCAATTCCCGTTTTAAATCTAACACTAAGAGATCTTTTAACAATTTCATCACCATTTTAATTGTTTGTTGAAATTATTTTTAACACTAAAAATTTTTTTTCACAGCACTTTATTTAATTATTACGCGATTTTATTTATTTTAAAACTCGACACCTGACAACACTGTAACGTTCTTTTTAAAATAATAATCAAAATGCTGTTTAAATTCGTCTATTAATAAAGAGAAGATTATTTACAATGCATTTAATTAAAAAAACATTATAACTATAAACTATTTAACAAACTAAAGCATTTAAAAATGCTAGGTAATTACAAATTTATTTGATGACTATTTGCATATAAAAACTATTTATGCAATACAATAATTATTAACAATTTATTTATTCAGAGTACATTTCAACACGACGCCGGTTAAGCATTAACTAACTCCCTTCTACTCGCGACTCAATTTATATCTATACGATGACTAATACATCTAGAATATTCGATGTCGTGATGATGAGTCATACACGCAGCTGTCTGTGACGTCAATGAGGCGTGTCGATGAGTCATACTTGCACGTGTTGATTGATGAGTCATACAGTTGATGACTCATACATCTAGAATGTTTGATGACGTCATAAGTGGGTTTACTATTCGTTACAGTATTATGCTGCATTATTGTGGGAGGAAAACATTGTTGAAATTTAATTAAACTTAATTTTCAACTTATTCTTGTTTATAAAAATCTTGTTAAATCAACATTATTTTCAATGTATTTACTTAAAAAACGTTGTAACATTATAGGGAATAAATATAAGTTAAAATCTGTTTTCATTTAGATGAAATTGGTTTTCGTTACTACGAATTCTGTTTTCATTTGTGTGAAATCAGTTTTCGTTAATGTGAAATCATATTTCACATGTGTGAAATTATACTGTAAAAGGTATAGTTCTCACCTCAGCTTGATGTGTATTACTCCAATATTGTTGTCGGAACAGCAACTTGAATTCTTGGTAATTATTTTTTTTTATTTCACGCCTACACTACGGGGAAACCAACATCTAAGGTCATCTGTCCCCCATCTAACATGCAACAAGAATACACACATCCATAGTTGAGGTGGCGGAATTTTTCCAATTAGAAAAATCCCGCCGCCCCAAGTGGGATTCGAACCCACGACCCTTGGAACACGAGTGATGCACTGACACCACTCGTCCACCGCCGGCCCTAACTTGGTAATTATTATAATTGATTTTGTTCACACTATTCCATACGTCTGCATTCCCTTTCAAGGACAAGTTGATAATCTGCAGCTGAGTATTCTCACTTATTACGTTTCTCATGATATCATCCATTTTAGATAAATAAACCATTGGAGCTTCTGTTCTTCTTCCCTCAAAATTGGGAATCATATCTGCCCTGTATGTACTTGATATAGTATTACAACACCCGCTTCTTGTGTTCTCTTGTTGATTTTCCATTCTGGTTATTTTTTGAATAACCTCTTCCGTTTTATGATTTAAAATTACTATTTTGTTCTGGTTGGTGTTCGATTTTTCCATATTCTCTGCTACCTTCTTCTCCAAATCTTCATTGATGATTCTTATTTTTGTTTCTAAGTTTGTATCTGTCTGTTCTAATGCACCTTGAATTATGGTTTCTACGTTGATGATTTTTCATCCATCTCTTTTTCTATCTTCTTATACGTCTCTTGAATTATCTCTTCCGTCTGCTTATTACTTACCTCTACCTGTTATTGAATTTCTTTACTCATCTCTTCTCTCACCTTTTGTAGCTTCTCTTGTATTAATTGACTATTTTTTTTTAGTAAACTCTATAAATGTCTGTTCAAACCTCTCTTCTAGCTTCTTTATTGTTTCGGATGTTTTCTTAATTTCTTCTGCTGAAACTGAAATTTTTTTATCAATCTTCTCGGATGATTCTTCCAGTTTTCTTTCCATTTTTTCACTTGATTTTCTCATTTCTTCTTGGTTCTTCTCCATCTTTTCACTCATTTTTTCTTGGTTTTTCTCCATCTTTTCACTCATTTTTTCTTGGTTTTTCTCCATTTTTTCATTTAAATTTCTCAAGCATTCAAACAATTTTTCGCACTGGTTCACCTCCATTGACGTTTCTTGTTGTTCACTCCTTGTCTCCCCTTGTTCTTCTACCATGCTCGTCATTGTGCCCGTCTCTTCTGGATTCTGCTTTTCCGTACCTGCTTGTTGTCTTTCCTTTGATTTACTCTTTCTTTCCTGTTATTTTGAAGTGTCTCTCGTTCTTGATTTTTTTTGATCTTCCCCTTCTTCTCCTATCTCCTTCCATCTTTGCTGAAATAATGTACACACAAAACCACACAAACAAAGGAAAAGAAAACAATGCCCTTTTTTTTCTTTTATTTATTTATTTAATGGTACTTTTACCTTGTATCTTATTAAAACCAACCTCAGCCAAAATTTTATATTCAAATTTGTTGACAGTTTTATTTGACGTTTATAACATTTTCTAACCTCACCTATTTTTATTTTACTATGATGAAAAAATTTTTTTTATTTTACTAGAAACTTTGGATGTCTTTTTTATGTGATATTAATTAACTTTGCAATTCGATTTGCCTCACACGTTGGGCGCCATTTTTTATGTAGTGAGGTTTATTTATAAAATTTTCCTTTATATAAAGATTCTTATTTGTTCTTTGTTTTGAAAGAAATTACTTTATTATATCTCAGGGTCGCACAACTGAATTTATTTAATGTTTTTAATATGAGACTATTCATTCAATCATATAACCATAGGTTCTTTTATTATATGATCTAAATTTTACTTATTGTGGTTATTGAATGTTATTAAATAAAGTAAGGTTATAGATAACCATTGAAATTTATATCAGTACTGTCATACATGACAGTTCCCAACTTAATGCATATAAAATCAAGTAAGCATAACAAATCAATTATTTATTTAACCTCTTTATTTACTACTCTTTTGTTTTGGATGTTAAAAGAAAGAAATCTTACCCAGTCAACTTACATTTATTCCTTCCTAGAATGTTAATGGATAAAACCACTCCTTTTTCCTCTTATCTAACTGCACTTTCACTGCACATACACGTCTTGCAATTTTCACTCTTCCTCCAAGACACATCGTGACTGAAGTTGAACAGGATCTGCAGACCACCTCTGCACTCTATGATGATGATGGACCACAAACCTATTAACTCTTCTATCGGTCCTTGTTGAATAGGTAACTTTATACTTCCTTCTGCACCTCCGGTAAATATTTTTATGTTAATCTTGAATTGGCCTCTAAATCTACTGGTATACCTCCAACAGGAACTGCTACTGACTAAATCTTCCACACCACATTAAGTATTGATAATCTTCTTAAATTGTCTCACTCCTATGTTTAATTACTTTTCTGGAACTACTTAAAATCTACTCTTCTATATCTATCCTCTTCTTTTTATTATTTATGATAAATTTTACCCCCACTTTTATGGTATATTCTAAATCTTCTCTTTTCCAAACTTATTTAGTAATTTATTATCTTCCCTTACTTCTTACACTTAACTATTCCTTTTCCAAATAAAAGACAAGACTTTTATTCTATATTTATTAACTTTTTAACTTCTTTTTTTGAGCTTCTTACAAAAAAAACATCTTTTTTTACAAACAAAAGCTTATTATTCATATCTCTCTGAGAAACCTATATTTCATTTATTTTAATTTTATTTTTATCAGAGATATCACATTTCTTTGATCATTCTTACTACCCTTTCAACAATAATGCATATTTCTATAGTTATGAACAACTAATTTTTTTATTTAAAATTTCAATTTTGCATTATTATTGAAAGTGCAGTCTTGATTTTATGTGATCCATTGATATCCTTAATTAATGTACAAAATTTTCTTTTTCAGGTTGACCTTTGACTAAGATCTCCTTTCTCTTACCATCCTGATTTGTATTTGATATTATAAACTCTTGTACTCTAATAAAGATATGCTATTCCAACTAGATTTATCGTATTTCAATTTTGTATTAAGTTTTCTAATCTGAGCACTAAGTTAAGACATTATTTATGTTTTATTTAATGATATTCAAGAACCACAGACTTGGTTGAATTGTTGTTCAAATGAACAATACATCTCCAAAGTTTATACTCAAATGCACCTTCTCATATTGTTTTCTCTTTAGCTCAAAAGTGACCATTGCACTATAGTAGAAAATGCTAAGAATTTGGGAGTAATTTTTGACAAAACATTTCGGTTTGGAAAGCAAGTCTCTAAATATATACAAAAAGCTTATTATAACTTAAAACTTATTTATCCCCATAAAGATTATTTAAGTAAAGAATCGAAAATTTTACTATGTGAGTCCATGGTTTTATCACAATTTAATTACTGTGTATAGCCCATCCGAGCAGGTAGTGTAGTGTAGCTATCGACCACACGATGATCGTGTGGGTAAAGTATAGCCGGACGAGGTCAGAAGTTGGATGGGTGGCCCGTTCCAGCTTGGATCTACCTGCTCGGCTGGGGTGGGATGGAAGATCAGCAAAGCTGAATCCTATCCCATTCTACAATTGAAATATGTATTCCAAATATGTAAATTAGAAAGTAGAATAAATAAAGATTTATTTATTTATTTATTTATTATGTCTGGATTATGAGACAATTCAACGTATTCAACGTGTTCAAAATTCTCGTTTGCGTCTTATTCATGGAATTCCGAAATACGAGCATATTTCGCATAAACTAATGGATACCGGTTAGTTTAATATGAAAAAACGATTTTACTTACAAACAGCTGCATTCTACCATAAGATAATATCTGACAGGCAGCCTCCCGATTTATACAATAAAATTAGGTACAGGACAGATGTGCACAATATAAATCTGCGCCATAGAGGTCTGTTGACCATCCCCAGACATAATACTACTTTTTATCTACGTTCGTTTACTTATACTATCGCAAACATTTATAATGAGATACCCTTTTCCATTAAAACGCTTACTATTAAACAATTTAAAAAAGCTTTGTTCAAAAAGTTACTATTAACCAATTGATATACCAGCTCGTAAATAGTCTATTGTCACGTGGGGGATTCGTGACTGGAGGACGTAGTCAGAGGTAGAGATAAATCAAACACAGGTTGTAAAAACAACTATATACTAAAGACAATAAATAGGGCACAAAAGGTTTACATACATGTTGACATATTGTGAGGACGTATATGTCCTCCTAAACTAATACTATAACTAATACAATACAGGGGAGGTTGGAACCAACCCTGTTACAGCACTAGGTCTACATACTAAGCATAGGAGATAACCTCATGGTAACTAAGCCGGGAAGCCTGGACACAACTCCCCATAATTCGCATAGAGTAGGCGATTAAGCGCCGCCTACTCAACTTAAGCACTAAGCATTACATAATTAAAAGAGTACTCACCAGCTTGCTTGTTGTGTTTGAGCCATGGACACTGACTGGTTAGAATAGCTCAAGCAAGCTGGTTATATACTGCTGAACGAGGAAGTAATTAGTATCAGTCGGCGGAAGTTCTCAGTAAGCAGGCTTGTGGGTAGATTGCATGCGTGCTGCTGGTGCCTGGCACGAATCTGCAGCTGTGCGGAAGTGTTGGAGAATTCTCTAGAAGGAATGTGCACCTGCATGCACATCGCGTAGGTTGCCTCGCATATACGGAGTAAGTAGGCGTAGATATTGCATGCCAACGGACGTAATCGTGGGCGAAGCGAGCGCGCTTCGGAGAAGTCCACGCAGGTGTTCACCAAGTTGTCGGCCGCGAGACGGCAGCTGCAAACTAGCGTGGGTAACTGAGTGTGGCCTTGCACGCTATATTGTACAAACGGAAGAGAAGTTGAGTTTTTAATAAAATATTTAAGTGTAAATATTTCCGTTTGTGACACTTTCCCCCTCTTCGACGGAAGAGCGGTGTAAGCGGTAGTGTCGATGAGGCAGGTATCCAAGGAGATGAGCATATTGGCAGCAATGGTGATTCCCAAATGTATTTATGTACAGTATGTCGATACTAATATCTAAGTAAGAGTAAGTTTAAAGAGTGATTCAGATAATAAAAGATTAAAACATAAAGAAAAAATGAATAGTGTAAAAATAATGTTACTTACTGTTTCGAAAGACGTTTTCAGGATTAAAAATGAGAACTGCTTTGCCTGGAATTTCGAAGTGTGTATGGCATGGATGCGAAGCAAGTTGATGCTACCATAGCGGCGTGATGAGCTGGTTGTTGGTTAAGGTTCCATAAAAATTATTATTCCATAGGCATAACATAGGATGTGTTCAATAGAGAATAACACATCTGTATAGATGATACATCGTAGAAATATTCTTCGTGACCAAATTATCAGATTGCAGCGGTAATTGATTGCAATATTGGTCGGAAGATGATTGTTTTCAAATTCGAACCATAGGTGATGGTCGGTAGAAACCAATTGGAACAGCCAGAGTATTCATCCAGTTGAAAACCATTAAGTATTTAGCCAATGCCGATGGAAGATCCATTTATGCAGGCGAAGAAAGAAACAGTTCGTAGTAAGTAACAATGTAAAAACAAAAATTTTGGAAGTGAATATCTGAGGAATTCAATGAACGTACTTTGAACAGTATATAATATAAGTCTATAAAGGAAAGCAAAGCAAAAAATACAAAACTGATTAAAAAATAACTAAAACGACAGATAGGTCCGTTTTCATAGCGATTATCAAAAGTAATTCTTAAAGTAACAAGAAAAATATTAGGTAAATACGTAATCAAAAGAGAGTTATAAAATAGCAATTCACGAAAGGTGAATAATAAGAATAATAGCAAATTATGGTAGCAAATGCAAAGTGTACATATTTATAATTAAAGGAAATACATACAAAAAAAAGAAAAGGTTACTGTACTTTTAATTTGTTACACAAAATAAAATTACATCGTTAGTAATGTGACACTATATTCCCACTTATACGTGTCAAGAAAGTAATAGTACTGACAATAACTTTCATAAAGGAAAAATATGACAATTAGAGTAAAAAAGGAAAAATTAAATTTAGAAGTACAGAATAATATAAAATATAAACCGTAGATTGCAAAAGAAAGTGTCAGCATTATAAATTGAACCAAAGGTTTTTCAAATATTAAGAGACATAGAATTTAATAATGGAATAACCTTAATAGTTAAGTTTAATAGTTGAACGTGGCAAGTGCAAAGTTTACATAACAATAACAGGTAAAACTCATAAACGACATAAAAATTCAGTTAATTTGATTAAGAGAGATTCTAAAAAGTACATAAAAAAAAGTGTGAAACACATGTAGGTAATTAATTCAATACTTTGCAATTGCGACAAAAAAGATAAATTAAGAAAGATGTAACAATCAAAATTAGATCGATTGTAATGTCGGTGAAGACAAAAAAAAGAAAGGGGTGATCTTTGATCAGTGATTAAATTGTCTTACTGGTTAAGGTAAGATGTCAAAATAAAGGCTGACAAAAATTCAAATATTCAAAGGTATATAATAAGTAAGAAAGAAAAGGGTGGATTTCTGTGATTCATTTAACACATGAATCGAGAACATGCGAAGCATTTTACGCAAGTGTTCCCATTAGAGCATAAGGCTTATAGATGATACGAAAAATTTTGTAGGGTTTATAACCAAGGCATTTTTTGGAAATGAACAGCGATAGCAAATAGATAAAACTCGGTACAGTTATTAATAGTCACAGACGGAGAACATATATATGAAAAAAAATTATGTATTTTGAATTATGAAAATTATAAAAAGTGGCAACGGTCATAATTTAGAAAAAGAAATTCTGAATATCGAATAAGGGGGCTAAAAGTACAGAAATTAAAATTCCATTTGTTCCCTAAGTCTCGGAAACAAATAGTGTAAACAATTTGTAATAATAAGTTAAAAATGTAAATTAAGTAACACTAAAGGGTTATACCGTGCCGATTTATTCGAAGTGAATTTCAGTTGACAGATGAAGTTTTGTCACTGAATAAGAGTCAATTTCCGTGGTCACAACGGGTATAACTGCTAGGTTGCTGCTAGGAAAATCTGTAAAAAGAAAAATAAATTAAACATTTAATACACAAAAGTAGGTTACCAGGTTGCCTTGTATGTTGCCACGGGAAGAAAACTAAATACCACCCATAGTATATATATTTAAATAAAAGTTAAGCCACTTATACTCCATAAAGTGTCGGTTCTGGCTCGGAAGCCCTTTACACAAATTCGTAGATGCTTTCCCGGTACGTGGTACATTGGGGCCCCGTTCACGTACAAATCCCGAAGGATAGAAAAAACACCTTCAAATGTGAGCGAGAAAAAAAACGAGAATGCACCAGGTCAAAACTGGCAACGAAGTCTGACCTGTCATGGGCAGAATACATCAATACCCGCAAATAAATACAATAATAAAAAAAATAAATAAATAGTGCAATCATTGCACTACGTAGTTACAATAATAATAATACATATAAAATCAAGCCCGCAATTATAGTCCTATTCCCCAATAGGGCTGGTTCAGGCGAATAAATAAAGCCAAAATTTAAGGAACCGACCTTCAAGCATCATAATTTACCCATGCTTGGCAAAATAATAATAATATAATAATAATAAAACATCTCCCATCCAGGCGAAAATGAAATTACAAAAGAAAACCCTAGGCCTGGAAAAATTAATCAATTAACTAATAATACATAATAAACCTGGTAAATAGGAAGGGACTTTATAATGGGGTTTTTATGAAGGTGACCAAAAACGTTGAATTACCGTTAAATTCACTATATAAATTTAAAATGCCGGTATAAACGTTCAAAAAGGGTACGTAGACAAAAAGAAAACGGCGATATATAAAACTTGTGTGTAGAAAGACAGAGCATTACTTAATAATGTGTGTGCGAACAATGTTTAGTTCGAAGAAATTCATAATAAAAATTCATTATATTCAAAAGAGGGAAGAAATAACTTCAATGAAAAGTAGTATTAAGTACTTTACTAACTTAACTTACTTATTTACTTTTAAGAACGTTTCTAACTGGATTTCCAGTAATTTAAAGCTAGTAACGTTCTCAAAAAGTATAAAGAAAAATGTCAAAACGACAATCATCGTTGTTAACCAGGGTTTCTGGTATAAAAAAAAGAGAGAACAAAAAAGAGAAGAGTTTTTTAGGGCGACTATGCTTTTATGAGATGCACTAGAACTTATGAAAGTACAAATGCGTCTCAAAATTAATATATTCCAGAGAAATGGAGAAAAAAGCTGATCCTAAGTGGGTAGGCAACAAAGATTACGTCAAAGAACAAATGGATACAGTTCGTGGTAAGGTAAGATCGAAGAGTGCGGAAGAAACTAGTTGGAACAAAATAATGAGGAAATATTCAATTTCCACAGACTACAGTAGAACAAACTGAAAATAATAAATAAAAAAGATAGACAATCATGAACAATAAAAAGAAAATTTAAAAATGATTCAAATAGTTGTTGAATTTAAACGCTTGCACTTACTAGTTATTACACAACAGAAATAATAAATTTTAGTTCGGAATTTATTTCCGTTGACAGAGAACGCGTCAAATGACGATAAGATTTAGTAAGAAAAATGTGAAAGGCATTAAATAAATAAAAATAAAAAGATATTTGGAAAAATATTTTAATTAGCCTACAGTGGAAAACATTAATAATAAAAAGAAAGAGATACGATCGTGAACATATAATAGAGAAATTAAAATTAATCAAATAGTCGAGGAACTTTATATTACTTGGGCTGATTAGGCAACTGAACGAAGGAATGCACTTTAGATTAAGCGGATCGTGATACAAGTAAATTTTAATGTCATTGGTGCGCGCACAGCTGTACTTGAGCAACTTGCATAATTACGACGTTCTTTATTGAGAGAAGAAATTTTTATAATCATTTTTAGAAAGGAAATTGTAGTTATAAATGGAACTACTCAATTTTGGCTTGATATATGACAACCAGAATTGACCTTAAAAGGACTGCTCGTTTTTGGATCGCAGTTAATAGATAAAACTGATGAACGACGGTGATGATTTTAAGAGACCTTGTAGATTGCAGAAATTTATATCTGAGATTTCTGGGAAGGCGGGAGTGGTTTCTAGTGCATAAAGCAATACAATGAAATGGAAACAAAAATTTTGATATCATATATATATTAAGAGAAATTATGAGAAAAAAAAGAGAAACTGTAGTATTTTAAAATTGTCAAACATGATTGTGGGAAAAATATAACAACTAGGGATCGTAAGAAAAATTTAAGTTTTAATAAATCATTCATTATTAATATCGAAAAGTAAAAATTATTAATGGGAGAAAAAGAAAAGCTTAATTATTAAGTCATAAATGCGATAATAGGCAAGAACTGTAACGTAACTTTATTTGTAGATATCTCGAAGACAAGGGTACACAAGGAAATAATTAGCAAAAACAATAAGTAGGTTTTTCCCCCCTCTGTAAGGTAAGTTACAGAAATTTAAAGAGAATTTACAAAAGAAAGATAAACGGTAATAAATGAAAAAGAAGTCAAACGGTTATTGAGATAAGAAGGGAATTCGTAATAAGGTCTCGCAAAAATAGCTGTGATAGAAATTGTATAAACGAAGCGGTCAGCGGTATGCATCATCAAAGCGCACACGGCGGATGTCCGCGCTACGAAATTGACAAAGAGGGAATGCAAGGGAAAACATTAATTAACTGTGCCGTCGCGTCGCTTGCGCTAATTGGATATCTACGAGAGGGAATATATTCATATAGGTCGAAAGCGTACAACATATAGAATTTAAAAGCAATACTAAAAATAAAGAAAAGGGACAATTTAAAAATATTCATAATGGGCTTTGAACTTAGATTTAAAGTCTTGCGAAAAAAAGAAATAAAACGGGTTTTTAAAAGAGTAATATAGAAAAATGCATTACCGAAATAAGACATAACAAAAATTCACCGAAGGGGTAGAATGGTACACAAGCTTGGTATCTACCGTAATTGGAGTGGTAAAAAAGAACTCACAGGGGAAATAAAGCGATACTACCAAAGGGTTATCCGGAAAAGATAAGGCCTCCACCACAAGTGGAGTGGTTAAAAAAATTACGTAGTGCGAAAAGAGTGCAAGAGGGGACCCGGGGACAGAAGCACGCACCTCCATCACAAGTGGAGTGGTTCGAAAGGTTTATCGGGAAAAGAAGCACGGCCCTCCACCACAATGTCACGTGGGGGATTCGTGACTGGAGGACGTAGTCAGAGGTAGAGATAAATCAAACACAGGTTGTAAAAACAACTATATACTAAAGACAATAAATAGGGCACAAAAGGTTTACATACATGTTGACATATTGTGAGGACGTATATGTCCTCCTAAACTAATACTATAACTAATACAATACAGGGGAGGTTGGAACCAACCCTGTTACAGCACTAGGTCTACAGACTAAGCATAGGAGATAACCTCCTGGTAACTAAGCCGGGAAGCCTGGACACAACTCCCCATAATTCGCATAGAGTAGGCGATTAAGCGCCGCCTACTCAACTTAAGCACTAAGCATTACATAATTAAAAGAGTACTCACCAGCTTGCTTGTTGTGTTTGAGCCATGAACACTGACTGGTTAGAATAGCTCAAGCAAGCTGGTTATATACTGCTGAACGAGGAAGTAATTAGTATCAGTAGGCGGAAGTTCTCAGTAAGCAGGCTTGTGGGTAGATTGCATGCGCACTGCTGGTGCCTGGCACGAATCTGCAGCTGTGCGGAAGTGTTGGAGAATTCTCTTGAAGGAATGTGCACCTGCATGCACATCGCGTAGGTTGCCTCGCATATACGGAGTAAGTAGGCGTAGATATTGCATGCCAACGGACGTAATCGTGGGCGAAGCGAGCGCGCTTCGGAGAAGTCCTCGCAGGTGTTCACCAAGTTGTCGGCCGCGAGACGGCAGCTGCAAACTAGCGTGGGTAACTGAGTGTGGCCTTGCACGCTATATTGTACAAACGGAAGAGAAGTTGAGTTTTGAATAAAATATTTAAGTGTAAATATTTCCGTTTGTGACACCATGTAATACATTCCTTGTAAGATATTTTTATATATTTATACTGATATATATATATATATATATATATATATATATATATATATATATATATATATATATATATATAAAATATTTGCGTTTTATTAAAAATAAAACAACAGTTTTCTTTTGCTGTAAAACATATAAGTTTAAAAACATATAAGTTTAAACCATTTCTTGGGTATAAGCAGCAATTAAACTAATAATCATTTAATTATCAATTAATTAATTATTATAATTATTATAATTATTATAATCATTATTTTGATTATTAGTTTAATTGCTGCTTATACCCAAGAAATGGTTTAAATTTATATGTTTTTAAACTTATATATATATATATATATATATATATATATATATATATATATATATATATATATATATATATATATATATATCAATTATTAGAAGTAATAATGCGCGTAGAGATATACAAGAAAGAGTCATAATATGGGATATCATAATAATATGCAAATGTGCGGTTGGCTGCTATCAGTGAAACCTTGTGTTGTTACATCTTTCTGAGTTAGTTGCTTTTATATTTATTCCATCTGCTATGCCGTCCTGATGATCACTAATAAGTGTGAAACACGTGTAGGCGGCTGCAACTTGTTTTTTCTTTCTTCTCTGTTGCGCGATATCCCATTATTATGACTCTTTCTTGTATATATATATATATATATATATATATATATATATATATATATATATATATATATATATATATACTATAGTTTTTCTATTTATCTTATTTTGTGTTCTGTATGGATTGTATTATCTGTGTAATCCTGCTATTTTTGTTCTTGTACTCCAAGGGGATGATGGAAGAGCAGCTTATGCTGAATCATCTATTTGTGATTCTGTATAATTACTATTCAAAATAAATATTATATTATTATTATTATTATTATATGCAAACGGATAAAAAGAATTACGGTCTCTTCAGATGAAAGATTTTAAAGACCTGAATTTGTTTCACTGTGCATGACGGAGGAATTGTGTTTTCTTAGGCTCTAGAGCAGTGATGGCGAACCTGTGTGAGAAGTGGGTTAGATTTTATTCATTATTTTTTAATACTAGCCCATGAGTCATTAAGACAGTGGCGTCACTTGAAATGGGGGTAAAAAGGGTACCAATAATTTGGTGATTTCCAAATCCTCTAAAAAGGTTTAAGTTTTCTTTTTGTTTTACAACTTTTACTTTTGCAAGTGAAGAGTAAAAAATACACCATGTCCACTGGCGCCTCTGCACTGAGTATTTGAATGAACAAGGGATAAAGAAAAGCACATATATATTATATGAAATATTCTTTATTAATAAATATAGTTACAGATATGTGTATGTATAATAAAGTTGATTGTTATATTTAATGAAATCTGTTGTTGCTTATTTTCTAATAGTTTATTAATATTAGAAAATGATAGTTAGCCAACGTCCACTTGGAAATATTTGTTTTTATAAATTCTACATTAGATATTTATACTTTAATTTTTTTATATTTTCGATTGTCTGTTTTCTTTTTTATGGTATCAAAAATAAGTTTACAAAAATCAACGCGTGGGTCATTTAAAAAGTCTTTGTGGGTCAGTGTCTGACCCGCAGGTCTTAGGTTCGTCACCACTGCTCTAGGGTCTAGACCACAGAAATAGTCGCTTCAAGGCTGTATTCAAGGGGGGGTTTAGGGGGTCTGAACCCCCCCTGAAATTAAACTTATTACTAATAAATGATAACAAAATAAAATTATTTTTCTATTCTGCTTCGCCCGAAAATAAATTCTCCCAGAACGCCCCCGGAAATAAATTTCTGGCTACGGCCCTGGTATGGTTAGTATACAAAACGTCTACTGTTCATCCACCGCATGTATCTACATTTTTGATAATTAATACTAATTAGTGAGCGATCGAAAAAACTATACTCGGCGAAAGCTAAATGTTTTATCTCGTAAGTACAAATAATTGGAAAAAGTTTCAATATTTTCTTCATAGATATTCTCAAATTTATTTTTTAAATTTGCGTGCCCTAATGAAGCCATTAGGACACGCTAAAGTTACTAAATAGATTAAGTACCGCAATGGTCAGCCATTTTCTGGCAAAATAAAAGCGCCAAATTTAAAATGTCTTTATTTCGAAAACCTTTAATTTGGTTCTATGAGATCTCTCTTAAAATATCAAAAACGAATTTAAATACTTAAAATAAATACGATAAGTATAATATATTAAAATATATTATAAATAAAACAAATATCTTGTTATTTATATTATTTATTTTTTTACAAGAATTCGCATCGCTATGCTCCTACTACTGTTAGTATCAGCGCAGTTATCAAACTGTTTCGATCTATCTTTTAAAATAAAATGTAACCTACTTCTTACAAAGATTTTAACAATTTTGTATACTATATTGTGGCATGTTGGAAATCTTTCTGAAGGAGGATATTTCATTAAAGCATTCTTTAAAAAATCGTCAAGACTTAAATTATTATTTACAATAATATCTTGAAATTGTCTAAAATATATCTCGATATTATAAATATAATTATAAAAATCCATTGTAGGAAACTCTAAAACATTTTCCTTAAATTCTTTCAGTTTAGTAAATAAACTTAAAGATGTAATGTTGGTGGCATTCTTAGGGTCCCTTATACTCTCGTAACAAGTAGAACAAATTGATTGATTTTTCTTCACTTTATATATAATAGAACCAACTAGGTAAAATAAACTAGCTTGCAGTATATCATTTAAATGTGCAAAGTACAACTCCTCACGTAAATCCTCCTCCAGTTCTGAAATAACTTTGTCATCAATATCTTCCATTTCCATCATATGTTGGGTTGATTTACAATAGTTAACCAGATGGTTCGAATTATCATTAGTGTAACTGGATCGTTTAACTTGGGCTTCAAACTGTGACAAACAAATTAAACGCAAGGAAACTCTGAACATATGTGCATTTGGTATAGGCTGTCTACACCTTATGGAAGAAAATGCATTCTCCAAAGCATCCTGTGTCAACCTACCAAGCATAAGATAATGAAAATTTTCGTGTTCCAAATAAATCTTTTGTATATCTAGGGCAGTTTCTGTGGATAATATAATGCCTGTTTGAAAAGGTTTCCATGTTTGGTTTACAGTCAAATTATATGCAAGCTCTTGTACAGATTTTAAAAATTCAATGTTTTCATCATACTTCTCCATAGTTTTTAAAGATAAGGCCAATGCTGCATAACGACTAGTTAATAATTTAAACCACCGATACATTACTTTGATAAACCAGGCAGTTGTCCTGTGTTTCTCTTCTATTTTATTTTTCGAAATGCAGTACAAAAGTCCTGCTGCAATGTCGTTATTTATTAACGCCACACTTACTCTGGCATTCATTGTGTGAAAATGTGATGGATTTAGGTCGTCGTCTTTTAATCTTGGACACAATTTCATCACATCATGTTTATCAATTTCATGCAATGTCTTTATTGGCTCGATTGATATTTCATTTGATGGCAGATCATACTTTTGTACCAGACTTTCATTTAAAATAAATTTGTGGCCTTTGGTCAATGCTGCAGCAAGATTCTTAAACACATGTACTGGGTCTGGTAAAACAAATAATTTTTCATTAGGCAGACACGGATGTTGAATGGAATTTTGAATTCTGGTATGTCGTCCAGCAACAATATTTAAAATTTTCCATACACTTCGGTTTTGTGGACCCATATCAGAAATTACAACTCTAATAGTGATCCCAATATTATGAGCTTTTTCTATAATTTGTTTTAATCTATCATAAAGTTCACTGGGATCAATGGAGTTTGCTGTGAAGTCATATCCCACAATTTGTTTCCATTTGGTTGAAATTTCCCTTAACATGTATACCATAGCATGTGTGGCAATAACGTTTTCATTACGTTTTGCCTTGGGAACATTCACAGTAGGTTTGCCAACAACTGTATGTAAGGAATTATCAAACTGCAAGCCAGGTCTTATAGCCATTTCATCAAAAATTAGAACTGCATGTCCATCTATAAACAAATACATTAAACCATAAATGTTGTATTAGCAGTAAAATTATTATACTAACTTTAAATTTTAACAGGTCAAAAATTTCTTTAAGAATACCTGGCTTGAATTTTAAATTACTAATGCGGTGCTGAAGGTATGAAGATTCTGACGAAGAATTTCTTCATACCCTTTAGTCCCGCATGTCATGTACAATTTTAAACCTTTCGTTACAGTATCTTCTGACCACATTCCACCTCTACATGTACCAGTCTTCAAAACATTCAACTGATCTTCATTGAAAATACTCTCTAGATTCGTATTTCTTTGTTGTTTCAGTTTTTTCTCATACTCTCTACACTTCTGCAAAGCAGCTTTTAATTTTTGCTTCAATTTTCCTATAGCTTCATCGTCATGCACCATTTTCTCATCTAATTCTTCATTGGGATGGTTTTCATGTTGACAATGGGATAAGTCATCTGTAACTGCATACATTTTCAATAAGACATTCATTGGCATTACATTAGATATATCTTAATACCTACCTTTACCATTCCCTAGACTCTTTCCACCAATTTCAATGTCGCTCGATCCAGAAATAACGCCACCTTCACCACGTCTTCGTTTAGAATTAGGACCATTTTCACTGCTTTCGCCACAATCTAAATCTCTCCTCAACAAATCGGGCACAGCACAGGGCCTAAGAAGTTTTTTCCCATCTTGCCTTCCATTTTCAAATTGATTTGCCGAAAAATGCACCTACAGTAGCTCTTGATAAATATCTACATTTAAACATATTTTTTCATCAATACTTACTTCACAAATTCTAAAATTTTCATTAAAATCTGGTCGATCAACTAAACTTAACCACACTTTCCTTCGAGCGCTATTTCTTTCACCGCTTGGAAAAGAAAATAATCTGAAGGCCTTTGCAGAGCTGTTTTTACAGCCTAATATACAACAACCAGGAATTACAATGTTTGATTTAAAATCGTAAACAATATTTGTAACAATATTAACAACAGCGGTTATTGCAACGACGGCTGACGTTTCTACAGTCTGTCCGCCGTCGACACGCAGTGTTGTTAAGTATTTAACTATAAGTAGTTAGAAATGTAATTAAACTACTTTTTATGTATCTAAATACATATTTAACTACTTTTTCCTATGCGTTAACTTAATTACAAATAATTACATTTTTACTACCATTTAACTACAGTATTTAACTTCGCTAAGTCCAAGTATATGATACTTCGGAAAGCTTTCACTCGTTATAGATAAGACTGATACGAGTGAATAGTGCAGTTCCTAATCCGGTAATCCCTACACCAGGGACTATAAAATAGTCATTAGGAAAATCCCGAAAATATTTCCATCAAATAGGGTGGGATCTTATTGGTTATTGATCCACGGATTATGATATCTAATGGTTTACCTGTGCGCAAAATTTGCAAACTTTCATTATTTGACAGACGTTTCTAGTGGAATAAAGTGTGTTTCAAAGTTTATTAGTGAGTAGAAAATGGAGAAGAATGTCGAGAAGAGTTTACCTGCAATTTTCAAGACTAATATTTTCAAGATCATTGAAACCAATGGTGACAAAATTCAAGCAAAATGCCAGTTATGTGTGGGTTCATCGGGGGAAATTAGTGGTTGTACTAAATCGACCACTAATTTCCTAACTCACGTTCGACGCAAACATCCTCAACAAGTGGATGTTTTAAATGAAGTAATTCAACGAAAAACTATGAAAAGATTATCAATCAATATTGATAATAATGAAGATACAGACGCTCAACCGCCAAGCAAGAAACCAAAATATGTGAAATGCACCCCGTTTACAATCGCTTCTGCTAACTCTGCAAGAAAAGGAATTGCTATTGAAAAGGTAATAATAATTATAATAATTAATAAATAATACTATTAATACTCTATCGGGAACTAATATTAAGATTTACTTTTTTTTATAGTGCAACGAAGCAGTGATCAACTATGTAATAGAAGAAATGCGTCCACTTGCAACAGTTGATAAACCCAGCTTCAAATATTTGATGGAAACTGTATCAAATGGCGCCTTTAAGCCGGTATGTCGACAAACTTTAACTAAACAAATTTCAAATCGTACTGAGGATTGCAAAAGTGAAGTCATAAAAATTATGTCAGGTCACGATTATATTTGTACCACGGCAGATATTTGGTCACAAAACAACAAAAGCTTTTTTGGAGTAACAGCACATATTATTAATAATGACACACTCGGCAGGAAATCTTACGTTTTAGCGTGCAGACGAATTAAATTCACGCATACCTATAGCGAAATTGCTAGCCTTTTGCATGAAATTCATACATCTTTTATTAGAAATATTCATACAATTGTCGGTACTGTTACCGACAATGCATCAAATTTTGGCAAAGCGTTTAAAATATTTGCAACTCCAAAAGACGCCGAGTGTCAATACGAACTAGAAGATCAAAATAATGACATTGAAATTGCTGAATTAAATTTTTCACAGTTTAATTGTGATGACGAAGTTAGCGATATTATTTTACTTCCACAATTTAGATGTTGTTCTCATACACTTAATTTAATCGCAACTACTGATATTCAGAAAGCACTGATTGCCAGTACCGCCAGTTGCGGTATAAAAAAAAATGTATCATAGTGTTTTTGGCAAATTAACTGCTATATGGAATACATGTAGTAGATCTACTAAAGCGTCCGACGAAATTGAAAGAATTTGTAAAAGAAAATTATGTGTACCGTGTACTACTAGATGGAACTCTTTATTTGATTCTGTTGTCGCTATTTTAGAGGTTCGGTCGCATTTAGAAACAATTTGCGAAATCCTCGAAAAACCAAAATTTAAAAATGTTGAGTTAGAATTTTTAAGCGAGTATGTAGAAGTGATGAGACCGTTGTCATTGGCTATAGACATTTTACAAGGAGAGAAACAAATGTATTTAGGGTATGTGCTTCCCACTCTTTTGTCAATTTTAAAAAGTGAACACCAAAACCAATTTTGTAATTTAAGATTTTGTCATATTATACGAGATGCTATTGTAAATGGTGTCAAATCAAGATTCCAACATGTTTTAGATTTTGAAAACATTTCAAGTAGAGTGTATATTTATGCAACAGTTTCTTTACCAATGTTTAAATTGAATTGGATTGATAAAGAGAAACAGGTTGAAAAATATCAATTTGTCAAAGACTTATTCACTGAGGAGGTTCAAAAACAATTTGAAGCGAATGAATCTACAAATGCTCAAAAATCTCCATTGATTCAGCACGCATCATTTTTTGATTCTATTTTGAATAACGTGAAAACAGTCACGGTCGATCATGAAAACTCGTCTTTGATAGAGTTGTTAGAATATCTGAATTCTAACAATAGAGATATGTTAATGTTAAAAAAGTATCCCACAGTACTTAAAATATTTAAACAAAATAATGTAATTCTACCATCATCAGCTCCTGTTGAAAGAATGTTTAGTACTGGAGGTCGCATTTTGACTCCATCCCGAAATAAATTGTGCGATAAAACATTTGACGCATTATTGTTTTTAAAGCATAATAATAATCATAATTGTTAAAAATAATAATTTTTGAAATGTCTTATTGCACAATATTAATATCAATAATAATAAATAATAGGAGTAATAATTAGTAATTGTAGATATTAGTATTAAGTTTATAAAAAGTAACAATAATGTTTTTTTATATTTTTGTAAATATAATACTCGAGATTCGTAACAGTCAACAATTATTTTTATTTTTTTCCTATACCCTGCTTTCCTGTAATGTAGTTAAATAATGGTAACTACATGTTAATGCATTTAAAATGTGTAGTTAAATAAGTTTTCAAAAAATGTATTTAAGCTAGGCTTAGTTACATTTTTGGAACAGTAGTTGTAGTTGAGCTTAACTTCATTTTTAAAAGTAGTTTTAACAACACTGTCGACACGACATTAATAACATAAAAATTACTAAATATCGCCGCCATTTTCTGGCAAAAATAATGTCTCTTTGTCTAACACATTGGCCTAATGTTTGCGGTACTTAATCTATTTAGTAACTTTAGGACACGCATTTTGCGTGTCCTAATGAAATTTACTAGAATACGGAAAACAGTAACATTTTATTTTTTAAAGTTAATATCAGTATGAACAGTTGTTTTAAAAATGTCAAACTTATTTAATGCCTTAAAGAAAAACAAATGCGAAACCTGAGTTTTCAGTGTTGCCAACTGTTAAAATAGTTAAGAGAGTTCCCCTAACAAATTTTATTTAAAATTAAGTTATTTCTTTTATAAAATGATTAAAAATAACGCAAATAGAAAAAATAGTATAAAGTATTCGTTTCACAAGACGTTTTAGCGCACTTGTCCTTTAGAAAACTCCCCGTTACGCGGGTCGTTTACTAAACTCGGACGCGTGCGCTAAAAACGTGTCTTATGAAACTAATACTTTAATATACTATTGTGGTATGGAAGCTTTCCATTTAATGGCATGTTAAAAACTTAAAGGTTTAAATGATAATACCAAACGATATACAAAGCTATCATTTAATTATATCTAACATATTTCAATTTCATTGAATTCTCATCATTTTGCAATCACTTACATATGTACATCCGTAATATTTGTGCATTTATGTTGAAGGTTAGAAATATTTCAGTTCATTTGCTTTTTCATTCTAACCAATTGTTTTTATTAATGTTACAAAACATTCCATCTCGACACTTACTGTGTTTTATTTGTAAAGTATGCCAGACCTTTGTTATATAAGTACATATATTCTTTTCAGGTAGGAGTTGAAAGTAATTTAAATAAATCCATATGTTATGCCGTAACTCTCTAATGCTAATGTCTGTTTAAGTATTTATACTAGAAGAAAGCAAGAAGAAATTTATTGAATCAAATCAAATACATCATCACAACGTCTTTTAGTGGTCAAAAGTTATTTCATTGCACTTGGGGAGGAAGATAAGTGTTAAATTTATTTGTACTCGACAATAATAAGCAGCTAGCAACAAAAATTTAAAAAAGAACACTATTTCATAGTTTAGATGTAAAACATGTTCTCATACATTTTCTTTTAAGATAATTCCAGAATTGTGTGCATCCATGCTACTCAACAATCGTACGTAATATATGCGACTGTAAATGTTCAATACACATAAGTACGCAACAAAATAAATTCACTAATGGTGGTGAGATACCATTGGAATATTTATAATTACGTACCATAGCTTACAAAAAGTAAGATTGGAAAAGTACATGCTGATTTATACCAGTGAAAGTTGCGCTTCATCAAATCATTAAAATGTGGCGTTCTATCCATGCAACGGTAACATCATACATGAAACTGGTTCAAACAGTTTTAAACAGTGTCTTGAACCCTAACATTTTGTTTTTGACATTATTGACAGTTGTTTGGTTGTAATAACAATAATTTGTGATATAATATAGTATTAAGGAGAATAGTATCAAACGTCCTTTTATAACAAAATAAGATTACTTACATATTACACACTTGCAGAAAAGTTTTGTTGATTTCTAAGTTGCAGATGGTTGTAGGATACGTTTTACATTTACGATTTTTTGAATAAATCGCCCCTATAAAACAGTGATTTAAAATGCTTCATTCTAGTGACTTTTTCAAATGATAACGCACTTGGTCAACTGGGTTTAAATACATGCATAAATATGATTCATCGCTAGAAATCACCTCATTTGAGTAGTAATGCACCTCATTGAATGTAAGATACTTATGTGGCTAAAAATGTTCATGAAAAGGACGTCTATGACAACATATGCTTCATCCTAATACTAAGAAACCATTTGGTGATGTAATATTTATAATCGTAAATTCCCACAAATGGCAAACTCGCAAAAACACCTCGCACATAGTGGTGATAAACCATTTGAATGTAATATATGTAATTATAAATGCACACTAAAAGCAAGTTTGCAAATGCATATGCTCACACATAGTGGTGAGAAACCATTTGAATGTAATATATGTAATTATAAATGCACACAAAAAGGAAATTTGCGGATGCATATGCTCACACATAGTGGTGAGAAGCCATTTGAATGTAATATATTGAGGTGATATAATATCACCGTTTTGAAAATTTTATCGAATGATGTTCGTAAACGTTAAAATGAATATTTTGTATCGGTGTTTAAATTAAAAGAGGGGCATGTTATGTCTTGGGTACATTATTAAGAAAGGCTATAGTTAGGATGTTAGTTAGACTTATTAATGTTTAAACTAAAAACTTAAGATTAAAGATTTCATGCAAACGTAACCTAACTTTCTTAGTTTTTCATGCATGAATAAATAGAGCACATTTATAAATAAAAAGGATCTGATTTAGCTAGACTGTGTTATCACAATCATGTATAGGCAACCTAAGTTACACTTTAGGTCGGTTTTCCACTTGTTAGGAGAAAATAACTTCTCTATTTAAATTCTCAGTTACGATCTTTAGCGTTAGACATATTTTTTGATATTTCTGGAGGCCAGCTCAAGTTTACATGGTTGATTTCCTGTAAATAGATTAAGTAGGTCAATCTTATTATGGTTGATATAACATAATTAATTTTTGAATTCATTTAATAGAATTCTGGTCACTTCAATTACAGGAGGTATTTCAATCCTCTCTGTTCGCGAAAACAGACTCTTGTAGGCTTTATCCTGGTTTTTCTTGTCATAGTTTTTATGTGAGCTCTTAGTGCACTGCACACTGGACATTTTGTGTATAAATTGATTAACTGTGAAGTTATTTTGAAGCTGGAATTTGTGTAAGCATCTATTTGCATATATGGCATATCGTACTGTAATAAAATCATGTTTGTATAAATTTGTAAAGATATTTTTATGTATAAAACAATTATATTACTTAGATCTTGTATTCCTTTAACTATTTTGTGAAGGATGAACTCTTGATTCAATAATTTTGCATATGTAATTACTTGTAACGAGAATTCTACATTGTTAAACGTTTTTTGTGAATATCTTCTTTATTATGCATTTTAGGACTATTGATGTCCTATAGTTTTTTGATCAGCGTTTTAAGAACTACAATCCTATAATAGCAGATCTGGGATTAGTGAAGATTATAATCACATGTTTTGTATAATGACGTCACACGCATTTTCGATTGTCTTTTATTTTCGAAAAAATGTCATAGAGTTCTTTTGTTATGGCATTTCCTATATAAGCCGCTGCTTTTTGGAACAAAATCAGTCGTTAAAACATTCAAAGCGGAACCACGCTCGGCTCCAGATTATATATCTGTAATTTTGAGGTTATATGTACCAATCATATGTTTGACAAGTGTCATTATATTGTAAACAAAGTTATTGAAAATAAAATTAAAGGTGTTTACTGAAGTATCTTCAAGGATTAATGAAGATTTTATTATTGTGCTACGAATAAATAAAAGTGAAAGTGTTTTTTTGTTTTTAATAAATTCAAGTGAATTTATTTTGTTCATCGATCAACGCATCGATTATTTTATAAACAACGATCAGCTGTATGGTTTCGCCGCAGTGCATAACATACCAGGTTGGTTAAGAAAAAAAAAGTTTCTCGTTAATCAAAAGAATAAAACTGTTTTGTAAAGTTCATCCTAGGTCATAAAAATCTATTTGATTTAACTCATTAAATTCTTTTTAACAATTTATTTAATTTTAAATTAAAGAAAACAATAAAATTTCTTTTAATAAAGATTTATTTTTATTTTTGAAAACATTCTATTTATAATTAAACATGTAATATAACTGTTATAATAATTTATAATTTATACATTTATAATAACTGTCTTAATCCTATGTCAGATTATGACAACTATTCTTAACGTTTGAGCAAACTTGAGAATTTATTCTCAATTTTAATTGTAATATTGTGAATAACATTTTCGTTCTCTTTGTCTTTTCTTTTCTGAATTTATTTTTATTATTGAATAAAGTGTTTGTATTTTTAATTTACATATGTGTTTAATTGATGCTAATACAAGCATACAGTATTATTCTCTTTCAAATTCAGATTACAGTTGCAGTTGTCCAGCTTGCAGAAGCAAAAGTGCTTACAGAATAAGTTTTTTCTTGTTTCCAGGCATAAAAGTATATAAGAGTCTCGAAATTCAAATAATTTATGTTTTACCGAGCAAACCTGAGCTAGCTGAGAGAAAAGAAAGAATATGTGTGGTGTATTATAATTTTATTCCACCGTATATAATTTGTACGATTATATTTGGAACGGTGGATATTTTATTTTATTTTATTTCTTTGAGATCACCGCAATATGTAATTATAAATGCACACAAAAAGGAAGTTTGCAAATGCATATGCTCACACATAGTGATGAGAAACCATTTGAATGTAATATATGTAATTATAAATGCACACAAAAAGGAAATTTGCGGATGCATATGCTCACACATAGTGGTGAGAAGCCATTTGAATGTAATATATGTAATTATAAATGCACACTAAAAGCAAGTTTGCAAATGCATATGCTCACACATAGTGGTGAGAAACCATTTGAATGTAATATATGTAATTATAAATGCACACAAATAAGAGATTTGCAAAGGCATATGTTCGCACATAGTGGTAAGAAGACATTTGAATGTAATAGATGTAATTATAAATGCACACAAAAAGGAAACTTGCAAATGCATATGCTCACACATAGTGGTGAGAAGCCATTTGAATGTAATATATGTAATTATAAATGCATACAAAAAGGAAATTTGCAAATGCATATGCTCCCACATAGTGGTGAGAAGCCATTTGAATGTACTATATGTAATTATAAATGCAAACAAAAAGGAAGTTTGCAAAGGCATATGTTCACACATAAAGGGTGAGAAGCTATTTGAATTTAATATATGTAATAATAAATGCACACAAAAAAGAGATTTGCAATGGCATACGCTCGCACGTAGTGGTGAGATGCCATTTGAATGTAATATAGGTAATTATAAATGCTTATATAAGTAAGTAATGAGGTTATAAATAGTTATTTATGGTTCAAGTGAGTTAAGTAAGATATTATCCACGAACGAAAAATTTACCCTTGAGGGCCGGTAGGCCCAAGTGGATAATATCCTTAACTCACGTTTGCCATTCAAAATTGTATCCAATACCTCTTTATTTGAGTTTAAATATAATTTGCAATGTATAGTTAATCTGTAGTTTTGACGGTAATAAATTTAATACTGTAGCGCAATTACTGGATTTTAATAATATTATGCAATATTGGATAGTCCAATATAATTGGACACTGCAAAATGCTGTAAAGGGGAATGAATTATGTATGTATGCAATGTAAGCTGGTGATTGGTTGCTACCTATAATAGCAGCCAATCACCATTCTAAAGTGGGTAACAATGTTTTTCTACCCACAAGTAAGTGAACTTCAACTGTAACTGCTTACAAACATCAAACTGCTTAGCCCTCTTTATTTAGCGGTGTTGGATAATATATATTTTTTCTCCAGCTGGATTAAAACATGACATTTTTAAAAGATAAAGCTAACGTTTTTGACCAGCCCTAGCTTCATCTTTACATGCCGGCCAGGTCTGGGCTAGCGTCCGACCTTGGTTTCCCATTTAGTATTTTTAATCCTAAACCTAATAGTGATTTGCATACCAAGGCCAGGAAATCTTCCTTTAACATACCGAGAGTATAATTGTAGTTACTGAATTTAGTCTTTTAATATGTTACAGTATATGTTTGTTTGATGAAATCAATAAATTGGTATTGTGACCTTAACGTTTTCTTTTTTTGAAAAATAGTTAAAATTTGCTGTGGTAGCTCAGATTTTTTTTGAAGAGCAGGGGTCATCTGTTCTTACTTGTTTCCACTTGCCATATTTAATGAGTGCCCCCTGTATCTTCCCTGTAGAAATTAGGAAAAACAAGGAAAAATAAATGTAGGTAAATAAACAAGTTAAATCCATTTATGACCAATTGGTTGCGCATGAGCAGTATTTGTACAATTTCACTTAAATATATACAATAGTCTACATTAATTAGAGTACAATTGAAATTTACAATTTCCATTAACTTTAAAAAAAGAACACATGGTTTTATAACTTAATATACAGGGTGTCCCATTAAGATATAGTCGGACTTTGCCAGTGGTTAGATAACCATTAAAGAAAGAAAATTCCTATATACCATTTTTCTCGTACTTATATACTCTTGAAGAAAAATGGCATCGAAGTTCAGCCTAATGTTTGCAAATTTAATAGTATGAATGCACATGACACATATTTTATACTTCAAGGTGATAAATAATACTACTTACTTGTTTTCGAGAATGTGCAAGCAATCATAATAAAGTAATAACCCGTCTTTATTTTGACCAAGTATTTTGTGGAATAAGAACAGATAAATAAATAAGACACGTACTTGTGTTTGATGTTATGTTTAAAAAACGGCATTTTTGTTTTCTGCTTTGTAAGGCAATTTCATATTCTTTTAATAGTACGTTAACCTCTATTATGTAATAATACAAGAAGGTTTGTAAATAAAAAAACTATTTTCATATTAATTTTGTTTACTGTAAATCGAATAAGATATTTTTGAAAATTTGCTGTTAGGTAATTTAGTATTCTTTTAGTAGTATTATTTGTTTTGATTATTAGATTCTTGTTTCTGATAACCGCGTGCCAGTTGTGTTGTTTTTTGAGCATGCTGTGCTGTATTATTTCTTACTATTTTTTTATTTAAAATAATATTTATTCCCAGAAAGTACATACTATGTAATAAATAAAGCGTACCGAATTCTAGTGGAAAGCAATAAAATCATCACTGTAGATACCATAAATATTCCTAAGAATTGTGATTAATAATTGGACACAGCTGCATTAGTACTAAAATAATCAAAACAGCACTGTCGACTGTTTTTTTATTTTGAGTACATATTATGTTTGTAAACACTCGGCCAAGGTAGGGCCTAACAATTTGCAAATCCCTTACACTGTAGTTTTTAATAAAATAGTATAACAGTATTTGCTTATTTTTTAAGCATTGTTTTTATACTATGTAATCAAATTACCATCCATCAAGGTCATTCTATCAAAACATAAAAAGAAAGGTTTTACTAAAAGAACTGTGTACTATTGGATTTAGATTTTAGACTTCCAATAAAATAAATAATAAATAAAAATAACAATACCTATTGATGGATAGATTAAATTATCGTCTTTACTTAATTATGTTTATTAACGAATAACAAATCCAATTTAATGTATCATTAAATAGGTCAGTATTAAAATGATGTAATTTCTGTCTGCGTTTCCTATAATAATACAGGGGAATCCCCCCGATTAATAGAACCTTTTAAGTTCTTTCAACACCATCCAAAATGGAATTTGCACCGTCTGCATCCATGTGCTAATTTAACAGATGCCACGTTTTTACTGATGGTGTCAATTTCTAAAGAGGTTGCATTTAATCCTATTCGACTTAACACCTGATCTACATCAATTATACGTACTTTGCTGTAAACGTCGGTAAAAATTATTAAAAATCTCAAAATTTCTCTAATCAAAAAACTTTATTAACATTTTTTGTTCCAAATGCCATCAGAAATGCGCTACCTAGGTCGCAGGTATTGGTTCTGCAGTTGTCTTATTTGTAAAAGGAGTAGATAAAAGTTTCAGAACTCAAATAAATACTCTAAAAGGGCGCCATCTGATTATGAAATTTAGTGACATTAATTAAGCCAGAAAAGATATTGAATTCACTAATCAGAAAATATTCAATTTACCAGGTTTTGGACAAAAATTTGATTGTATTGATTAATTTTAAAATAAAAATGAATAAAACATTCATAATTATATGGTTCTATTTAGCTCACTTGGTATAAACTTGAAAACATATTTATTGGATAGTAAAAAAAATAAAAGATCATATACATATATAATCAAGAAACATAAGAAACATGATTTTATTAAACTTAAACTAGTCATCTACTATTGAAATTTCAAGTTATTCAGAATTTAGTGAACATAAAATATTTAGAAATTTATTAAGACCAAAATTTATTAAACATAAAATTATTTGAATTTTTATTAAACATAAAATTTATAAAAATATTAGAAAATTAAGTTTATGCTATTATTACAGGAGTTAATGTATTTGAATTTTGTTGAAATTAACGTGCTAAGGTTAAATCCTACTGGAGAACTCGCTTTTGATAATAGATAAATCAACTATCCAAATAAACCATAAACACAAACAAAATTACTCAAAAATTACACAAAACAAATAGATAATTCTTAAATTACAATACCTTGATCCTATAGATCGAATTCCTCTTAAACCAATAATTACTTGCATCGCAAATATCATTACTATTGACTGGTAGAACCTGGAAACGCTTCTCATTAGGTGATAATTGCTGAACGTTAGTGATGATGAATTACTTTTGACTACAGCAGATCCAAAGAAACTGTTTTTGATAGTTCATTTTCTTTAAAAACATTTAAAACACTGAATATAGTTCCAATATATAATTGGTTCCGCGAACCAATACCTGATAAAGTCTGGTGTGGGGTCTATGAGTCACTTTGTATTAATAAGAAAATCAACTATAGGTACATAATGTACTGAATAATTTATAGTATAGTATACAGGGTGTAAATTAAATGAGGTTTTTAGGTGAATGGTAGATAGGTGGAATAGAGTAGAGCATTTTTTCCTTATAAAGTTTGTTTTTCAAATGAATAGTTTTCGAGAAAATGGATTTTAAAGTTTCATTGATTTACAAATCCGGCCTTGTACACTAATCTACCTTAATGCGTACACATGATCTACGTGTCTCTTAAAAATTGTTATTGTATGTCAAGTAATTTATTGATGTCTGAATGTCAACGTAAATAAAGTACTTTTTTAGAAGTATTATCCATTAGTATGAAAGGGGTGCGCCATGCAAAAACTTTCATTAAATATGCATTTGGGTTGATATTAACAGATGTTATAATAAAACATGGGGCATTTACACCTAACGGTAGTTATTAGTTATGGAACTTTTATTTTTACAGCATATGGATTTATTTTGTTATAACATAACATTATCTACACAAAATATTTTATTTAGGTCAATCCGTCAACTTAACAACAATCAGGTGTAATTAATTTTTGCACAAGTGTTGTCATATTTTCTTCAACAATTTGAACTTAGATTAGGAATGCTTGCCTGAAGGAGCACATTTAAGGAACTTTATAAAAATGCAGATAACAATAGTGTCTAAAAACTGGCAATTCAATAAACAGATCACAAAACTTTTCAAAGGAATGCGGTAGATAGTATCCCTTCTAAGAATTCTTAATATTTTGTTAGATTTATTTACAATACTAGCAAAGTTCTTTTCAAAGCGAAAGCCTTTCATGTAATTCACGTAAAACTGTAAAAGCCTATTTGCAACGTGCAAGAAATGTCAGGAAACAAGGATTATTAATTAGGTATAATAATATCACAAAGTACACTTTCCGATTGCTAAAAAAATGGGTTTTCAGTTAGTACTAATTTTTGTTCTTAAATATTTTAATTTCACTACAACTTTTCTCCTGCAGGTGGTCAAAAAGAAAGCAGTCTAGCATAATTCAAGAGACAGAAGAGATAGTTGCATGGAGGCATAAATATTTAAGATAAATAAAAGCATTTCGAGCTGCTGGTAAAACAATTTACTATTTAGATGAAAAATGGATCAACGCAAATCATACGGTAGAAAAAGTATGAGTTGATACCACCGTTACATCATACACGCAGGTATTTTTACATGGTCTGTCGCCGGGCCTCAAAACTCCATTAGGTAATGTTCTTGCTTTAATTGTTAGTTATTTTGAATGCATTGGAATATCTATGACTATTTACATGTAGGAAAGGAAAAACGCTTTATCATATTGCATATTGGTACAGAAGAGAGATTTGTAGAAGATCAGTTAACAATGTTTGAATTCAGCAAAACCGATGACTATCATAAAGCAATGAATGCAACAGTCGTTGAAAACTGGTTTGAAGCCATGCTACAAGTAATCAAAAATATTCAGTGATCGTGATGGACAATGCTTCATACCACAGCAGAACAGTCGAAAATTGGCTCACTAGGAAAGCCATTTTCTTTGAATCCGACATGGTAAAAGCAGAATTGCTTGTAATAGTGGAGCAATATAAACCTGATGTACGATATGTAGTGGATGACAGCTAAACAACATCAAGCAACAGTTTTAAGATTACCTCCAGTGATGGTTCGTCGGGGGCGGCAGGGTCGGCCAGGCCATACCAAATAATAGTACGAATAAAAATCATTATTTTCTTTAATATAAATATTTTTATCTTTATTTTATATTTTAAATAATAAGAAAGATTAAATATTAAATTACAATGAAATTAAATAAGTAATAATTAAATTACAATAATTAAAATGTAATGTAAAAATTTGGTGTTTACAGCCGATAACTACTTATTTAGCGAGATTCGCGGTTAAAAGATGCTTGTGCCACACGGCCAGCCGATGTGGCACAAGTAGTTGCTTTGAAGCTCATGAGATAATCCACCACTTACGACCTGTGTTCTAGATGTCGTTACAGCGCAGAACTCCGTGTATCTGTTAGTGTGGGTTGTTTCAAACAAAGTACGGCCGAGACCTGTTTGGCCGCCACCTTAAGCAGTTGAAATACACGCATAAAGGAGTCAAACTTCTTTGCATTTGACGATATTATTTTATATATTTTCATCGCGTTTTGATCTTGTGATTGCAATTAAAAATAATGTAGTATCCTTTTGCTTTAAATGCAATCTGCCTGTGTTGCATCAGAAGTCAAGTATTCCAGTTTAAAAATAAGAAAATTCTTGTAGGGTAAATTCAGGTAATGCCGTCATACTAAGCATTCTTTGTTCCTGTCTGTTTATTCCTGTTTAAATTCAATATTTTTATATTAGTATAATGTTCTTGTAGGAGAGGAATGTCTAGGGAATAATTTACTATTACAATAATGGAAATAACTTCTTACTTTTCCGAGATATTAAACAAAAAAAATGGTTACTGAAGTTATGTAACTCCGTGATACTATCGAAATTACTCCGTGATACTATTGAAATTACTCCATGATAGTCTACAAAATGGCAGTATAATGAGAAAACTTTATCTAACATAATATAATCACAGAATTTTGCTAGTTATAATTAATAATAATCATTTTGAACACTTGTATTCGACTACCATAATTATTTTGATCAATAAAATAAATTCTTAAACCATAATAACTATAATGACACAGTCAGAGTTTCATTTGCTGTTTATTTTATCACTTTTCAATCAGAATCACTATTGTCTGGTTCCTCACATACGTCACACATAAAATAACCGTTGTCCAATACCTTTTGGCACTTAATCCATATTATCCACCATTACCAAACACGGCAAAATTGGCACTGAACCCACTATCACGGAGTTACCTGATATCACAGAGATACCCGAATTTACCCTAATTCTTTAAAATAACACCATGTCACAATATATTGCTAATGTAATTATAAGTATGAATCTGTTAATTCTGATGTTACATGTTAAAGCATAAATAAATTATACATTTTGTGCTTACGAAATATCGAATACAAAAATGTTTAGGTAATTAAAAAATTGCAGGTAGATTTACCAGTATTCATATAAAATGTGTTTAGTCGTTTGTGTGAATTTCATTTTGTTTTTATATCATAAGGAATTCATTTAATAATTATATTAATATTATCAAAAAACAGATAAATGATTATTATTTAATTGAAAATTTCTATTTATTTTGCATTATTGGTATAAAATAAATCGTGTTAGTTAGTTTTCCGTTTAGATAAGGGTTTATTTTGTTTTTAGTTTTCTTTTACTGGTAAGAGCTTTAATACTTAATTTATGAGAGCTTAATTTATTTTTATTTTTCCCGCAAAACTGTACCCCATGTCTTTTCCGTTCCTATCCTATCATAAATCCTATTCTGTTCCTGGTAAGAATGCCCTAGACTTCCCTGCGGTTCTTGTTGAACAATGTAATTTATTGGTTTTTGTTGGTTTTATATGTAGTCCTGGCAGTTGGACTTATTAGTGTTTGGTTCTGCCATTTAAGAATTTTAATACATACAAGTTTCGTTTGGGTTCAAATGAAACGAGTTTTTAAAAAGATTTTTTGTTTTCCCTGGATCTTTATTTTAAACCAGCGGAAGTAATGACAATTATAATACACAATAATATAAATGCTCATTAGAGCTTAGATGTAAACTTAACTATGAACTGATCAAAACTTAATGAATCTACTGTCTAACACACTATATATATGATTCTCTTATCTAAATAAAATATTACTCAGCAATTCCCACGAGAAGAGTAATACAATATTATCTGCATGATAAGCAATTCTCATGAGAAAGTTAATACTGCATTCTCAGCAGTTCCCACGATAGATAAGACTTTATTCTTATCTTGGAATGTAATATGATATTATCTGCTTGTTGATAGTAAGCAGTATTTCTACGTAACTCCTCAGCGCTAAAATGTTTTAATATGGTTTTTATTTAAAACAATATTAAAATCAGTAAAAGGAAAATGAGAATTTTAATTTTCTGTGTTTTTATTTATCACAACTAAATCTTTATTTAGAAAGTCAATGAATTTTATTTTTAAGGAATTACGTTTACAGTATAAATATACAAAAATACTTATAACTAAAATTATAGCAATTATGGTTAATATAATAGATGATATGCTTAAATGATTAGCAGTCACATGATCAATTGATTTTAGTAGATAACCGTTATCGGTAATTTTGATTTGATTGTCAATTAACTTTTGTGTATCGATCGGAATTAAGTCGACTCTTGAGATGTCAACATTACTTGATTCAGATATTACTAGTTGGTCAATATTTGGTAATTTTAGGTCGATAATTTTGTTTGACGTAGTTTTAGCTACAAATAACATTTGCTCGTGATTAATTAACGCTGTACAATCAGGGCTCAAATGTAAAATTTTAGAACCATAATGTCTAGAATTGCTTTGGGAGGTACAGTTACTAGCCAAGTGGCAGTATCTATTTGAGAGATTTTAATATGAGTTAGATCAAAAAGATATTGGGTACATGTTTGGTTACTATTAAAAGAAAGTAATTGGGTTTCACATAATTTATCGTTTGGAATTTCAAAGTGATTATTTTGGTTACAAAAGTAAGTGTCTATTGTAACTAATTTGCAATGATCGAGTTCGATAGGGATACTCATTTTAGTATTAAACAATATATTATTGTAGGTTGGAATAATCATACGGAAATGACGGGTGTTAATAAATATTGGAAAAGGTATCAATTGTATAAGTTGATATTGGTTAGTTTTAGAGGTTAGAGGGATTTCAAAGATGAAGGTGATTCTATTTGCAATTTGATAGGCTTTGGTAATAATGATACTTTAGGGAATGGCTAATGTTGTTTGGTGGGACAAGTGTTTAGAAATATCCTTTAGATTTTGAATTAGTTCAATATTGTCAATTAATGACATATGCATTTGTTGATTCTGTACGAAAGTTAATGCGTTTTCGAGTTCAAAGTAGGTGTTTATAAGAAGTTGTAAAGATTGCACGGCTTCGAGTAAAACTGTTTTTTGGGATGCTGTGGCGACATGTTTTTTCACCTGTTCGTTTTCTAAAATAATTTTTTTTAGGTTTTCATTGAGTAGCATTTGATTGTTGGCTAGATTGTTTATAGTGGAAATAGTGTCATTAAGAATTTTAGCTTGTTCTAATATGACGTTAGTTTGTGGTTCACTAACTTTTTGTAATTTGGAAATCAATGTTTCATATCTTTGACCATCTTTGGCATCCAGATTGCCAGTTAGGAATTTAAAAATGGTTCCTAAACCATCTACGAGTCCTCGTTTTTGGATTGTATGTTGTGTTTGAGGGAATAATTGATCGATAAGTTTGTCAGCTTTGTCTAAATATTGTTTAATGATTAATAATATGTTATTATGACTAAGTAATATGTCAGTAATATTAGTGAACATGTTCGATGGGGTATTGTTGATTTTCCAAAAGAATAATGATTTTTATTAAATTCTCTTTAAGCATACCATATTGAGTAATGATAGGTGTATAATCTATAGTCTTAATTAATGTAAATTCGCTTTCTTTTAGGATAGCGTTACCTAAGTTTAATGGATAAAGTCCAGGATTGTCATCTAAGGTCACAAATTGGGATGTGAGGATGTAGCAGGCGATAATGGTTAATCTGAAAATGGTAATAGTTCGTTTATATGTCGTTTAATTTGAGGTCCTTCATTAGGGGGTGTTACTTCATATGTATCATGTTCAAGAATTTGGGAAATAGTGTATGGTCCAGAAAATTTCGGGTCCTTTTTATTTCTAGTGTTAGTCGTGAAGTAGTTGGCTCGACCAAAGTGGTCTAAAACGGTTTCGATTCGTGGTAAAGGGTATTTGTCTTCTATCGTCTGTTCGTTTAATTTACGATAATCGATAACAATGCGCCATTTCTGATGTCCTGAGGCGCCTAATTTCTTAGCAACGACCCAAATTGGTAAATTATATGGACTTTCCGAAGGTTCTATAATTTTGTCATCTAACATTTTACGAATTTGATTTTTTACTTCTTCTCGATGCACATGTGGGTATCTATATGTTTTTGTGAATATAGGAACATCAGTTTTGGTTCTAATATGATGTTTGGTTAAATTGGTGGAAGATAAAGGGATATTTGGAGAATAAAAGATATCTTTATACTGATAACAAAGATTGGTTAATAATGTTTGTTCTTCTCGTTTAGATGGTCAGTTCTTAAATTTGTTTGTAAATTCTCATTAAGAATGGCTTTGATGTTTAATTTGGAATTATGAACGTCTATGTTGTTGATTTGTATTGATTCTTCATTATTAGTCTCATATTCATCTAAAATTAATGGGGAGTATATATTTATTTTTTGTATTTTATTAGAAGTGTTTATTACACTAGTTTGAAACCAATTATTATGTAATTTAACTAATGCAAAAGGGATCATGACATGTTTACTAAAATTTAAACTTGGGGTTATTTTTATTCCGCTTTTACCAACGGCTGGTAAAGTCACAAACATTTCAGTACGTAGGGGTATTTCAATTTGTTTTATTGGGATTTCGTTATGTTTTAATTTGGAGAAATTACATTCATTACGTCTTTGGGTTTCCTGTTTAATCATGGATGAATTATAATAAAACGGTATTGTAGTGCTATCGGTTTGGATATGCATCCATTTATAATCAATTCTGGCTGATAAATTGTTAAGTAGATCTGAGCCAATTAAGCCTACGTATTCAGAATGAAAATCGTATAAATAGCAAAGATGAAATCCATCTTCTGAAAAAAGGTTTGGAATAGGTAAATTAGCAACTAAATCATGTCTGGTGGTTCCATGAGAAGTGGTAATTTCAAAGTTAAAATTATAAACGAAATTAGGGAAATGTTCATTAACAAATTTAGGGGAAATTATGGTTTTAGAGCTACCAGTGTCTATTAGGAGTTTTTGTCCGCTGGACGGAAATATAATATATGGGAGATTAGATTTGGGGTTAATACTAAAGCTTTCAATGTTTTCCGAGGCAATTAATGAAAATTTTCGGCATCTTCATTGTCGTTATTTGAGTATTGATAATAAGAATTTTCCAATTCTTCAGTGGATATTTCTTCTTCGGTTGATTGTTCAAGGTACTGTTCAGGGAACTGTTCAGACCTAGTCATATTGGGGGTGTGTCGAAGTTTCAGGTTCATCGTCATCATGATAGAATAATTCTTCAGAGATAAAAGTTCGTTGTGGACCAGCTGGAGTAGGCAAAGTCCTTATATTTTGAGAATTAGCTCGAAATTTATTATGGTTGGTTAATTGTGTAGTGGGAGGTCTTTTTACTATTGTGTTTGCTTCCATAGGTATAGGTTTATTGGTTGGCCTATAATTTTGTTTTGGGGCGAAGCCATTTCAATGTTGATGGCTGGTTGGATTGTTTTGCCTATTAAAATTAGGATTAAATTGTCTAGGGACAAATGATTGTGCAAAAGGTTGAGGTTGTATAAAAGGTTGGGGTTGTCTTAGTGGATAAGCAGTCCTAAATGAATTATTTGTAATTTGTTTAAAATTATTTGATGAAAAATTAATAGATCTTCTTTGATTTAAATTTGAAGATAATTTTGAATTTTGAGCTTGAGAGTATCTGATATCGAGCTCTTATTTAATCATAGTAAGGGCTGCTTCTAATGAATTTGGGTTACGGCTACGAATAAAAGTTCCAAAATCGTCATTGAGTCCACTATGTGACTATGAATGTTCTCAATGCTAAGTTTTTATTTGATTGAAGTTTATAATTTTTAATGACTTGGTTTTCGTTTCTTAAAGCAATTTTAGAATTAAAGATTGCTAATTGTGTTCTAATTTTATTATAAAAATCTATTGGAGAATCTTTTCCTTGTTTTAATTTAGTTAAATCGATTAATAAATTTAGTTCTGACCTTTGGTCTCCAAAATTTTCTATTAATACTTGCTTTAATGCATTCCACGTAGCATATTCGTATCCAGTAATTATTTCTAATGCTTGACCTTTTAATCTATTTCTGATTGCAGAAATAATCAATTGATTAATGTAATCTGCTGGGTTTTCTGTACAAAATTGACCTGTGATTGTATCAACAGCTCTAATAAATTCAGAAAGTGTCGATGGATTACCATCGTAATTTGGAATTTCATTTAAAAGGGAAACATGAAAATGTGCAGGAGAAACCATATTTCTATTAATATTATTGTTATTTAAAAATAATAAAGGAGGGTTGTTCAGATTTGAACGTTCTACACTTCTTGATTGTCTTGGGGATCTTGCGCGATTTCTTGGCATTAATAACACACTTTTATTATTATATAGAATTTTTAATTATTATTCTTATGTTAGTGGGCTTAAAAATTAAGGGTCCTACCCATACATGGCAAGCATGAAAGGCTTTATAATGTCAATATTTGACACTACCTATCGGTCTGGCGTCTACCAATGTACGTAAATTAGAAACTAAAATGCAATTATTAATTACCAAAGTGTCCAACTATTCCTTTCGTCTATCGAAAGCAAATAAATTGAAACAGATTGTATAATTAAATGCTCTTAATATTAGCTTAAATTAATTGTAAAACTATGTTAGTAAATTTATGATTTGAATTTAAATTTATTTTTTAAAACTTTAAACTTTTCACTTTAAGATTATAAATTTCACTTACATTTTCTTGTAATGATGAATTATTGATCGCGATGATCAGTCGTCAGCAGTTGACGGGGGTTCACTATGAACAGGGTCCTCGCAATGGACAAAGCGGTTGTTGTTGAAGTAGGTGCCGTAAAGATGCTTTGGCCGGGGCGATGTGGTCCTCGGGGTCCCAATACAACGTCAGCGGCGATGTCTACTTGGAGCGGATGGTTTCTTCAATTGACCGTTGAAACGGAAAATTAGGGTACTTGGTTCCTCTAATTTTTGAAGATGCTACCGTTAACTGCGCCAGTTTCGTTTGGGTTCAAATGAAACGAGTTTTTAAAAAGATTTTTTGTTTTCCCTGGATCTTTATTTTAAATCAGCGAAAGTAATGACAATTATAATACACAATAATATAAATGCTCATTAGAGCTTAGACGTAAACTTAACTATGAACTGATCAAAACTTAATGAATCTACTGTCTAACACACTATATATATGATTCTCTTATCTAAATAAAATATTACTCAGCAATTCCCACGAGAAGAGTAATACAATATTATCTGCATGATAAGCAATTTTCATGAGAAAGTTAATACTGCATTCGCAGCAGTTCCCACGATAGATAAGACTTTATTCTTATCTTGGAATGTAATATGATATTATCTGCTTGCTGATAGTAAGCAGTATTTCTACGTAACTTACACTCATTATTGCTATATTGAGTAGCAAAGATTTTTTACTTTGCATAATTTCTCATTAAACTCAATCAATTATTACAATACGTACTAATCAGGTATTACATTAAAATGAAAATTAATAATTTTATTAATTTTTATTACATTATTTAATTATTCATTACATTATTTAAATTACATTGAAATAAAATAAATGTAGTTACTTTCTTAACTACCAACCGTTATTATCTGGCCCGCCACATACGCCAAGTTATTCCAAATGGCACGACCTTAATAAAGTTTCCCTACCACTGAACTAGAGTTTTATTTTGGCCGACCCACGTTCTCAAAGTACGAGCCGTCACTGTTTACCTCCCTACCATTGTCAGCTTAACCCAATAGAATTAATATGAGGTCAGATAAAAGGTGAGATATCAAGAAAAAACACCACATTTAAATTAGCAGATGCAAAACATTTCTTCATGGATGCTGTTTAAAATGTTACACCAGCTAATTGGGAAAAAGCTGTTAAACATGTAACTGAAGTTGAAAATGATATGTGGAAATTGGATGAAATCATTGCGTGCAGGTTGAATCACTTATTATAAGTATAGGCGAGGATTCTACTTCTGAAGAACAACGAACTTTAATATGTTAATATTGTTTTATTGTAGTTGCCACTATCGATGTAAAATCACAGAACATCTCTGTTATCCTACGACCTTTTCGTTTTTGATTCCTCGCTCTCTTTATCCGTTGCTTGTCTCTTTCTTTCGATTGCAATAAATCGATCTTCTCTTGGGCCAGACTTTTCGTTGTCTCTCCATCTCGCTTTCTGACTTGAATCTTTTTGCCCCTAATTGTTGTTGATTTCCTTTTTTTGTGTTTTCTTTCGAACAGACCCTCCGTCTTCTAAACCTTCTTGACGCGGTGTTTCAATTTTCTCCAACACATCAAAGTGACCTTCTGAAGGTCTCCCTGAGAAAAGTAGCCTGTTTGTATGAAGGTCAACTTGAACCTGAAGTGTAGTCAGATAGAAGAGGCCGCCGTCCCTCGACACTTCGAATACAAATGGGAAGATTTGGGTAGCTGCAATAACTTCACACAGTGAGCTATAAGTCCTACCGAGGCCCATCTCTGCCCGGTATTCGGTAGGAGTGAGGTAATTATCATCGCCGGGAGTCGAACTAAGGACCTCAAATTCTTCCCAGTTGTTGCACACGTGGCCGAAAATGCGGTCCCTTACCACCTCGTGCACTGTCTAACTGTTAAATACACAGTGTGCGATAGCTCTAAATAGACAGTTCTTACCGCCACTCATTGACACAATGCGATGGGAGACTTTACCGTCTTCTATTATCAGTTTCTCCATTGTAAAAATCAAATATTAACAACTCCGTAACAAAGTTTGCTAAATGCAAATCCGAAGTAAAAAAAGTTCAAGTTAAAACAGTCGAAATAAACTCGCCCGATGTTGCGTCGCTCCTTATATATGAACAGAACAACGTTCCTAGAGAAAGAAATGTCGTCTCGTAGCTCAGGATATGCTACTCCATTGGAATTTATATTTTCCTTAATAATAATGTCAATAGGATCATAAGATGTAACATTGTAACTATAATTAAAAAAAAATTACGTTTGATTCATAATTAGCAATGCCTTTCTTCGTAATTACTAATAAGTCCCAAACTTTTTTTGCTCAAATAAATGCTATAAAACACATAAGTGTATTATATATGTAGTTTTTTATTATATTATCTACCTTATATATTAGCATAATATTCGTTTGAAAATCAACGGCGTGTGTAGGAACCACAGCTTAAAACGCGCCATCGATCGCTGACAATCAGCGTCCCCCCATTAACTTTGTAGTTTTTGTAGGTTCAGTTGTAAAAACTGTTGAATTTCGAGAACCACTGATTAGATTTTGATGTCGTTTTCACCATTTGATAACTTATTTCTTAGAGAAGGTTTTTATGTATACAGATTGCTCAGAGAATCTTTCAAATGTCGTGTAATAAGGAAAGTGTGAAATAAGTAAGTAAGAAAATTGGCTGAAACAGGGACAAAACGCATTACGCTGCAAAAATGATAAGAGATAAAGGCAAACTGTAAGTGAACGAATTGTAGATTTCAAAAAGATCTACAAAAAAGCCCGATGGTATGTATGTATCTCTTACAGATTACTCACAATCAAGATTTTTATAATAGTTATTTTTGTGGAAAACTCTTTTCCTCATGGAATGTTGCCTTACTCCGGCCCTGGATAAAATGCCGGTAATCTCTGTATTTTAATATTTTCAGAATTGTTGCAAGTTTGTGAAAATTTGAAGTTTGTAGCTTACGCTATTCAAGAGATATATAGTGCGATGTTATGCAGCTATGCAAATAGAATGCCTTCATATTTTAATTTTATTACGAACTGCACTCGCTGTATTAATGTTATCTCTCAGGGTCGCCTTTATTTTTTTTATTTGCCTTTACTAGATTTTTCTGTGCAACGAGATTAAAATAAGTATAATCGAATTTCCAAGTATGGGTTCCTTTCTTTGGATAATTCAAAGTTTATTTAAAAATATTATACTACAATGGAATTTCAAGTAACCTTTAACTATTGAGAAATTTCTTTAATGGGAAACTTTGCTTAACCTTGAAAATTAGTATTTTGACGTGTTGTCCATAACCACACATATGAATTTGAACAATTTTATAAAATGAGGTAAGTTTGATCAGTATTTTAGTTTTAAATAAATTAATTAAATTCTTTATTATTTTTAGGTTACGTGCATCATCTGCTTGAAACTTTTTACGATAATAATGGTACGTTGATTTAACCTTTAAATTAACTTATAAAATTGCACTTTAACCTTCTGGTAGGACACTAATGCTCTGCTTTTTAATAACACTTTTACAAACCTTTTTAGTTATTTAATTGATAATGCTTCTCCCTTCTTGTAGCACGTTCGCAGGAACCTGTACGTCGCCTGCGCTCTCGAACTGCCCTGGATTCAGGAATCTGGCGTAACTCAGGATACGAAGGATTGCCAGACAGCTAAAAATATTGTAGGTCAAGAGTACCTGTTTGTCTTTACCTTTACTATTTAAGTAACTATTCTCTTCTTCTAGAATCCAAGTGAAACTTTGAAGATCCGAAGCTTGTATCAGATTCGAACCTCTTTTGGTAGTGAGTATTGTTCCATATTTTAAAACTTCTTCTTCTGTAAACTTTTTATTTTATTTGTTGGTTGAAATAAATAACACCTTTTACTATATTTTAAACAGCTTTTTATTTTTCTTCAATTTAAAAAATTATTACATCCATTATCAAAAATGTTTTTTAACAACCTCTCTAGAAACCCCCATTCATATTACCTTCATATTTTTCTTTCTTTTTTGTTTTATGATTTACAATACAAAATTAACTTCTCTTAGATGATTATTTGGTGTTTCTAATTATTAGATATCTCTATCGCAACCATGCATTATTATTGATGGATTGTTGTTATGGATAAATTTTGCTTGATATTTAAAATGGAATGTTATGTTTTGACTATTGTTAAACGTACTAAAAACTATTTTACAACTTTTCCTTAAGTCTAATAACAATTTTATTTTCAGGTTTGAGCTTCAGATGTAATAACCTATTAACCCAAATACTTCTTTTATGTAACAACAATAAACTAAATAGATAAATCAAACTTGAACTCTGTTTTCATTAATTATTTTATATGAAAGTCAATGTGTTATGAACGTCCAACATCACATCTACCTCTTCTCTGTTCACCAAGCAATTTTAAAACAATAATGAACTTTTATTAACTTGAACATCAACTTGAGTAAATAATTAAACTCGGTCGAAATATCATTACAATAGTCATAACGATTTTCTGAGAAATGCCTCCCCCAGCGACCCCCTCGGGTTTTCTAGGATTAAAAATATACTCATGCACCCCTTTGGGGTAAGGCCCTCCTGCCTGTAAAACTTCAGCTTCCTAAATCTTCTAGTTTTCGAGATATTTTTCGGTGGACATCGGACATCGGAACTGGCTATTATTATATTACATAGGAGATAATGCATGGATGCCTTTTCGGTATTTTGTTATTCTCCGTAGTTTCTATTCTCGGCTTTGGTTTTCTCGGTTGTAGTTTCTCGGTTATGGTTTCTCGGTTGTGGTTTCTCTGTTATGATTTCTCGGTTGTGGTTTCTCGATATTGGTTTCTCGGTTATCTTTTCCCGGTTGTGGTTTCTCGGTTTTGGATTCTCGGTCTTGGTTTCTCGCTCATGACGGGATACGAAAAAATTACAACATTTTGTCCCAGTTTATCAATGTCCTGTTAAGGTTGTTGTTAACTTTATATGGCTGCTAAGTTCTCAGTTGATTTTACCAATCATTTGGTAAAGCTACCAAATAGATAAATTTACATTAACAGCAGGTTTAAGTAATAGACAGCTTCAGTAGCTGTTAAGTTAGTTGTATGTTTAGTTGTTATTATAGCCTTCATTAACACATAGAAATTAAAGTATAGCGGCAATATGATATTGATATATTCTCAGACGATGAAGAAAATACAATAAATTTTATAAACATACTGCATACGAGGCCATGTACAATTAGGGGATGGTTAAATCACTTTCAAATTTGGGATGACACTGATTTTATAGCTCAATTTAAATTAAGCTAAAATACAGTACAATTCTTACTTCAAAATATAGAACATATATGAAGTTTCACTAGCAATAGCTAAAGTTATGTTTATAATATTTATATAAAATTTTATAAACTTTTTTATTGCTCCACTTCATCAGTTATTAACATATCTACGTTTCTAGGTATCAGAAAACATGCTAGTTACATGTGGTAACTTTGCTCGAGTTCATAAATCTTCAGTTTCTCATATCATAAAGAAGAGCTTCAAGTGCCTTATGTATCTTACGTGAAAGTTCTCGAACTTTCCCAAAAGGTACAAAACAAAGTACCTGTTGTGCAACAAGGGCTTTATAGAATTCCCTCAATTTAATAGAGTTTTATTGGGCCTTGACTGAACATGTATTGTTACAAGCTGACCAATTTCGTAACAAAAACGGATATGTTTCATTGAATGTACAAGCGCCATGTGATCATCGACTAAAATCTATAAATAGCCATGATTCCAATATTTTTAATAATTGTTCTCTGAAAGCAAGTTTTGAAGGCACACTAAATATCTTCAGTCGACAGTGGATATGCTGTATTCAATTATTTATAATATAGTCATGTTATTCATAACGTATGAGACATAAGTTTTGAGAAAACAATCAACAGGCTTAATCAGCAAAAATAACGAAATTTTATTCAAACTTAAATATTAATGCTTAATTTCACATCTTTTGAAAACATTATAACTAATCTACAAAACTGATATTGGACTATGGTTTTTAATGGCACGCAATTTGGCTAAGATTTGTCTCATCTTCCTTTGAACGATGTTCGGGTCCATTTCTCGAATTTTTCTAAAAATTCGTGCCCTCAATTACTCTTCATTTTGGGCCTTCCAATCGGTTTCATAAACCTTTCGGCACAATAATGATCAAAACTCTTCTATTGGACGAGCTTCAGGGATATTTGGAGAATTATCTTCTCTTGGTACATCATTGACGTTATTCTGCTCCAATCATTCCCGAGTCCACCTGGCATAATGGCACAAAGCGAGATCAGGCTAGATTATTATGTCGTCATTCTGATGACGGATATTAATAAAATGAAGCATTTTTGGTAAACATTTTTGGGTATAAACCTCAGCATTCACAGCTTCTCACCGAACTCTACCAACATAATAGGGTGTTGAAACTCCAGCCTCAAAAATCGCGCACCAGACTAAAACTTTGTCAGCAAATTTCGCTTTTGCTTTGAATTTTACTTCGTTTGGGCAGTTTTCAATATGAGAGGTGTAAAATGGGTCGATACCTTTCATTTCAGTATGTTACAGCGTGAAATATTTCTCATCGTTCATTATATACACTCTGTTCCTCAGAAAATGGCTTCGCCTCAGAGCTATACAATATCTAGGTATTCTTTCGAGCTGTGCCTGGGTGTATTTAGGCACTTCCTTCTTTTTCGATAATGTACACCATTTCTGGACAAAATTCTCTAGACGGTCTTGTATGAGACCCCAAAACGGCGACCCAGCTTTCGACTAGAAATTCCAATTCTGTCTCGAGCAGATTGTTCCAGTCTGTTAATCATGTTTTGTGCCAAAACATGCGAGGTCTTCCAGTTTTCGCTAAATTAATGCAAGGCATACCCTCTGCGCATTCTCTTATTGTTCTAGAAATCGTTACCTGGCTAACATTACGATCTCTGAATAAGTTAACTATAACAAGTTAACTTGTCAATAATTATAATAAAAACTTTGTAATCAAAAGCGGTAGGGCAATATATAGCTATAGTTCGTGTGAATGTGAGTATTTTGCACAGGTGTTATGCACGCCATTGATACCATACTTTGATGCAAACTTCTATTGAAGTAAACGTACACCTGTTACTTATCAACCTGAACCAGTGGTTAATAGGCGAGCCTTAATGTTTACCATGTAGACATATATGCAGATAGACACGACTAGTCTCTCCGTAATTAATCCAGACTTAATCCGCAACCACGCATCACAAATAAATGAGGGGCTTAGATCAGTCCACTAAGGAACAAGTGTCATAGTTTCCCTGCATGTCATTTTTACCTATAGTTAGGTCGAGTTGGGGCACACTACTTATTATACAATAGTCAATAGTAGCGAAACACTAGACAAATAACAACTAAACTTACCCGCCAAGTGCCAAAATGTTGTTCCAGTGCCGCCCTTTGGGGGGTGCGAGGTCGGGCGCTAGGTTGTTTGGGACGCCGAAATTAGTAAAATCATTCGATAACAGTGACTTTTTAAAGTTAATACCGGCGCTCTAAAGGACCCTGCCCGAGAGCGTCAAGAGGGCTAAGACCGGCACTGTGTTGTTCTTCTATTGAATCTTGTATCTGTTATGCCACGAATGATACTCGAAACAACAGTATTTGACCTAACCAAAAAAAAAACAACAGTAGGTTAGAGATCTTCATACTAAACAGCTCCAGAAAAACTATATGAAAACTTAATAACATGTCATGTGTTTTTAGATTAAAAATATGCTTATATATTCCGCTAATCTTGCTACTACGTATACCTACACCTGCATATTTTTTTTAAACTGTAACGAAGTTAATAATTTTTAGTTAATTATTTTGGGTATAATGAGTAAATATGCTTATCATCCGTGCAATCTACGTCCGCTTGGATAAGACGCTGACTCAAGCAATAGCACGCGTCCCTTCCCTAACCAATATTTGGCGTGCGCCGCTCCGTTTTACTCCTACCATTTCCTCACATTCCGAGAGCACCTATACAAAAACGCAAGCCGTTTTATTTAGTTCGTTCTCAGGACTCGAAGTCTACACGATCAGCCAGGACCAGACCAGCCAAGCAGCCGGCCGCCGCCCCACAGGGATTTAAGAGTAACTCCTCTTGCCGTAGTTCCGATTCCCTTTCCGCACCGCTTTCATCCCTTGCCCCTTCCGAGACTTCACCGTCACTTTCCGTCCTCCTTTTAGTCCAGTCTATTCACCATTACTCGACACCCTCCTTTTCGACCCTGCACTTCGATACCGTTTGCATGCTTGCTAATAGAAATAAATTAACAAGGTAGAGGGCGCCACCCAAATTCTAGATGTCATTTAATAATTCACAAAGAATCTCCAATTCGGAAAAAGATTCTTCTTTGGTATACGGTAAATTATTCGTTAATAGTAGCTGCCGATATTTTCAATCTATGATATGTGCACATGACACGCATTTTGTGTGTCCTAAAGAAATTTATTTCAATACTGGAAACAGTAACGTTCTATTTTGTAAAGTTGATATCACTGTTAGACAGCTGTTCTTAGAATGCCTAACTTATTTGAGCATGTAAACTAGCATTGCAGGCGCCGCCTGCCGTATAAACAGTTTTTACTTCATTATTAACGAAATTGTGTTGTGTATAAGTGCAATATGCTCACGATAAACGTAACGTAATAAAATTTAGTTTCGTAAAAAAATTTTTACGAAACTAAATTTTTTTTATCTTATAATAGATTATGCAAAATATCCAATGAATAATTATTTTTTTCTTCAACTGCAAGAATATGACACTATAATATCAAATTGTTTTGTATAAAAAGTAGACCATTTAGAAACTCGTTACCATAGCAACTGTACAAAAAGTAATCACTTTTCGTACTAGGATAAAAAGTAATCTGAAGTTACGCTTGTTTACGCGATGCTCTAAAACATTTTATTTTATATCAATAATGCGAAATAAATTTTAGAGATTTTCAATGAAATAATAATCATTATTTATCTGTTTTTTTTATAATGATATAATTATTACATTTTTTTTAAATAAAAACAAAGAAATTCAATGTTTTTATTGAAATTTTATTTGCCGTTCACAACGTTTCAAAAACAAAACCCAATCCTAACCTCCTTTCATTTAACGCATATATCTGTCCGTCGCCTGTCGAACGTTCTTCGAATTTTCAGTAAAATGAGAGTGAAGATTACACGTTTATGAGTATTTCTTAATTATATTATATTAAAATTGTCCTTTTTTAACCGGAAAAGAAAATTCCTTAAAAAAAGGAATTTAAGGGTTTTTTAATTCATTAAGGGTCGACTGTTCAGTACGTGGTTAACTTCTGGTTACTAGTTGATAAATTAATACTTTCTAATGCTCAGTGATCATTTATTTATTACTGTTTATTATCACTTTATTTTTACTAACAACTACTACATAATTCAGATCTTAACCTTACTTCTATTATGTACATACATGTGCTTACAACATTGCCACTTGTACATTTTCACTTGGCTACATTGCCAATGTTATTATATTACCTCAACACTCCCCCTCGAGTTAATATTTGACTATTAATATTAAATCGCATTATCGTTATATAGAAAACCTTAAACTACATTGACAAACTTCGCAACTTATTACATAACATTTTTTTTAAATCTAAATTTCAAAAACACGTCCTTTCTTAAAGACTTAGTTAACATATCTGCTATATTTTCTGAAGTTTGAACATATTTTATTTCTAAAACTTTATCAACTACTAAATTTCTTAAAAAAATGATTTCTAATGTCTATATGCTTAGCTCGTTTTGAATTTTCAAATGTTTTAGACATGCAAATAGCACCTTGATTGTCACATAAAAGTACAGGTTTGCACTCTACTTTAAATTCACTCACTAATCGTTTTATATTTACTACTTCTTGTGCAGTAACTGCTGCTGAAATATATTCACTTTCAGCTGATGATAATGCCACACACGTTTGCTTTTTAGAAAACCAAGCTGTTGGATTTCCATGGTAAAACACAATACCACCACTAATATTTTTCCTATCTGTTATATCTGTACCCCAGCTTGCATCACAATAAGCTACGACACATTGTTCATTTTCTGGTTCTTTTCTTTTAATAATTAAACCCATATCTTTCGTCTGCTTAAGATATCTTAAAATTCTCTTTCCTGCTCTCCATAACTGTTCAGTTGGTGTATCAAGCCTTCTGCTTAAAAATGAAACACAAAACGTGATATCTGGTCTTGTATTCGTGGATAAGTACATTAAGCATCCTATTAACTTTCGAAATGGTACATCAATAATATCTTCGTTGAGATCTATCTGGAAACCACTTTCCATCGGTGTATTCTGTCCTTTACAATTTTCCATATTAAATAGTCTTAATATTCTCTCTATCAATTTTGTCTGTTTAATATTCATTTCATCGTTTTCTTTAGTGATTTGTCATTCCAAGAAATTCTTTGATTTCCCCCCATGTCTTTAGCTTGAAATTCTTTTTTCAATAGTTCAATTATTTCTTTTACTTTTTCTTCATTTCCTGTTAATAATAAATCATCAACATATACTAATAATCAAACTGAATCACTACTATATAAACAACAGTCATAATTTGATCTTTTAAATCCATTCTTAATTGCAAATTCGTTTAATCTATTGTTCCAAACTTTAGGCGCTTCTTTCAATCCCTAAAGGGCACGATTTAGTTTTAACACTTTAGAATTCACTTGTAGACCTTCAGGTGGATGTATGTATATTTCTGATTGTAGGGAACCATTTAAAAATGCCGCTGGCACATCCAGCTGTTGAACGTTCCATCTTTTCTGTAATGCGTGTACTAACAGTAACCTAATAGTTGACATCCTAGCCACGGGTGCATAGAGAGGCTCAGAAAGACTCTCCTCCTTAATTTGAAATCCTTTTGCAACTATTCTTGCCTTTTTACTTCCATCCTCTTTTGTGCGAAATATTCATTTAGTTTGTATCGGCCTTTTTATCTTCGGGTAGTTCTGTCTCTATCCAAGTTTGTTGTGTCATATACGAGATCAATTCCTTTTCAATTGCTTTTTCCCAATCTTTTATCTTGACTGCTTCTGAATAACTTTGTGGGTCATTATTTTCACTTGTCAACAAACAAAAAACATTATAAAGTTCATATTCATCCAGGTATGATGGTTTCTTTACTTCTCTTCTTGTTCTCAAATTCCTTTCTTGAATGTTTGCATTATTTCTTTCTTCTTGATTTATGTTTTCTAATTCATTTTGACTTCTTTCTTCATTTACTATGTCTCCATTGCCTACTTCTTTGTTGTCTTCTGTCACTTCTTTTTCCTCTTCCATTAGTAATTCTTGTTTTCTTTCAAATAGTACTTCATTTTCCTTAAACCTCACATCTCTTGCAATAATTATTTTATTCTCTTTGAAGTCCCAAAGCCTATAACCTCCACCACTATATCCAACCATAACCATTGACTTTGCTCGTGCTTCTAACTTGCTCGGTTTTGGTACAGTTGTTACCCAAGCTGCACTTCCAAAAACTTTTAATTTATTTAGATCTTTATGTCCATACCACCTCATCGCAGGTGTTTCTCCATTATTTGATATTGTTGGACAACGATTAAGTTCATATGCTGAACTTCTTATTGCTTCACCCCATAATTCTTTAGGTAAATTTGTTTCAGCAAATTTGGTTCTTACCTTATCCATTAGGGTACGGTTCATTCTCTCTGCGGTTCCGTTCTGTTGTGGACTGTAGGGAATAGTATATTCAATCAAAATTCCTTTTTCCTTACAAAACCTTTTGAAATTGTTTGATGAGAATTCCCCTCCATTATCTACTCTGATTCTTTTAGTATTTCTTCCATGCTGAGTTTTTATTAATCTTATAAAATCAATTCTATTCTCTTCAGCTTCATTCTTAGTTTTAAGTAGCTTGACTACTACAAAATGAGAATAGTCATCTATGAGTACTTGAAAATACTTATAACCTTCTTCAGTTGGAGGATTAACTGGTCCTGATATATCAGAATGAATCAAATCTCCAATTTTTCTTGATGTCTTTATAACATGGTAAAATGATTTTCTTGTAGCTTTGCCTTCAATGCATTTATTACAATTTTTATTACTAGTGGGCAACTTTAACATTCTTAAACCTCTATGATTTAAATGACCTAATCTTCTGTGCCATAAATCACCTTCTAATTCTTTTACATAAGATGCATTAGAAAATTCTGTTCGTGCATCAATTCGTAATACAAACAAATTATTTAACATATCACATTGAAACTTTAAATTATTTCCTACTATTTTTACTTCATTTCTTTGAAATATAATTTTTATTCCTTTCTTTAATAATTGTGATACAGAAAGTAAATTGTGATTCATACCTTCTACTATCAATGCATCAATTGTAATCAATCTGCCTTGACATGTACCTTTCAAAGTTCCTTTTTTCTTTGCAACCATATTATCACCATTTGCTACTCGAATATTTATTTCATTTTTTAACCACTCAATGTCAATCATATTTTCTTCTAGTTTATCACTTACTAGGTGTTGTGTGCATCCAGAATCTAAAATAAACACATTATTATCACTGAATGTTGTTAGACAGTTCAATGCTATAAAAGTAATTTTGGTGTAACTTCATTAGCACTTTCACCTCCAGATTGTCCTCTACCTCGACTTCTAAACTTACTACCTCGTGATCTTCCTCTTACAATAAAACTTCTTCCTCGACCTCTTGACTGTCAGCATTCAAAACTTTTATGTCCACTTTTTCCACAAGTAAAACACTTTATTGAGTTAACTTCGAAAGTCATTTCCTCACTTTGTCCACTTTTGTTTACACTTTTGCCTTTTAACTTTAACTCTTCATCTAATAATCTTGATTTTACAAATTCCATTGTTATATTTGTATTTAACGTCTCAATTGCTGTGATTACAGAGTCGTAATCTTCATTAAGAGAAACTAACAGGTGACATATTTTATCAGAATCATCCATTTTACAACTTGCACTTTCTAATTCTCTTACAAGTGTATCAAATGTTAAAAAATGATCCTCTAGCTTATCATTTTTCTTCAATTTTAACATAAATAATTTCCTTTTTAAAGTTAATTTTGTAAACAAACTTTTCCTTTCAAATACATTCTCGAGGGCCTCCATCATTTCTTTTGCCGTTTTAGCATCTTTCACAAAATCTAGATATTTATCCGTTATAGGTACATTGCACAATTGTTGATTTTTCTTTTGCATCTTTGATTCTAAATTCTTGTATATCTTTATCCGATTTGAAATTGCTCTCTGTTTCATCTAAAGTTATTTTTAATTGTTTTACTTCCAGTAACATTACTACTCTAAATTTCCAATTCTGAAAATTAGTTGAATTTAATTGTGGTATGTTAACGATTGTAGTTGCATTGATTTTTCTTATTTCTTTCATTCTTTTTTTACTTATTGTTCAATCTTTCGTGAATCTGGGCCCATAACCTGATAAATTAATACTTTCTAATGCTCAGTGATCATTTATTTATTACTGTTTATTATCACTTTATTTTTACTAACAACAACTACTACATAATTCAGATCTTAGCCTTACTTCTATTATGTTCATACATGTGCTTACAACATTGCCATTTGTACATTTTTACTTGGCTATGTTGCCAATGTTATTATATTACCTCAACACTAGTAACTCGGTTTTAACTGTGAGAAGTGAGTTGTTCAGTAAGAAGTTAACTTTTAACTATAATTTATTTTTGTCGTTAACTAAACCACCGAGGTTGAGGGTTTAAGATGTGGTTAGATTATGAATAACCTAAAATATTGGACAGTGAGAAATAAAACTTATAGACAGTTGCCAAGAAATTATAAACAGAAAGATTGTTTTAATAATTAATAAAACAATTAAAAGTAATAATTATTATGAAGATGCATTTTCAATTATTTTTGAATACTTTTTTATCAACTATATTAATAATTAACATCTTGATCTCTGGCAACTTTTATTATTTATTACTTGCACATGTAATTTATTATTAGATTGCATTAATAAAACGATAGAATTCAAAAAAATAAATGCGTTAGATAGCTTACGCAGCAATTTACGTATAAATTATTGTATATATTTAACAGTTTTTAATAACACGAGTTTTAAAGATTTCTAACTAACTTTCAGTAATTCTTATTTTATTAGAAATTATTTAACAAAAGAAACTAATAAAGATATTTGAATAAACGTTGTGTTGAATATTGACTTACGTCACTTACGAGTATATTTCTTTTAATTATGTATTATAGATGTTTTCTTTTTTAAAGAATATACATAATTAGGTTGCATTTTCTATCCGACTTTGTTTTATTAACTGTAAACTACCATTATTTCCTATCATAAAGAAAATGAATTTAATATTTTTCTCAACACATGAAAACTGCAAAAAACGAACTATAACCAGATACTTTGAATGATTCTAAAATATTTTTATTCCAAGTAATACTTAGTTTATAATAATTATGTTATAAGAATATAAGATTATAAATGGGTGTAAAAAAATAAGATGACTCGAGAACGTAAATATCGGAAAAATAATAACATCACTGAATAATTTCAACCCAGGCTAGCCAGGTCTAGAGGCAAGGAAAAACCATCCGCTAACATCGCTGATCGCTTAGCCCGTGACTACATGGGCGCTTTCATCGTCTTAAACTGGGATAGCCTAACCTGCGTCAGTGATACGTATGCGCACTTGCATCTACCTCGAGCAAACAAACTCGGCGGAATGTTTAATATAGCAAGCAGGCTGAGTATAAAGAAAATAAGTAAATAAAATAAAGACAATAACTTTTCTATTTTGGTTTACTATTAAAAAAACTTACAAAATTTTTGAAGTTTGGAACTATTTTTGATTTATTTGCACTCAATTTTCCCAGGGTAGGCACTGCCTAACCTACCTACCTGGACGAGCTGCCACTGGATGAATATTTATTTATTAATTGTATATAATATTGTTTATTGTTTCCAGCCTTATTTTGTGGAACTCCATAATCATGAAATAAATAAAGATTATTAAAAGTTTCACAGTTTTATTAAAATATACCTGACAATATTGTTTCGACAGCTATGCTGTCATTATCAAAGGTAATATAATTATAAACAAACACGTCGCTAAGGTAGATACAAAATAGGTAACTAGATAAAATAATAATAATAATAATAAAAATTAATAATAAAAATCATAATTAAACATCTAATACTTCCAGTAACGGAGAATTACTGAGCTCAAGTTGTTCATTCATTAAAGGTACCCTGAGTTTGTGTTTGTATAGACATTTTAGAAGCCTTTGAGATATACAAACACAAACTCAGGGTACCTTTAATGAATGAACAACTTGAGCTCAGTAATTCTCCGTTACTGGAAGTATTAGATGTTTAATTATGATTTTTATTATTAATTTTTATTATTATTATTTTATCTAGTTACCTATTTTGTATCTACCTTAGCGACGTGTTTGTTTATAATTACATTACTTTGATAATGACAGCATAGCTGTCGAAACAATATTGTCAGGTATATTTTAATAAAACTGTGAAACTTTTAATAATCTTTATTTATTTCATGTATATAATATTGTTTCTTTTTCTCTTGGGCAATCAATTAAGATATTTTGATTTATTTAACAACCTATATTTCAATCTCTTTTAGGATCCACTTCAGGGTACAAAAGTAAATAGTGGTAAATTTTATGTTTAACACTGGCATTTAATGACGAAACATTTTTTTGAGATATATCTTATTAATTCTATTGTTTATACGAGAGCGAGAAAAATGTGTGTGTGTGTGTGTGTGTGTGTGTATGTGTGCGCGCGCGGGCGTGCGTGTGTGTTTTTTTGTTTATTACGTATATTCAGCATGCTCCATTATTTGCAAAATAATATTACATGCTTTCGATTAACTTCTTAAATAACTAAATTATTATGTTTGCTATGACACTGATAACTTTTCACTTGAAATATTTATAAGTTCTGCAGATTAATGTCTTTTGCAAATCTCCAAAAATGATTTATGTATTTGGACACGAGATCTTTCTTGTCTACTGGCCAAAGACCACCATCAATAATTATACTGTTTCTCAATTGTCTTCTTTGCCTCGTCAAATTACGGCATTGATAAATTATGCGATCACTTGTTTGCTCTCCATTACCACATATACAGTCTGGGTTGTCTATTATTTTGAATCTGTAAAGATAACTTCTTAACTTCCCATGCTCTGTAATAAGAGTAGTGATATTAAATGTCATTGGTAATTTTATTTTTAGTCTGTCTTCTATGTTTGGAAAGAAGGCTCTCGTTATATTCCCTTTTTGTGAATTTTCCCATTTGTTCTGCCATTTGATTTTACTAATGTTTCGTGCTTCTGTTATTATTATGCTTTTTGGAATCTTTTTATATATTGGCTCTTCTATTGCAGTTGAAGCTTCTTTAGCTAAAGCATCTGCTAGTTCGTTACCTTCTATACCTATATGGGCTTTCACCAAAGTGAATTGCACTTGCCATCCTTCTTCTTCCATTATCTTAACTCTTCTTCTTATCAGTTCTCTCATATTTGTGTTATTGTCTCTGTTTCTTAGCGCATCTAGTGTAATTTTACTGTCTGTACATCTTTTTCTGAATCCGATATTTCCGTTTGTCTAATTTTCTCTAGTGCTTTAAGGATTGCTAGTGCCTCTGCTTGGTTGTTAGTACATCTCGAATCTAGTTTATATTTTAAAGTATGTATAATTTCTCCATTTTTGTAAATTGCTACTCCTGATCCTACACTATTCTCATTCTTGCTTCCATTTGTATATGCTTCGATGTGATCAGATTTATCTGGATTTGCTTCCAATATTTTAAATGTATCTGCCGGATGTAGTTTATCTTTAAAATTAATTGGTGCATCATAATTTACTTCTATTTCCGATTTTATACCTTTCAAAGTCCTGTATATTAGATCTATTTCTTTTAATTTAATTATTATTGGAGTTAAACCAGCAATAACGCATGATGCTTCATACGATATTGTCCTGTAAGACAGTGGCGTGCGGTCCATGGAAGCAATGCTTCCCTTAAGAATTTATTAAAAATAAAAAACAATGGTTATCGTTTATTTAAATGTGTAATCTTTAATCAGCTTAAAGCTCAAAATCAATTCCGTACAGCAAAAAGTTTAATTAGTGCTATTTTAAATCAGGCTCATTAAACTTACACGGAAAGGTAATACCGCTTCAAATGTTCTCACTCAACGGTTACATACACTGCATATACGCACTGATTTCGTTGCTTACCGCACTTCTCCTCGCCACGCCGGACGGTGCAGTTGACATCGTTATTTTTAGTGTGCTCCGTGCCCAAATGTTTATTATAATTTGGTTATTTGTTCGATTTGTTAAATTTAATGTTACTGAAGTAATGTAAATCTGCGAATGAGGCTATATTTTGAAACATTTTATTATTTCAATTTATATTTTAAGTTAAGTAACCTTTCTGACGAAATTTAACTTTTCGAGATAAACGCATTTAAAATTTGATAGCAATATATAATAAATAAGTAAAGTGTTTTATTTATTTTTTTATATAGCCATCAATCTTAAAGGTACAGATTTTTAACCAATTTTCTTTAAAAAGGAGGTTTAGAAGTCCCAAAACAGTTAAAATCGAAAAATTTCTTTATCATTTCTTCGGACAGGGCCACATTTTCTGCATACAGTTTTGAAGAGAAATTACAAATTGTTGAGGAAGGCAGACCAAAACCAGAACTTTCAAACTTAACAACAAAGATTAAAACCTGCACCATGTATTTTATTGCTAAAAAAACCCGGAAAATCGAGTTGCTTTATAAATAAATAGTAGTACTTTTTTTAAAATAAATAATAATAGTGAAGAAATTCCATAAGTATAAAGTGTAAAAGCTTTTCTTTAAAAAACTTTTAAGCTTAATAATTATAACACTTTTTTTATTGTACCTAGGGATATTAAAATTAAAATCGTAGTTGCTTCCCTATCCTAAACTTTCACCGCACGCCACTGCTGTAAGATTTGGAAGTTTTTATATTTATCAATCTTTGTACTAATTTCTTCTGGTTGTATTTTGTATCTAATGCTTTTACCCAGATTGATATCCCGTAGGAAAGAAGTAGTAATATAGCTCCATTGTAAACAATTTTAAGAACAGAATACTTTAAACCCCAATTAATCCTTACAGATCTTGCCAAAGTATGGATGAATATGCCGCATTTTTCAGTTACGTATTCTACGTGTTTATTAAAGTTAAATCTATTATCTAAATATATTCCAAGATATTTCATAACATTTACTTGTTCCAATAATTTTCTGTTCAAGTAAATTTCAATTTTATTGTTATACTCTTTCCTTTTCTTTGTTACCAACATCACTTTGGATTTACTACCATTAAATTGGATTTTATTGTTTACAGCCCAATTAGCTATATTTTGTAGATCTACATTAGCATAATTCTCTGCTTCAATTGCGTTTCTCCCTTTGGTTATTATTATAAGATCATCTGCAAAAGCTATTGTCTTTGTAAATTTTGTGAACTGTAGTATAAGAAGTGAATTATATAAAATATTCCAAAGTCCAGGACTGCAGCATGATCCTTGCGGACAACCTTTGGTTACTTTTCTTTCAATTTTTACAGAGTTTGTGATTAATGATGCCCTTCTATCTCTGAAATAATCTGTTGTTAAATTATATAAGTTTTTTGCGCATCGAAATTTTCTTAATGATGAAAGTTAGCTGGCCACCAAGCGGCATCAAAAGCACCTTTTACATCTAAACTTACTAAAATAATAGAATTTTTATTTCTTAAACCTTCTTCTACAAAATTCTTTACTTGCATTATTGCATCTACTGTATTTTTCTGTGGTGTAAAGTTGAACTGGTTCGTATTCAATAATTCATTAGAATGTATACTATACATAATTCTATTAATAAGTGTGTGTGTGTTTGCGTGTGTCAGGGTGACTGTGTGTGTTATGTACGTGATGTTGTATATGTGTGTCTTGTCCGCTTGTAGAAAAAAATTAGACAATAAGGAGAAAGAATGTAACAATAGAACTAAATGTACAAATACATCTTTTACAAAATTTAGAATATACATAAAAAAACTTTAACTAATTATATTTAACATTTGCCTACTAAGCTAAGCCTATAAGCTATACTAAGACCTTGAACATCTGATTTATGGTTCATACTACAGGAACTTTGATTAATGTAACACATTTCCAAAAGGAGTCTTTTTGATCATTGTCTTCCATTGCTAGAATTTTGGTATCATTAAAATTTATCTTATGAAATTCATTTTTAACATGTATGGCCAAAGCTGTTGAATCTTTATTATTTTTAATATCGTTTTTATGTTGATTTAGCCTTATTAACAATTTTTGGGAGGTTTGACCAACATATATTTGGTTGCAGTTATTACAGGGAATTTGGTATACTAATTTTGACTGTTGATTAAACGGAATTTTATCTTTTAATCTAGAACGAAGGTTGTTAACTGTGATTAGATTCTTTTTTATTAATTTTATGTTTGTATTTTTTAAGATATTTACTTTTGTACCCTGAAGAACATCCTAAAACGGATCGAAATATATCAAAATACATATTTTAATTGATTGCCCAAAAGAAAAAGAAACAATAACTGATTAATTAAGTTATACCTACAGGCCCAAGTAATGATGTGAGCATAACAAAAAAAGTTACAATCAAAAAATAGAAAATCATGTATTGTAAAAAGTACTGTAAAATCTTCTTCAGGTCCTGCAATTCTTTAACATAAAAACTTAATTATTCAACTTAACGGACTTCAATCGTTCTTACACTCGTTCGTGTCGACGTGTTATACAAGCTCAAATGTATGCTTTAGTATATGCGTTTGCAAACTTCCTTTTTGTAAGCATTCATAATTACATATATTACATTTAAAACGTTTATCGCCACTATGAGTCAGCATATGCTTTTGCAAACTTCCTTTTCGTGTGCACTTATAATTACATATATTGCATTCAAATGGCTTCTCACCACTATGTGTGAGCATATGCCTTTGCAAATCTCTTTTTTGTGTGCATTTATAATTACATATATTACATTCAAATGGCTTCTCACCACTATGTGTGAGCATATGCATCTGCAAACTTCCTTTTTGTGTGAATTTATAATTACATATATTACATTTAAAAGGTTTCTCACCACTATGTGTGCGCATATGCATTTTCAAACTTCCTTTTTGTGTAAATTTATTATCACATATATTACATTGAAATGGCTTCTCACCACTATGTGTGAGCATATGTTTTTGCAAACTTCCTTGACATGTAAATTTATAATTGCATATATTACATTCAAATGGCTTCTCACCACCATGTGTGAACATATGAGTCTGCAAACTTCCTTTTTGTGTGCATTTATAATTACATATATTACATTTAAAAGGTTTCTCGCCACTATGTGTGAGCATATGCCTTTGCAAATCTCTTTTTTGTGTGCACTTATAATTACATATATTACATTCAAATGGCTTCTCACCACTATGTGTGAGCATATGCCTTTGCAAATCTCTTTTTTGTGTGCACTTATAATTACATACATTACATTCAAATGGCTTCTCACCACTATGTGTGAGCATATGCATCTGTAAAATTCCTTTTCGTGTGAATTTATAATTACATATATTACATTTAAAAGGTTTCTCACCACTATGTGTGAGCATATGCCTTTGCAAACTTCCTTTTTGTGTAAATTTATTATCACATATATTACATTGAAATGGCTTCTCACCACTATGTGTGAGCATATGTTTTTGTAAACTTCCTTTACATGTAAATTTATAATTACATATATTACATTCAAATGGCTTCTCACCACTATGTGTTAACATATGCTTCTGCAAACTTCCTTTTTGTGTGCATTTATAATTACATATATTACATTTAAAAGATTTCTCACCACTATGTGTGAGCATATGCTTCTGCAAACTTCCTTTTTGTGTGCATTTATAATTACATATATTACATTTAAAAGGTTTCTCACCACTATGTGTGAGCATATGCATTTGCAAACTTCCTTTTTGTGTATATTTATTATCACATATATTACATTGAAATGGCTTGTCACCACTATGTGTGAGCATATGTTTTAGCAAACTTCCTTTAAGTGTAAATTTATTATTACATATACTACATTGAAATGCCTTCTCACCACTATGTGTGAGTATATGCATCTGTAAATTTCCTTTATGTGTGCATTTATAATTACATATATTACATTCAAATGGTTTATCACCACTATGCATGAGGTGTTTTTGCAAGCTTGCCATTTGTGGGAATTTACAATTATAAATATTACATCACCAAATGGTTTCTCAGTACTACGAGTGAGCATATGTTGTCACAGATGTCCTTTTCATTAACATTTCTAGCCACATAAGTATCTTACATTCAAATGAAGTGCTTTCTAGCAATGAATCATATTTATGCATGTATTTAAACCAGTTTGATAGGCATGGTTTATTCAAAAAATCGGAAATTTAAAATGTAGCCTACAAACTTAGAAATCAATAAAACTTTTCTGCAAGTGTGTAACATGGAAGTAATCTTATTTTGTTATAAAATGATGGGCATTCCAAGTATAATTTTGTATATATCTCGATAATTGTCTTCAATTGCTTGTGCAATAGATAAGACACAGAAATGATAAAGAATGTTTGATACTATTCTCCTTAATGCTATATTACATCATAAACTATTTACTTTTTTTTAATTAGTTACAACCAAACAACTGTCAATAATGTCAAAAACAAAATGTTAGGGTGCAAGACACTGGTTTAAATATATGCATGCGGCCACTGCAATTAAAAACTGTTGGAACCAGTTTCATGTATGATGTTACCGTTGCATGGATAGAATGTCACATTTTAATGATTTGATAAAACACAACACTAAATAGTTTGATTGCTAAAAAACGCCTCTTTCATCAGTATACATCAGCATGTACTTTTCCAATCTTACTTTGTGTAAGCTATGGTACGTAATTATAAATATTTTAATGGTATCTCACCACTACTAGTGAATCTATTTTGTTGCATATTTATATGTATTGAACATTTACAGTCGCATATATTACGTACGATTGTTGAGTAACGATTGTGATAAACCTTGAAATAGTGCCCTTTTTAAATTTTTGTGCTAGCAGCTTATTATTGTCGAGTACAAATAAACTTAACACTTATCTTCCTTCCTGAGTGCAGTGAAATAGCTTTTGACCACTAAAAGACGTTGTGATGATGTATTTGATTTGATGCAATAAATTTCTTCTTGCTTTCTTCTAGTATAAATACTTGAACAGACATTAGCATTAGAGAGTTACGGCATAACGTATGGATTTAAATTACTTTCAACTCCTACCTGAAAAAGATATATGTACTTATATTACAAAGGTCTGGCATACTTCACAAATAAAACAGTGTCGAGATGGAATGTTTTGTAACATTAATAAATAAAGCAATTGGTTAGAATGAAAAAGCAAATGAACTGAAATGTTTCTAACCTTCCAATATAGTGATTGCAAAATGATGTGTGGCAAAACCAATTACTGTAAATTTTTTATTTGAGTTATTGATCAACACAGGTTATGTGAGAAAAAAAAAAGAAAGTTCGTTACAAGTATAGTTGCCCTGTTATTCGAATTGTATAAAATTTGTGAACCTGAAGGTTTTTTATAATAAATATAACAATAACTAAAATTGTTAAATTATTTGCATCCTGGTCACGCTTTTAGGTAAGCAAATGATGTAAAGTTACCTCATTTACTTAAATACCTATTTTCTTTATCATGTGAAACAGATAGTTCATAAACACTGGGAGATTTTGATTGTTAGGATAGCAAATACATTGTTGAAATATTGTTTTGATTTATACAAACTCTTTTAGACAATTTGAAACAACCCTGTATCCGACAAACAGATTAGCCCTCAATAAAACGTTTCCTCATGACTCTGCGTTCATTTCCTGCATACAGCTAACTTGCAATCTCTGAATTGTAAAACAAGTTTTGTTTTGCCACAGCTGGGAATTCAATGAAATTGAAATATGTTAGAGATAATTCAATGATAGCTTTGTTGGAAAAATTTAATAAAGCTAGACTAAGCCGTTATTAAGGTATTATCATTTAAACTTTCAAGTATTTACGATGTCGTTAAATGGAAAGCTTCCATACTACTAAAATAAATTTGAGAATATCTATGAAGAAAATAATGAAACTTTTTCCAATTATTTCTACTTACGTTTCGTTTAGTATAATTATTTTGATCGTTCACTAATTAGTATTAATTATCAGAAATGTAGATAAATGCGGTGTATAAAAAGTAAACATTTTATACGAGCATACTAACCATATTAACCTTATTAAACCGTTATTAGATTAGTGATGTTATGCAGCGGCAGCTTTTCGTACTAATTCTACAGTTAAAAATTTAACAGATTTCTTTAAAATTGTAACAGATTCCTGTAATATTATAATTAAGGGAAAAAAAAGAGGAAGATGTCAGTACAAATTTTTATTTATTTATTAAAAAACAAAAATATAAATAAAAGAAATTATTAAAAATCTAAAAAGATATAGATAAGATATACGCTAATCAGGGCCGTAGCTACAGGCTTGGGGCAACAAATGATTATGGGGCCCCCACGTTATCTTCCCCTTTACCTCTAGCCCACTTTTATTTAGCAAGCCTTTTTTAATAGAGTTGCTATTTGGTGCTTATTTTGCTGTTAAGATAGAATGGACATTTAAAACAGTTTACTTTTTAACTCATTTAAAGGAGTTTAATATAAAACTGTAGAAGTTTGCTAACCAGTTGGCTAAGGCGTCAGCCTTATATCACGATGTAAAAACTTCTGCACTAGGCGGAGTACCACCAGGTATACGACATGCAAGCATGCATATAAAACTTACGAAGTTAACTGAAAACAGGATTACATTAAATTCTGTTTCCTAGCCTTTTTACAGCGACTTTTAAGACAGCGAGTGTAGGAGTGTAGGCTATTGCAGGCGAAACAGCAAAAGCGCTGTTATACATTAGTAGGGAAAAAAGGAGAGTTCTGGGACCACCCCCCACTCCTGACCTTGACCTTGAACCTATCTCTCTCTAACACATAGTGACCTTGAATCTATCTCTGTCACCTAGATGTGGCAACACCGCATTCTGAAGGTCAAAAATATGACAACAATGTTTGACCTTGAACTCAAGGCCACTCTTCAAGGTCATCATAACCTTGACCTTGAACCTATCTCTCTCTAACACATAGTGACCTTGAATCTATCTCTGTCACCTAGACGTGGCAACACCGCATTCTGAAGGTCAAAAATATGACAACAATGTTTGACCTTGAACTGAAGGCCACTCTTCAAGGTCATCATAACATTGACCTTGAACCTATCTCTCTCTAACACATGGTGACATTGAATCTATCTCTTTAAACGTGGCAACACCGCATTCTCAAGGTCACCCAATGTTGGTGACCTTGAACCTATCTCTCTGGTGATCTTGAATCTATCTCTCTAAACGTGGCAACACCGCATTTGACCGTGAACCTATCTCTAACACTAAATAATGTATCAAACATTAAATTTATTGACCTTATCAAAGTTAGAAATGATTACGACAGTTTTAACAAATTTTAATAGATAGGTTTAATATATCCAAAGAGGAAAATAATTAAATGAAAAATAAATTCTTAACCACATTAAAATTATGTGTAATTTAATGCAATTATAGGTTATATTTTGCATTTGATAATTGCATTGTTTATAATCAATATACTTATAAGTGTTATATTATATATTAATTTCCATTTTCAATCGCATAATAATGCTCCCATGTAAACATAGTTGTCTACCCGAGATGGGAGGTGTGGTCCCAAAACCGGCTATTTACCCTCTCTCGCAACCATTTATACAGAGGAACATATGGGATAATATATTATCGGCTTTCTACATTCGATTTGTACAGTTTAGAATTATTTAAAATATAATGTTTATATAAATTAAAATGTAATACAATTGAAATACCCAAGAGATAAAATATTAAAACTTTATAATTACGTAATTATTAATAATATTGTTGAAATATCTAACAAATATTTAATGCATCTTTTTTCAATTCTTTCCTTATGACTAACATACACTCTAAAAAATTACCGGTGAATTATACCCTAAAAAATGGAGGCAACTATGTTACCTCCATTTTTTGGGGTAAATTTACTTCAAAGTGTAATTTTCATAGGAAGTGGGGAAATTTCAACATTAGGTTAAATCTGCATTGTAATGTTTCCTTTTTAAATAAATTTACAGGTTAAAATTACAATCTCAATGTAATTTTACATTTTAACATTAAAACACCTGTGTAAAGTTACATGACAAAGTTAATATTTCATGGCAATAGTACTTTTCAGGGTTAAAATACAAATGTGAAAATACTTCTTGAATGTAACGATGACTTGCGAAAGTACTTGCAAATTCAATCGTTCCTCTGGGAATTGTATGAAACAAAATAAAATCAAAGTAATTTTTATTGAACGTATGTACTTATATAAAATATAAGACATTAACAGAACTTCTTTTCAGGGGCTTTCGGAAATATTTGGTCTCTCAAAGACATTCAGATAAAGTTTCGATTCCACCTAGAAAATTAAAAAATTATACATTATATAAACAATTATACACGAGTACCTTTCTCAATTACAGTTATGCTAGTTTATTTCGAATTCTTCAATTTTTGATTCATCCTAGAAAAACATTAAATTAAATATTTTTATTTTATTGGTTTAAATTTGTAATTTTAACATATAGGTACTTACCGATTATTATTTTTTAACTTCTACTATAAAATAAAATTCTTCCCATCTTCGGTCATACGTGTAAATATTTGCCTTTAATAAATCCGCACTACACTACAACGAAAAACAAAATATTAATGAGCAATGAACACTTCGTTCGGTATCGATAGAGTACGCCTCGCCGAAATCATAAAAGAATGGTACACACCATTCCGACCATTCCCCAAAAAGCCTATTTGGACTGTTCATAATGGATTCCTGAATTCTTTCACGAAACGAAGGTCACAAACAAGTGCGATCAGCGAAATATTAATTAAGGGTAAATATTAAGGGTAAAATTACACTATTCTTGTTCAAGTTCATCTTATATTTAATATTATACTAAAAATGAATTAAGTTATTGAGCAATTATACATTTGTAAGGAAAAAATTGTCTGAGTTATGTAAATTTATATTATGGATAGTGATTTTAACCAGTTCAATGTAGTAGAATTACTTATATTTGTATAATTTTACATAATTACAGGGCATTTTACCACAAATAGTAAAACTACTAAATGTATAGGTAAAATTAATTTTAGGGTAAAAATACCGCAAATAATAGCGAAAAGTTACCTCTTTCCCAAGGTAATTTTACCTCATTTTTTACAGTGTACATAATGTTGAGAATTTGTACAGATAGGGTGAATGCACCAAATCAGGATTGCAAGCAAATTTGATATTAGTGCATAAAAAGTTATTCAAATTTGATCCAATAATTGAATTGAATTGAATAATAATAAACCAAGTAGCTTATGCTTATGTATGAAGGTCAACCTGTTTACATTCGAATTGTTTACATAGCAAAAACTGCAAAACGAGGCATAAAGAATATATGCACGGCGGGAATCGAAAGTTAATATTAAGACTGTGGAAACGAGTTCATTTTTATACACAGAAAAATTTTGCTTTTAAATAAAAATTGCAGGTAACATCAAAATGCTTTACTTTCAAAAATGCGCCAACAAAATATTTGTTTCAATTTAAAAATACAAAACTGATCAGGAACAATGAATCATCAAAAACCAGATTGAAAGTTGTCAGAACGGGTTTGCTTTTGAAACAACATTATTATTATAGTTAGGAACAACATTTAAAATTATTAAATGATGCATTATTATTCTTATTATTATAATTGCATTATTCTGCGTTTACAGATTGGATTTACTCTACCTAATTATTTATTTCGTCAAAACTAAAGTCTGTAATGTGAAAGCGCGAGCTCTAGAAAAGCAGTTGATGGCTTAACGAGCTTCCTAAGGATGCTAAATGGGCACCGCTCCTTGAACCTATCTAATTTTTCTTTACATTTTTGTTTTAGCATAATGCCATCAAAATAATATACATATATTTTGATATTTTTAAGAAGGTTCGTTTTTCTTTATGTAATACATACTTGATATTTTATTCGTTATATTATAACACTGACCAATTACTGGGAAAAATTTGATTAAACACTACTAACTAACTACTGGAAAACTGATAAGATTTACAAAGTTATAAATTTATATTTCTGAAAAATCTCTTAAGTGGGCAATTACTGTCATATTAACCCTACCATCAGGTCAGGGGCAAATATCTCTTAATGCTCACCCTGATTCTACGTTTATGAATCATTTAAAATTATTAAATGATGCATTATTATTCTTATTATTATAATTGCATTTTTCTGCGTTTACAGATTGGATCTACTCTACCTAATTATTTATTTCGTCAAAACTAAAGTCTGTAATGTGGAGAAATTAAAAATTATTAAGAAAGGCATGTTACAATGGAAAGCTTCGCTAAATCAATTGAAAATGTAAAAGCGCAAGCTCTAGAAAAGCAGTTGATGGCTTAACGAGCATCCTAAGGATGCTAAATGGGCACCGCTCCTTGAACCTATCTCTCTCTAACGCATGGTAACCTTGAAGCTATCTACCTAAACGTGGCAACACCGCATTCTCAAGGCCAACATATGACAACAATGTTATAACCTTGAACTCAAGGCCATGCAGGTAACAAATAATGTATATTTCAAGGTCTTCAAACACCATTCAAGGCCAAGCTGTAGATATATATAGCAGGTCACATGTATTGAAAATTCAAAATGTGTGTAGAAGCGAGCTTACAGAATACGTGCTTGACAGAACGAGTGCTATCATTTCGTAATTGGAAGGGTATACAAACTCCAAAATCTTTAGCTGAGGCCGGATTTGTCTATACGGGACGTGAAGATAGAGTGGAATGTTTTTATTGCCGAGTGAACATTTTCAAATGGGAACCGTCGGATAATCCAATCGTAGAACACCTGAAATGGTCACCACATTGCGTGTTTGCAAACGTGTTAGCACCCATAAACGTTGAAAGCAGTAGAGACGTTTGCGGTTAATAGAAGATACAACATACAATATAACACTAAGGAAGATGTTACCAATCAAGGCAGTAATATTATTAGCAACCTTGTATGAGGGAGTAGTGTACGTTGCAAAACTTCCAGACACAACAGCAGCTTTTATTTCATACGACTTCAATACGAGCGTTTGGTATGGAATGCAACCGGTGATGTTGCAACAAATGGGAATGTTTAAACACGAAATCGGCAATAGAACGCAAGAAGTACGATTCAGGGTCAAATTCGTGTACCCAACACATACCATGGATAGCGAGTGGCAAACCCTCGGAAATAGTCCGGTAGAACAATGTAAAGTCAGCAGGAAACGTGTTACGCTTCCGTGGTTACCTTGGGCACCCTGTTAATCGCAGTAGTAATCGCATGGGAACATATTGTATCGCTCGTTACCGTTACCATTAAAGACCATGACCTTGACTCCCACCTGTCAACTAAGACTATGACCTGGGATCCCACCCCTCAACTCAGACCATGACCTTGGATCCCACCCGTCAACTCAGTATATATAAACGCATACGCAAGAACACTTCAGTAGTGCAGCATTTACGCAAGAACACTTCAATAGTACAGCATCATGAACGTGGTAGAGGCAACCGTTTTAGTAACATTCGATTTCGAGGACGAGGACGATGAAATGCGAGACGAACAACTATATGGTGGGAACGTCGAGAAAACTTTAGACCACCACAAAGAGGCATTCATTAAACGCGTCAAAGAGAAGAGTGTTCTTGAAGCTGGTTATCTGGTGTTTGCGCTAGTGACGTTTGCATATTCTATGGATTTAAATGGGGAAAGGATATGGTTTGACGGAAAAAGTGGGACAGCGCCGAAACAGTTGGAGGAGCCGTTACACGAATGGTATGATCCAAATATAAAAATTGCTATAATGAGATGTATAGAGGAGTATAATTCGGATAAGCTTCGAATGGAACATTTGTGTCGTTTCACCATACTAATAGCGGAGAGTTAAAGTGCTGTGCTGTTTATAGACTAGTATAAGCCGGATAAGTTTCGAACGGAACATTGGCATCGTTTCACCATCTTAATAGCGGAGAGTTAAAGTGTTGTGCTGTTTATGTAAAGTCACAGAAACAGCCAGCGCATTATTTAGTGAAAAGTACGCCGGGGCTTAACTAAGGTATTATTGAAATAAATGTACTCTGTAATTACAAGGTGGTAAATTTTGAAATATGTAATCCTCTGATATATCAAACAATTGCATATGTATTTAGTTAAATAAACCACGTATTTATCCCATTATATCGTTTCATTTAAGACCGATCTCCGTCTCTCCTAGAGATTAATTTAACGATTAAATCAAACGTGAAACTAAGATTTAAAAATTTCATACCATTTCAATTAGACTCTTACTTAACTATGAAAGTATGCAGACGAAAGATCAACACAACCTCAAGGGTAAGAACTACACCAGACTGTCAGGAATGTGCAAACAAAGAAATTCCACAGACATCGTTGAGAACAGATGAAACAAGGTCAAGGAGATTGTATTTACACAGAAAGGAGTTGGGGGCATAGATATATCTATAACTTCAAACTGCAGCACTCAGTTACAGTGAAAATGAATAACCAAAGTGCACCAGAAAGTTCGTCGCCGGAGGTCGACCGACCAGCGTCTCGGGGATCAAGTGTGTGGAGCGAAGATACGAAGATCCTCGGGGACGATGTTGGCAACGTAGAGGTAGACCTGGGGGAGCAAACGATGGAAGTGCTGGTACGTAACTAAATAGTTTAACAAAATTACTACAAAACACATAGATATGAACCATATATTTTTAATTTAATGTTCATAGCCCGAGATCAGCAACGTGGTGAGGTCTCGGCCCTTGCTGGTACGGGGGAGGTTCAGCACGCTGGTGCTATGTGTCGAATGTCGGCAGAAGTACATCACCGTGCCGCATAATTATGATGCAGCACGGGACGCGGGAAGGTACGAGAAGTGCATGGCTTGCGCATAAGTAAGTGAGTTAAAATTAGTTTATTGTAATAAAATTACTTTACCGCGTGTTTTGCAGCAAGTTATGAAAAGTGAGAGCAAGTTACGTAAGTGTGAGTAAGTTAGTTATGTTTAGTTATGTTTAGTTATGTATAACTGTGACCTCCCACTAACAATAACCCAGTCCTCTTCCTATCCCGGTCGGGTTTGCATAACACGTCCTCGTCGTCCCGACTGGAAATCAGTATCGCGAACGTTAGTGGTAAAAGTTGACGTAAAAGCTTTATCGTTTGCCAGTGCGTTCCCGTTTACTGATTACTAAGAATATGCATGTGTGTAGCTGTGGCGCGTCCTTCACCCGACGGGATGCCTTAGCCCGTCACCGAAGAGAAAGCTGCCGTGGACCGCTGGACTACCCATCCACGAGCGGTAAGTAACCATTCCTGTGAGGTTGTATGATGTGATACGAGTATTTTGTTGATTACAGCTGGGGGAGCTTCGGATGCTGTAGGTAATACCGGTGAAGGACCTGCATCTAAGAAAGCGAAAAAAACCTCCCCGCAAGGTACGTGTACACATTGTTAACGGCTTTAGTGTTAGTGATCTGTGCAATTGTTTCAGGAAATACCTCCGCGACGGTGTATTGCGATGTGTGCGAGCTGGATGTTCCACGACGTGGCTACGCTGGACATCTACGAAGCAACCGCCACAATCATCGTAATGTCGCGTCAGTGCAGTCGGAGGAAGTGGTGGTCCTGTAGACGGCGTTCAAGTCTCGTATAGCCAGTTATCGAGTCTCGGTGAGAAATCATCACATAAATCTCAGAGAATTTACTTATGAGACCCGCGAAAATGTGTTAACACTATTAAAAAGAAACGTTCAGCGCTTTCGTAGTGTGAAAGTCAATCTAGAAGTATTCGGAATGTACTTTTTGGAAAGTCAAAATTTGCACGTAATTAAATCGTTTAATACGCAAAATGAGATTGTGACCGGGACTTCGAATCTGACCGATTTGTATGATGATTTCGTTGAGGTGCTGGATACGAAGATGTCGGACTTTAATGATCGGAACTCAGGTAATGAATAGTTACGGGTTATGATTCGATTGCTAATTGTAGGGTCCTTACAGGTTGGGTACTGTAGCAGCTGTTATTTATAGAAGTCAACGTCAATAAATACAACCCGCTCCGTGCTTCCTCCTATGTTCCACTTCCGCCGTCGATACAACATAAAAAGGCTGTAATCAACGTGCAAAATAACGATCAGTGCTGTTTCGGTTGGGCCTTGGCGTCCGCTTTGTATCCGCCGAGGGGACGTGCCAACAGGACGACGTCGTATCCAAATTTTGCGCAACTGTTTGATTTTGAAGGTATCACCTTTCCTGTCAAACTGGATGCTATTTCGAAATTTGAAACGCGTAATCCACGCTTATCTATTAACGTGTATGGTTTGGAAGCTGTATTTAAAGACGGAGAAATGAAACAAGAAGTTGTAGGGCCTCTGCATTACTCTAAGCAAAAGAAAGAAGTACATGTTAATTTATTATTAATTTCCGATATGGAGGGTAATAGTCATTACTGTTGGATAAAAAACTTTTCGCGTTTGGTGTCGTCACAGTTGTCGGCTCACAATGGAGAAAAACACTTTTGTGACGGCTGCTTGCAGTATTTTAAAAGTGAAAGTCGATTAGAACAACATACCCGTTTTGATTGCAATCATGTTTACACCAAGTTACCAACTATCGAACCCGTATGCAATAAATTGGGGCACGACCGGCCGGGTAATCTATTGAAGTTTGAAAATTTTCAAAAGCAACTTACAGTACCTTTTGTCGTTTACGCGGATTTTGAAAGTGTGTTGAAACCTTTGGACACGGTTGAGCCGGATCCTAGTGGAAAATTTACCATGACATCGTATGAACACGAACCACATTCGTTTGCGTATTACATTAAGTGTTCATACGATGACGCGTTATCTAAATTTGAAATGTACCGTGGTCCGAATGCAGCAAGTGAGTTTATGACGCGCTTAGAAGGGGATGTTAGAAGGTTGTATAAGGATCATTTAAGACATGTTCAAGACATGCGACTTTTATCGTGCCGACAAACTTTCAACTATGATAATGCAACCGTGTGTCATATTTGTGACAAACCCTTTGGTGAAAACGACGTTAAGGTGAAAGATCACTGTCACCTCAGCGGCGAGTACCGCGGGGCGGCTCACTCCGGGTGCAATTTAATGTATCAAATTCCCGACTTCATACCGATATTTTTCCATAATTTGACGGGATATGATTCACATCTATTCATAAAGCAATTGGCATTAGAAAAAGAAGCAATCGAAGTGATTGCGCTCAATAAAGAGAAATACGTTTCGTTTTCGAAACAGCTTTTGGTAGATGAAATTAGGGACGGGTCCCAACGAATACAGGTATGTCTTAAAATGCGCTTTCTGGACAGTTTACGATTTTTAAATTCTAGTTTAGATAAGTTATCTCAAAATCTAACTTCCGACCAGTGTTTGACTATCAAAAAGTATTTTGGAGATGGGGTTAGCTTCGACTTACTGCGACAGAAAGGTGTGTTTCCCTATTCGTACGTCGACAGCTTCTCCAAACTCGAACAGGACACGTTGCCGACGTATGAGGACTTTTTCGATCGTTTGACAGGGGAACACGTCTCTCGATCGCGGTATGCTCGCGCTGTGGAGGTGTGGAATACGTTTGGATGCACGACTTTGGGCGAGTATTCGGATCTCTATTTGAAAACCGATGTCTTACTTTTGGTTGATGTCTTTGAAAACTTTAGACGTGTATGTCTTGAAAATTACAAGTTAGATCCGGCGCAGTATTTTACTGCACCGGGTTTAAGTTGGGATGCTATGTTGAAACGCACGTCTGTAGAACTGGAGCTGCTCACGGATTTGGACATGCTCCATTTCTTTAAGAAAGGCATTCGGGGAGGTGTCAGTACTTGTGTTGGTAGGAAGTGTTTCGCGAATAATACGTTTCTTCCAAATTATGACGCGTCCAAGCCCCATTCTTTTATTATGTATCTCGATGCTACCAATCTCTACGGTTACAGTATGCGACAGTATCTGCCGCAGCGCGACTTTGAATGGCTTAGTCCGTACGAAATTGAACAGTTCGATCTAAATTCCGTGGCGGAAGACGCCGATATGGGTTACGTGCTGGAAGTAGATCTACACTACCCAACGCGGTTGCACGATTTACATAATGACTTTCCTTTCTGCCCCGAACCTCTGGTGCCGCCTACGGGAAACGCGCGTCACCCAAAATTAATTCCAAACTTGTTCGATAAAACGCGTTACGTTATCCACTATAGAAATTTACAACAGTGTCTTAAGCATGGTTTAGAATTAACCAAAATTCATCGCGTGTTAAAATTTCATCAGGCACCCTGGTTGCGTTCCTATATTGATTTGAATACCACGTTACGTAATCAGGCAACTAACGAAGCGGACAGGGACTTCTTTAAATTAATGGTTAACAGTTTATTTGGCAAGACAATGGAAAATGTCGGTAAAAGGGTGGACGTTCGTTTGGTTAGTCATTGGGAACGTCATGGTAAAAAGCATGGGGCTGAGACGTTAGTAGCAAAGCCTCAATTCAAAAGCGTTGCTGTCTTCTCGGAAAATTTGGTCGCTATAGAGTTACAAAAAGTGTCGGTTACATACAATAAACCGGTGTACGTGGGTTTTACTATTTTGGATCTTTCTAAAACGATAATGTATGATTTTTTTTATGATTTTCTCAAACCTTTATATGGTGATAACGTGCGCTTGCTGTACACAGATACTGACTCTTTCATTATAGAAATTCGTACTGAAAATTTTTATGCTGATATGAAGCAACACTTAGATAAATTTGACACCTCAAAATTCCCACCTGACAACATTCACGGTATACCGCGCACGGCCTCGGTGGTTGGTAAAATGAAAGATGAATATTGTGGAGTGCCCCTCTGCAGTTTCTACGGTGCAGGTGCTAAAACGTATTGTGTAAACGTGCTTGACCGCGACGGTGAAATGGCGATTAAAAAGGCGAAAGGGGTAAAAAGGGCGGTAATTAAGCGCGATCTCACCGTTGAGGACTACCGTCAGGTTGTGGAAGATGGTGTTGTGCTCTTCCGAAAAATGTTTATATTCAAATCACGTTTACATGCTATGTACACAGAACTTCGGAATAAAGTAGCGTTATCACCAGCCGATAACAAACGTTACATTATTCCCGGGTCGCACAACACTTTAGCATGGGGACACCGCGATATTCATCCGGGGCGTGATAGTTATCAGAATTTGGATCGTCTGTTAGAATTACTGCAAGCCGAAATGTAATTTTGGAACTCGTTTGTTGGTAGAACCGACGGTACTGATTAGTATTATCGCAGAGGCCCCCGGCTACGTTGACAACAGCCTTTTCTTTGTTATGAATTATTGTAAATAGTATTTATGCTTTGTAGTTTATAACCGTATATATTTCATGTATTTATTATGATATTGATTAATGTGAATAAATTATATACATCATACTCTGTGTTTCTGTAAAGGTAGAAGAAATAAAACACACTATTGATATCAAAAAGTGATTTATTATTGTTTACTGCTTACATAAAATGATAGTTATATATTAACATTGCAACGCACTGCATGCACTATATACTTAATGCACTATATCACGTGCTGCTATATACGAGTTGTGGGTATTATCAAAGCCCAACCACTTCACTAAAACTTGATCTCTCTTTTTTTTAACACCTTCTCTACTAAAAATACTTCAGGATGTTTAACCATCTGTAATTCCTCCGTGTAGAAGTCTCCACGTATCTCTTCCCCGTTCGTGTCTTCCAAGATATACGTTATGGGATTGGTTCGATTAACCTTTTTAATTTGAAAGATTTCGGTACTCCATGTGGGAGTATAACCTTTCGCAAACGCTTCCCGATGCTTGCTGATTCGCACGTGATCACCGACTGTGAATTTAGCACTTCGCAGGTCGGTGGTTTTCTGGAAATCGTAAACTGTTTGTAAAAGAATCTTGGCGTTGCTGTGGTTCACTTCGATGGGTTTGTAGCCGGTGGTGCGGTGTACGGTATCGTTGTATTGGTTAACAACCTTTGGTAATAACTGCAACCACTTATATGACCCTTGCATGGAAAATTCCTTCCACATCTTGTTTTTAAGAGTTCGGTTTACACGTTCTACCGGACTTGCTTTCATACTAGAAAAGGTGCTGTAATGGTTGATGTTGAACGTTTGCATTAGCTTACGAAAATGCTGGTTGTAAAATTCCTTCCCCATATCCGTTTGTAAATTGTCGGGAGTACCTCCTGTTGATGTTAATAATTTTTTCATTGCTTTCGTGACGTCTTCACCGGTTTTTCGTTTAAGTGGACACGCCCAAACACGCTTGCTAAACATATTCAACAATACTAAAATATATCGAAAACCTTTATTTATTTTAGCATAGGGAATCATTTCCACAAGATCGGCCATGTACAAATCGTTCAGGTCTTTTACGATTACGCGTCTTCTTCGAAATCGTTTACGAGCAGGTTTATGCAATTCTTCAATTATTTCACGTTTTATACTCATTTAGAAAATGCTGGAACACTAATAACAGCTTCAAAAATAAATATGTCCTTTGATCCAGGCTTCTTCACCTTAAACTTATCCCCTTTCTTCAATGACACTCCGATGAGTGATTCGGCATCGTATAACGTATCGTTTAAAAAGATTTGCGCATCTGTGGGATAGTATTTGATTTGTTTAATGATACCTTTTGTTAGAGGAACGACATACTCGAAGTTGGTGGTTCAAAAGTGCATAACCGTTTTCATGGTTGTATATTCCCATCATATACAACATTGTCTCGTAGTGCAAATTAGACACGTCTTCTAAAAAGAATACTTTTGCACGAGCGTCGAGTTTAACTCGGACAGGAGTTTTATGAAGATGTTTACCGAACTTATCCAGAGTCATCGTCGTGAGGTACTGACGATATATGATGATATGGCTGACTAATAACAGCTTCGAAGTAAAATGGGACGGCTGTAGACGGATATAGCATCATTGTTGTGTACCTTACATTTGGTATATCGTCTAATAGGTACACTTTCGAACGAGTGTCGAGGGGTTTTGTGAAGATGTTTACCGAATTTATTGAGCGTCATGATTGCACTAACGTTAGCAATATTATGAAACGGATCGATACGCGTGTGATGATTTATTCGATAATTTTAGCAGCTCTCAATTCATCGATAATATATATGATTTCATTAGTGTGACCGGTGTGGCCAGCCGACATTGAACTTAAAAGGAGTCTCAATCTGTCCACTAGTTTATTAGGATCTTTCCAAGGTATAAATTCCACCTGTTTATTATTATAGTTGAGAACGCGCATATCACCACCGCCACGTTTTGGTAATGTGCGAGTTTTCGATCGCGTGACCGGTGTAGTAGGTGTAGACTCGCTTCGAAATCTTGCTCCAGGAGTAGTTAGAAGGGGTCTAATTATATTTGAATATTTCTTTCCGGTTCCGTGTAGCTGTGCACCCTCAATGTAACCTCTTCTGGTAGCATTGGTACGTGTAAGAAGGTCCTTATACTTCTGCAAGTCTGATTGGGTGTATCCAATAGGTGCTTTTTTAAATACTAATTCGTAAAAACCAGGAGTGCCTGTATATTTAAAAATTGTGCCTGAGGGTTTTTTAATAATAAAGTCGTTCTCGTCAAAAGTGAGTACGGCGTCTCCGATTAGGTACTGGTGAGATTCCGGATGGAATCGTACTCCATAATGATGATCGAACTCGTTCTTAGTATCCTTGAACATGTTTTCCATATACATTTTAGCTCTACCAGAAAAGGTCTCATCTATGTAAGTTTGGAATTCCGGACTGAATCCAACAGCAGCAAGTTGTTCTTTCAATTGATCCAATGTTGGGATCCCAGATTCTTCCAGGACTTCTGTTTCAAAAACTGAGATATCAGGTGAGGGAACGCTAGTAGTGCGCATTCTTTGGGTGATAGGTGATGGTTCGTGAGGTATTCGTCTTGCGGGTGGAAGTCGTTTATAAAATTTTTTTGGGGTCGAGGTAGGTATGGGAGAAGACACTTCCGTTTTTAAGGGTTCTTCTTTCGGAGTTAATAATTCCGTTTTAACTCCGGTTATAAACTCACGCAATGGTTGAGTGATAGGTTGATAGCGGCGTTGTAGTTCCACTTCTGACCGTGCAATTTCAGACTTGAGACTTTTGTATTTCTGTTTAACATGACGTCGTGCTTTAACCAAGTCTTCTGCTACACGCTTATCCATGTTTACTAAAACGTTTAGTTCGTGTCTTCGGTATTTATGGTGAAGTAACAGTCGAAACCTTTTCGATAACGTCCTCCATTAAGTGGATAATCTTTGTCGATTACTAAAAAGCCATATTTCTCCTTCCAACAGTGTAAACACAAGTGTTTAAACGCTTCGAAAGTCATATCCCCGCTAACATGATCGTTAAATATGTGTTTTAAGTTAGTATTATCCTGCTTAAACACGACAATGAGATTTGAATTATCTCTTACGAGTTGTTTAGGTATCGCAGAATATGTCTGACATAAATAAAAACAGTCGATGTGTTTATGTCTCCCGAAGCAGAAGTAATCACGTATGGTGCTTTGACTATCGCAAACTACATCGTCGAAGATAATAACCGAGTTTTGGTTTGCATCCTTAGGCGGTAATATAGTTTCAGAAGAATCGTATTCGAAATAACCGATGGGTAATGATCGAAACAGGTCGCGCAGATATGCGTATTTCGGTTGATAAAGAGATTTACTATAAACATATACGTTTTCGAAGCGTAAACCGTTTGGATGTTCTAGTAAACTTATCATTAGGTTGGTTTTACCACATCCGGAACTGCCTACTATTATACCGCGTTTGCATCCTGCACCGAACAATACGCTATGTTTAAACACTTGTGGCGTCGGTGAACAATTATCCCGATTTAAAACCGGTAATCTGTGTCTCTGATGCACCAACTTTAGCTGCTCCATGTAGGACACGTTGTGAGGGAAGAGCACACGTGTGTGATATATATAAATATATGTAGACGGGTCACTTACAGTCACTCTTCACCTGTGATAGGAGGAGTAATGTGTTATGAAACGTACTCTGCGAAAAGCGGATAATCGTCAATCAACTCGTAAGGGGAAGGGAGTGATCAACACTCTCATTAATAAGTTACCGTTAGAATTACATTTACCAGGGTATAACTACTGCGGACCTGGCACCCGTTTACATCAAAGGCTTGCTCGTGGAGACAAAGGAATAAACCCGTTGGATGAAGCTTGTAAAGAGCACGACATAGTCTATTCAAAAACTAACGATCTTGGTGAACGTCATAAAGCCGATAGTATATTAGGACATAAGGCGTGGACTAGGTTTCGTTCTAAGGACGCTCGTTTTGGAGAGAGAGCGGCTGCACTTACTGTGGCCGGCATTATGTCTGGAAAAAGAAAATTGGGTATGGGTGTAGAAAACGTATTGGTGGTAAAGTAAAAAAGTTATCTTTAAAACGATCTGCTCGTCTTGCCCTAGCGGCCTTGAAACGTAAACGTATCATTGCTCCCAAAGGTCGGATTATACCTATTCCCAAGCAAGGTGGTTTCCTACCGCTGATTCCTTTATTTGCCGCTCTCGGAGCTATAGGCTCGTTAGGAACTGGAGCAGCTGCGGTTGCCAAAGCAGTGAATGAAGCAAAAGCAGCGAAATCAGCGCTCGAAGAAACGAAACGACACAATATAGCGATGGAGCAAGCGCCTGTAGGAAAAGGATTATATTTGAAACCGTACAAAAAAGGATTAGGATTGTATTTACGACCTCCAAAAAACTACCCTTAAAGCTACCACACCGACCACTGACCAATATCGATCTGTCAAAGTACGTAAACGAGTTAAAAATTCCATACTTCAGAGGTATTTTTATGCGAAACGGGTTACCGAAACGTATCCGTAAAAACGAATGTGGAATTGTGAATTTGGATGATACAGATGGGGAAGGTACGCATTGGACATCGTATGTTAAACGTGGTCGACATATATTATACTTTGATAGTATTGGACAGTTAAAACCCCCACTAGAACTCGTTCATTACTTTAAAAGTGATGGTAGCTTAAACGTTATTAGTTACAACTATGATGCTTTTCAGAAGCTAAATTCGTACAATTGTGGACATTTAGCGCTGAACTTTTTATATGAAAACACTCCTTAACATTTCCTCAGTCTTACTGGGAATGTTGAGATGTCTCAAACATTCATCTTCCCCACTACAACGTCTGTTTTAACTTCTCCTTTTAACCCTCCCATATATTTGGATCCTACAAAACAATGGGTTATGCGTTTGACAAATTTCGAAACGTTCAATACTATTCCGAACGTAACGGATAAAAACAACGTGTTTAAAATGGGAGAAAGAATAATAAAGATACCTACTGGATCATATGAGCTTACTGATATAGCTCAATACATTAATTCTCAAGTAAACGGTGAGTCTGTTAACATCGATCCGAATCATAATACCCTAAGATCAATTATAAAAGACGATCACGACATTGACTTTACAGTTGAACACTCTATCGGAACATTGTTAGGGTTTAAGAATAGAATCTTAAAAGCTAAGGAACGTCACATATCTGATTTTCCAGTTAAAATTATCAAGGTTAACTCGCTAATGATAGAATGTAATATAATAACAGGAAATTATATTAATGGTACACCTGCCCATGTGATACATCAGTTCTTCCCCAGTGTTCCTCCTGGATTCAAAATAATAGAAGCACCTGAGACTGCACCCTATTTACCAATTAATGTCAATACTATTTCAAACATTACCCTTAAAATATTGGATCAAGACGGGGATTTGGTTAATTTCCAAGGGGAAACCGTGACGATAGGACTTCATTTGAAGAGCGTGGATGATGGTGTTCAAATATAACACTCCTCGATGTTGCACCGATCGCTCTGGCTATAAAAGATCGTGTTGGAAGCGGAAAATGGTTAGTCAGGCATCGGTCGCTACTCAATTGACAAGGGGTAACCGCTTATTCTTGCAAACCTTAGGCTTTGTTATCCCAAAATGAATGTGCTAAATGTAAACGAAAAAGTGCTCGTCGATAACTCGATTGTTGGAGCTGAATTTCACACTCACCAACCTTATACCACTCGTTTTGAGAATAATGATGAAATTCGAATACCTATTCAAGAGGATATGTCCACTTTGCCTTCGCGTAGTTATCTATATGTAGAAGGTACTGTACTGAAAGAAGATGGTAAACCATCAGCGAGTGGTAAATTTATAAACAATGGTATTGCATATCTTTTTAGTGAGATTCGGTACGAAATGAATGGAGTTGTGGTGGATTCGGTAACAAAAGTTGGTCTAACAACCACCATGAAAGCTTACCTTTCCCACAATTCGAATGAAAGCGTTAAGTTACAAAACGCTGGTTGGTTTCCGGATGGTACCAGCACCTTGCTAGATAGTAAAGGTAATTTTTGCGCCTGCATACCTTTATCAACACTGTTGGGGATTTTTGAAGACTATGGAAAGATTATTATGAATATTCGTCAAGAATTGGTATTAATTAAAAGCAATTCCGATGTCGATGCCCTAATATCCACCGATGCTAATGAAAAGCTTAAGGTTAACTTGCAAAAAATACATTGGAAAGTTCCACATATTCAACCGGGATTGGCGGAAGAATTATCATTAACAAAATATATTGGGAAAAATATTGACACTCAAGTGGCATTTAGAAGCTGGGAAACACATATTTATCCCGCTGTACCGCAAACGGATAAGCACAGTTGGTCTATTAAAACATCGACCACTCTGGAAACTCCCCGTTACGTTATCATAGAGTTTCAAACCGATCGTGATGGTCAGTTACAGAAAGATATGAGCACATTCGACGCCTGTGATATTCAAAACGTGACGGTATTTTTAAATACGGAAAGATATCCTTACGATCAATTAAATATTAATTATGGTGAAAATCGATATGCTACTTTATACGAAATGTATGCTAACTTTCAACGATCCTACTATGATAAACCCAACGAACCTCTACTGACTCCTGATAGATTTAAGGCACTTACATCTCTAATCGTCATTGACTGTTCGCGACAGAAAGATTCCTTGCTAGGGAAAGCTGTCGTTCTTCGAGTTACTTTCGAAACTCACAAAAGCATTCCAGCGAACACTACTGCTTACTGTCTCATTTTGCACGATCGTGTATTTACGTATAATGCATTGACAAAGCAAGTACGTCAACTGTAAAGGAAATCGTTATATACGTCCAAGGACCTGTTACCTTTATTAGTATAGTCGCACGCTTCGATCATGCTAGTTATCGATGTGCAAGGTTTCAAGACTTCAGAAAAAGACTTTGCACCCAAGGAATTAGCCGTGTTTGATGGACATCGTGTGTCTCACTACGTTTTCAAACCTCCATTCGCCTTTCGCAACTTACCACCCACGTTTCGTCAACAAGCTACTTGGTTAATGCGTAATCATCATTGTCTGGATTGGAATGAAGGATTCACTCCTCCCTTTATGCTCCCTGTAATTCTGCAACGCTTAACTCAGCAGGCGGATACCGTTTACGTGAAGGGATCTGAAAAGAGCAACTACATTCGACGTTTCGTATCACAACCGGTGGTGGAGTTACCAGAGGAACCAGCTCTACAGGCTATGCTTCCATCATGCTTTTATCATCATCATTCACTGTGCTATTGTGCATTAAGTAATGTATACTACTTATATAAAACTCATGTAATGGATTTTTCAGAATAAAGTTTTTAAATATTCATAATGGTTTTATTAAAACAACATAATAAGATTACAACTATTTATTCATTGTCTATTACAAACTTATATAACTATTCACGATTAAATATAACAATTACTAAACTTTAATACCCAATCCAGATAACATCATATGATTACAACTATTCATTGTCTATTACAAACTTATATAACTATTCACAATTGAATATATAACAATTACTACCCTTTAATTCCCAATCCAGATAACGCACTAAACCCGAAGGAAAACCGACAGCAGCAAGGTTGTCACGTGCACGTTCAGTTGCAGCAATCCATTCACTATACGGTGTAACACATTTACATTTGATAAGAATGAAATCACATTTATCAGGCAACAAGTTAATAGTATGACGATGTATGAGCAACCCCTGTTCTGTACATGTGGAATTTTGTATATTTATAAGTTTACCATTTTTTAACAAATAATGGACTTCTACACCTGCACACGAAGTGTGTCGATAATCGTTTTCACTACGTACAACCACAGTGTTCGATAGTTTAGCTCTTTCGATTAACAACTCGGTATTGTGCGTTTTATAACGCGAAAATTTAATTTCACCCTTATCTGTTGTTTCAAGAACCCAGTAATGTTGCCAACCCACTTTGATTGAACCCATTTTTGTAACTGACGGTAAGCGACTGATGTGACTATTTAAACTATACCCCCACCACTTTTAAAACGTGTATTATAGATACCCTCTCTATACTCTTCTCTCAAAACTGGAGCGATTACATTTTCTACGTAGCTTATTCGTCTCTGAAATCGTACCCTATCCCTTGCTATTATCTCCCATTGACTTCTGCGTGCTTGACGATGTGCATACTCCCATGTTAACATGTAATGTATTTTGTTTTTACTTTCATCAAATGTCACTAAACCACCCATTTAATCCGTCCTCTATTAAGTCATATGCAAAGTCCCTTAGATGTTGCGCAATGAGCTTTTTTACCAAACACTCATCACAAATCACACCTCTAATGAAGTCTTGACACAACTGCACGCCTTTTCTATATCGTTGTGCTAACTCTTGACAATATTCTGGACTGAATATCCCCGTACCATGAACAGCTTCGTGTGCCGCATCCTCCTCTAGCGCTTCTAATTCACACCGTAGTTTCACCACAGCATTCAGTTTATCAATAGCTTTGCTTGATACTTCTTCACTGTTACGCGTCTCCATTGTATTTCACTACGTTACACCTAGACCATGTGTTCTTATATTCACCCACCCCCCACCCTTTCCCCTCTTCATTCTTCCATTACGCAATACACCTTTTGACTTCCACATCCACTATTACCTTTTCTGGTAGATAATGCACAACTTCTAGCATTCCAAACACGTTCGGGATTTGCATCTTCATTAATGGTTCCAATATGTTTGTGATGTTCACTATGCAGTCACCCGGCATGTCTACAACACCATCTATTATGCTATGGTAGAAATTGAAAAATTCCAAACCCTTCAGAAGGTTTAATCGATATGTTAGTAACGGTATTAGCTGCCACAGCTCATATAAGGACTCCCACGCTAAATACAATTCATCATCTCCTGCATCAGTTATCTTTATGATTTTTGTTTTATCGTAATTTCTGTTAACACGCTCAAACGAGATAGTTTTTGTACCCATTTTCAAAGGAACCCCGACCTCTTCTCCTGCTTTAAAGTATTTATTAATGACTCCTTCATTGGTTATTAACGCGTTCCACTCCGTTTCATCAAACAGCATGCACTTATTCTTTACTCCAGCTACTTTTATTACAGGAGTGAATCCCAAATGAGCACATAATCCAACAAATACAACTTTACTTTTTGATTTGTTTAAATAAAACACTGATTGATTCACTAGCGGTGCCCATTTAGCATCCTTAGGAAGCTCGTTTGGAACCATCAACTGCTTTTCTAGAGCTTGCGCTTTCGCATTCTCAATTGATTTAGCGAGGCTTTCCATTGTAACACTGCACTGTACACTGCAACTGCAAACGCTTTACTCTTCCCATACATGCAACCTGCTATATATATATATCTAAAGCTTGACCTTGAATGGTGTTTGATGACCTTGAAGAGTGGTCTTGAGTTCAAGGTCAAGACATTGTTGCCATACTGAGGGCCTTGAGCATGCGGTGTTGCCATATTGATGGTTTTGAGAATGCGGTGGTGCCATACTGGTGACCTTGAGAATGCGGTGGTGCCATATTGGTGACCTTGAGAATGCGGTGTTGCCATATTGTTGACCTTGAGAATGCGGTGGTGCCATACTGGTGACCTTGAGAATGCGGTGTTGCCACGTTTAGGTGACAGAGATAGATTCAAGGTCACCATGTGTTAGAAAGAGATAGGTTCAAGGTCAATGTTATGATGACCTTGAAGAGTGGCCTTGAGTTCAAGGTCAAACATTGTTGTAATATTTTTGACCTTCAGAATGCGGTGTTGCCACGTCTAGGTGACAGAGATAGATTCAAGGTCACTATGTGTTAGAGAGAGATAGGTTCAAGGTCAAGGTCAGGAGTGGGGGGTGGTCCCAGAACTCTCCTTTTTTCCCTACTTACATTATAAAATTTATAAGACAAAACTGAACTGAGAGATAATTCAATGATAGCTTTGTTGGAAAAATTTAATAAAGCTAGACTAGGCCGTTATTAAGGTATTATCATTTAAACTTTCAAGTATTTATCATGTCGTTAAATGGAAAGCTTCCATACCACAACCTAAATTTGAGAACTTCTATGAAGAAAATAATGAAACTTTTTCCAATTATTTCTACTTACGTTTCGTTTAGTATAATTATTTTAATCGTTCACTAATTAGTATTAATTATCAAAAAAATGTAGATAAATGCGGTGAATAAACGGCATACACTTTATACGAACATACTAACCATACTAACCTTGTTAAACCGTTATTAAACAGTGATGTTATGGAGCGGCGGCTTTTCGTACTAATTTTAAAGTTAAAGATTTAACAGATTTCTTTAAGATTGTAACAGAATCCTGTAATATTATAATTAAGGGAAAATGTCAGTACAAATTTGTATTTATATATTAAAAAACAAAAATTGAAATCACTAAAATTTTATTTCTATTTTTGTCATTAAAAATCTAAAAAGATATAGATAAGATATAGAAAAAAAATTATATTATTACATAGCATATTTACGCAGTATTTGGCAGAAAAAAAATAATTACAGTACCGGCCTAGTTTGGAATAGTATTTTGAGTAGTCAAAATAAATCATTTAAAATATAAAAATATTGCTTTTAACAACTTAAATGTAAAACGAAATCATTGCAAATACCTTTGCATATGCAATCCCTTACATCCACGCTCGCAGAGACCTCCAGGCAGTGTAGGTGAAACGCAAGATATATAAAACACTGGTAGGTCAACTCTCCTATGCTTTCCATGATAAATTTCTCACCCAAAATTGAAGCGAGTTCATTAGTTCGAAAGTCGCCGCTAGATGCCGCAACAGTGAAACGTGAGTTAGAGTCACTCTATATTACTTATAAGAGTTGAGCCAACGCGAATGTCAAACCGCCATTATGGATCCAAAAATATACGTTGAAAGAATTATTGGTTATGTTTACTTGGCAAATGTCAAATGTTTCATAACCTGACATCTATTTCATTATAATTTACCATAATGAACTGATTAAATTAAATTGCTCATTTGAATTGATTAATATAATAAATTTCTTAAATAGAGTAATATATTTATATTTTATCTGCAAAATTGAGAAAAGAAGAAACTACTCTCAGCTACAACAAAAAACTGTTAATGTCTCTTGTGCTCTAGTAAGTCAATTTCCGTTTTAATTATTTCCATAATAATAATTTAAAAAGTGAAAATATTTTGCTTTTATTAAATCGTTTTATTTCAGAGTTATTACTCAGTAACATATTTTACACATTTTATCAAATGGGCCGACTAAGAAAGATATTTTTAACTTCAAATTGTGGACTGATAAGTTTTTTGTAAAGAATCCTCGACCACCTATTCCACTAAAGTCTTCGCGAATGTATCGCATACATTCACGCAATCGCATTTTTGTTAAATAAATAAATTTATAGAAGTAAGAGATAGCTATTCTGGAACGTGGAGGCAATGCACAATCAGAAGCAAGACTCCATTTTACTAGTGAATTACAACTTGTACCTATGTACCAGGGTCCTATTGAGATCAATCATGCAAAGCTAAAAGATCTTCAAGCTCTTCGTGAAGTATTATCCAATCGAAAACACCGTGGTTTTTATGATATTCTGGAGACTAATGAAGACCCAGGTGACATTGTTGAGGACGATAACAGCAGGCTTACGAATATTTTTTCTTTCATGCTAGAGATATAAATCTTTTTTTTAATTTTTTTAAATCTGGCAGACCGATGTATTCTAATTTTTTAATTAAAATATATGTATCTTATGTTTAATAAAAAAAATAATAAATTCATTTTCGTCAAAAACCACAGATTTTTGGATTATGTTTATGAGAATGTTTCATAAACTGCACATAGTTACAAATAACACAAATTTTGACCTTACAGTTAGTTTTTGCTTCTCTTAAAGGTTGTAGTTTTTTTTGACAAATGCTGTTTTTGACATCAACCCTTCAATTACAATTAATACTTATTAAAAACTTAAAGAGAAATACATAAAAATTCTTCGATTTACTAAACATCAGTTTATTTGTTAAATTAAGGGCGATGTTTTCACCTCCTTGTAACTTTATTTGGCGATTAATTTTCACAGATACAATTGTAACCATAGCAATTAGCTTCCACATAAATTTATGAGGAAGTGAAAAGAGCTGTCCTAAATTACATAATTCTGTCAAATTTCGTGTTTTTAAATTGGCATTAGTGCAAATGGATCCAACCAATCAGCATCAATTCCCGCGTTGGCCCAACTCTTATAAGTAATATAGAGTGACTCTAACGTGAGTGTCAAACCAAACCACATCTGTTAACCTTCAAAATTTATTAAGCTTTTTTAATAATAATAAAATTTATATTTTTATTATTGTCATTCGAGAATTTAATTGATGTTTCTTATGCAGCTTTGTTTCTGTTTATTATAATTAACAAGCCAGAATTAATAAAAGATAGCGCGTTCTCAAATATACAGGTAAGTATAAATTAACACTTTATTATTGCTAAACTAATTTTTCTGGTTTGTTTTCGATAGCAAAACGCCATTCGTATCATGTGATAAATTTTACCAGTAAATAGTTTGATGTTTAATTGTTCTATTAAAATTGCTCTTTTTAGTGATTCCACCTTTCTGTATGTGGCTAATGGTAATGGAGTGAGGGCCGTTATGTATTTCTCAATCACAATATAAGGTATTTAGAAAATCAGTTGTCAAAATGTAATTTTTAAATTTATCATAAAATGAAATCGCTTTAATCTAAACCTCTTATATTTTCCAGGGACATTGCATGGAAGATCTTGTATGGATTCTCATGGAAGTGACTGAGGTTCTTAAAATAACTTCAAAATTTGGTTACCAGAAAGAATTTTGTTTCCAAAATATGAATATGTCTGTACTACAGGGTCAAACCAATCTTTACGTACATTACATTTATGTTTAGATTTTATTGTAATAGTGATCGATGTCGACTTCACTTTCCTTGCCAGACCACAATTGGTCTGGTATATCATTGATTTCGTTGTTATTTGTTATTTTATAAATGTTTGTAATTAAATTTTTAAAATATAAATATTTCATGGATAGTTTTGCTGTAATTGATCTTGTTTGTTACAGAGTTAGATGCACAATAATATAATTGTTATCAAGTCAAAAAACTATTGCTTTTCAGTACAAAAGACTGTGTTCTGCTGTTGTATTTAATATTTTTGTCCCTTTCACATGTGGACCATGTTTATATGCTATTTAGCTTCTTGTTGCTATAAAAATTATGCTGAGATGTGTGCTTTATTGCTATTAATTACCAGTAACAGTTTTACTTAACCTGCTTAATGCATATAATTAAAAACATGTTTAAGCATTAAGTATATATAATTCGACTTATACCTACTCTTTTTTAATACTTGAAATCTTTAGAGCGTCTAATAGGTTTGAATTTCGCATATAGATTTTTTTTATAGTGGCACACAAGGTCTTTACCAGTGCTGCCGTTTCAGTACAATTGTACTGAACTCAGTACAAATTGACTGAATTCGGTACGTCAGTACTACTTTCTGGAAAAAGTACCAATTTCAGTACGAAATAATAAAAAAGAATAAGGTTATAAAATACTTAAATTAGGAAAAAACATCAACAAAATTTAAAATATTTAACAAAAACATAAAAATAAGATATATTTTATTATAATAAGATTTATTTTTTTACTAAATAGCCCTAATACTTGTCTCTCGTTATCCTAGTCTAACTTTCGTAAAATTGCAATTTTCTTTCTCGGTAGGATAAAAAATAAGGTAGGTATAAAGATACTTGTTATACTTGGCAGCCAACTAAAGATCTAATTAATTTTAAGAAATAATGAATGTTAGTCCTTAGTAATACATCATATATATCGAGTGATTATTTAAATTTCAGATTAGAGTAGGCCTTTGAAAATTAAACGTAGGTCTGCGCTAACTGACATCAAATATTATTACTGACACCAAAGATTAGAGAGGGTTAAGATAGGAAACTGGCATAAGAGCACTATGTAAAAAAACGACTACGCTTTTTGTGGTCCAATTCCCTCTGAGGCGTTAGATGTCGCAATATTCGCTACAATATCATGACCATTCATATTCGCTGACGGCGAAAATGAATGAAGTTGATCATGATAATACGGCTGGCATCGAATTTTGAACGGGAGATGTCGCCACAATCGCTACAATATGGATGGCTCCAAATTCAGGAAAAAGAGTATAATATACTAAAAATAGTTACTCCTATCTATTTAATTTCCAAAATCATCAAGAAATAAATCTAGTGGTTTGTTTACAGACATTATAATGACTGTATAATACAGATTATACACAGAAATAATGCTGAAGTTAAATGTTTATAAGTAGTTTATTTTCAGTTTAATATTAATAGTAATAACAATAACAGTAACAGTAATAATAACCAATTCTTGTTACTCCTATTAACTTATACATTTGGTAATACATTCATTATAAATATGCGTTGACCTGGGAGCAATGAATTTCATTACACACGGGGCGTGAGTATTAATAACAATATGTTTTTATCCATTTCTTTGCACTGAAACAAAAAAAGGAAAAGTAGTCCTGAAGAGCAATAATGAATACAACCGAAAGTTACTTACATATTTACGTCCTTTGGCAATGAAATAAGTATGTTGAGGATGATCGTTTTTATTATTGCGGCAATTTTCCACTGTGCAATACGAAACCATTTTTTTCTTTCAATTTGGAGAACAAATCTCGCCCAAAACCAAAAACTATTCAAAATCTTGGCGATGCTTTGAAGATGATTTTTCTGGCAGTTATCAAACAGGTTTTTATTTGTTTTTTATAGGTGATGTTACCAATGGTTACCAAAAAATGACAAACAAATAAACATCAATTACTTTTTTATCGACCAACCTGCTTCCCCCTGAGACTATAGATGGCAATACCTGCAACATTGTCGCTTAGCTTCCTATCTTAATCCTCTCTAATCTTTGACTGACACTTTACAATTTGACAGTTCATAAATGTAAACAATAATTTGGTATTTTCTGATTAATAAAAGACATGTTTTACAATATATGTTACACAAAAAAATTGCTTTTATTTGAATTTCCCGCCTTTCAGTACATTTTCCAGGAATTCGGTACATTTTTAGTGAGAATTTCAGTACACGACGAAAATTTGCCGCGGCAGCACTGGTCTTTACTTGTTAATAAAACTCCTGTTGCATCAATCCATGCTTGCAGTTTATCTGCTTTCCGTAAAATATTACAAAATAATTGATGAATTTAATTACAATTCTCAAAAGAAATGTTTGCATAGGTCAATTTGTAGTCTTATTATTTAAGTTAAATGAAAATAAAAAAAGATGTTACCTTAGTTTGCTGTAAAAAATAAAATTTCAATTTAGTTTTATTACCAAAGATGTTTTAAATAAAGAAGAGTCACAATTTAGCATTTTAATAGTGCCAAAGAATCTTGTACCTCTCATCATGAAAAAGTTTATTTAATTTGTATTACGAAAAATACGCCAAAAGCAAATATTCATTATTACAGGTTATGTTGCTGTAGAATGACAAGCATGCTCGCACGTCGCGCCATCTATCAGAAATTTAGCTCGCGTTAAAATTGGTTGACGAAATGACGGCGAGTTGACATACCATATGTTATATATATCTTGGTGAAACGGATTCTTAAAACACCACTAGTCACACTAGTGATGCCTAATGCAACAGCTGATTTTAAGTTATGTTCGTTTGTTTTCATGGATCATGTGAATAGCGTAAATTGTAATAAAGCGTTATTTTTATTAGAAGTACTCTCTTCCTCTTCATCAGATGATGACGATGAATTAACATAGTTCTTATTAAAAAAGCAAACGAAAGAGCTTCCAAAAATTAAAAAAATTCATGATACATATAAGCGCAATAGAGGTTAGGTTGTTGTGTGATGTTTTGACATGTGAACGCGCGTTTGATATAGTTTACTTTTATATGCTCGATGTTCATGCTAACGAGCACTATTTCAGAACTTTATTCGTGTCAATGCAATATTAGTGCGTATAAATCGAAAACGCTGTTATTAAGGACTGGCCCATCTGAATGAATTTAACAATCTTAAATGGCTGAATGTGTTGCTTCAGGATATGTTTTGTGGTGTTTGTTTAAAAGCGTATCATAAACGTAATCGTTTTTCTCGCGATCAGCATATTCCTTCGATTTATTATTTTATTATTATTAGAACTAATAATATAATAATAATAATAAAGTTTATTTGTATCAGCAATTTAACACAATCAATAATACATATACACCGTGTCCAAGATAAGAATGCACAGCATGGGGATCTTGAAAACGGTAAAAGATACAGGTTGGCTTAAATTAGGAAAAAGTTTCACTATTTAGAGTATGTTTACATGCCGATCGCAGAAATCCATGATTGTTTATCGTTTTCGAAATTTTCCAAACAATGCAATTTTTCGGATTTTCGATTTTTCCAATTTTTGTATTTATTTTAAAAGATATTAAAAAACTAATGACACTTTGTCGTTGTCACTTTTTAAGCTCTACAAAATGGCCTCTTCAAATTTTTTATCCGATGTTTCATCTTCGAGAAATCATCATCAACTTAATTTTTTTATATGGCCACAAAAGTAGAAACGCCTTGTATACGGTAGCATTTTTTATTACAAATTCAACGATGTTTCACACATTATGCTTCTAAAGCCAAAAAACAGAGAAAAATGAATTTTAATATTTTTTTAGATTCTTAATCTAGTAGGCATTGGAAAAAGAATTCAAAGATTATTGCAAGTGTTCAAATAAGTTCCCATTATTTTCTAGACACAAGTATGCTCTTTGTACAGTTGAATTTAAAACTTTGGCTAACATTTCTGAGATTGTGTTAACTGCTGCTATAACCGATGCCAATAATTATTGTTCTTCAGTTTCAAAAGTTGAGTCATACACTTCATTTTTTACATAACCCCACAGGAAAAAGTCTAACGGGCTCAAATCTGGTGATCGGGCTGGCCAAGCTACTTCACTGTGAGTTCCAATCCATTTTTCAGGAAACCTCTGCGACAAATACTCCCGAACATTTCTTGAGTTATGTGCTGGGGCACCATCTTGCTGAAACCAGCAGTTGTTAATTATTGCTAGAGGTAATCCATCCAAGACGTCTTCCAAATCAGTCTGCAGCAGGTCAAGATACCGCTCGGAATTTAAATTGTTGTGATAAATAAAGGGTCCTATTATTCTGCTACCTAAAATACCTATCCACATATTAAATCCAAATCGGTGTTGATGCCTTGCATCTTCTTTTAAATGAGGATTGTCTGTTGCCCAATAATGTTTGTTACGCCGGTTGAAAATGCCATTGTTGGTTATCATGCTTTCATCAGACCAAATTACTTGAAAAGGAAAAGTTTGATTTTCTTGACATTTTCTGGTATACCAATCACAAAAACTTGCTCTCCTTCTCTCGTCACCAGGTCTAAGACCCTGACAAATTCTAAATTTATATGGATGAAATTTATTCTTTTGTAAAATGAAGTGGGCTGTAGATCTAGCTACCCCAGTCTGACGCTCAATTAGTCTTGTGGATATTTCAGGATTTTCAACAACGGCTAGTAGAACAGTATTCGCTTTTTCTTCGTTGGATTGTTTTTTACGAGATGAAAGTGGTTTTTTGAATCCAAACCAAATTCCTTTAAATTAGATACCAAACGTCTAAACATGGATTTCTCAGGTTGTGTTCGTTCAGGATAATTATCAGAATACATCTGCTCAGCAGCTACACAATTTTGTGGCACAAGATGTAACACGTCAACATATCAAATTTTTCTTCGTTTGTGAAATTTCCTCTTTCCATCGTAACACAAATAAATTAAAACACTTTAACTTCTCATAAACAAAACAAACAACTTCAAAATACGTTAGAACGTTTTTAACAATAATGTGACAGATCAAAAGAAATATTGCAATTGTTCCAATGCCTACTATTTAAAAAGTAAAAAAAAAACAATACTTGATTACATTCTCGGCAGAAGTGTTAGACCATGTTTTAAATTCAGCTGTTTTTTCTAGGCTGTACTTGTGTCTAGAAAATAATGGAAACTTATTTGAACACTTGCAATAATCTTTGAATTCTTTTTCCAATGCCTACTAGATTAAGAATCTAAAAAAATATTAAAATTTATTTTTCTCTGTTTTTTGGCTTTAGAAACATAATGTGTGATACATCGTTGAATCTGTAATAAAAAATGCTACCGTATACAAGGTGTTTCTACTTTTGTGGCCATATAACAAAATTAAGTTGATGATGATTTCTCGAAGATGAAACATCGGATAAAAAATTTGAAGACGCCATTTTGTAGAGCTTAAAAAGTGTCATTAGTTTTTTAATATCTTTTAAAATAAATACAAAAATTGGAAAAATCGAAAATCCGAAAAATTGCATTTTTTGGAAAATTTCGAAAACGATAAACAATCATGGATTTCTGCGATCGGCATGTAAACATACTCTAAATAGTGCAACTTTTTCCTAATTTAAGCCAACCTGTATCTTTTACCGTTTTCAAGATCCCCATGCTGTGCATTCTTATCTTGGACACGGTGTATATATATGAACAATAGTACAAAATTTGATACGAACAAACATAAAGTTCCACAAAGCAAAAGCTGTCTGTGGTTTGTTAGTTTGTTTGTGAGTATTAAATCTAAAAACATCCATAAGTATTATTAAACTACATTTTCATATTATCACAATAATAATAATTACCTAATACATATTAGTAACGAATACAGACAAATATGCATGCATACACTCATAAGTAATTACGTTAAATATTGAATAACATATATACTAATATCTAATCGAAAAAGATTGCTATATCGTGCCTTGATTTATTTAATAAAAAAGTTCTAACTTTATTTCTGAGATACACATATGAATTGGATCTATGAATAGATATTTCTGCAGGAAGACAGTTCAGAAAACGCGGTCCCAAAGATAATGCACTTTTGTGACCTACTGCCTTTTTTGCTCTAGGTGTTATTAATTTGTCACAACCTTTGGCTCTGGTTTCGTAACTATGAGTTATATATTTTAAACCAGCTGATTTTTTTCCTTATATAGGAAACATACTAATTTAAAGAAATACATCTGTCTTAAATCAAAAACATTAGCTTCTAAAAATAATGCATCGGATGGGTAAGTTCTATCTCTTTTTAATATAATTTTTAAAAACAATTTTTGAATAACTTGCAATTTTTTTAGGTGCGTGTTTGTCACTCCTCCCCATCCTGTTATTCCGTATGAAAGGCGAGAGTCAACTAATGCATAATAGAGCATTTTTAACTGAGGTAAGTCTAAGATTTGTGATAAGTACTTAAATTTACCTAGCAGAGTTCGCAATGTTTTTGTGACCATAGTAACATAATGGTCCCATCTGAGATGGTTATCAATAGTTATCCCAAGATACTTGACTTCTTCAGTTTGTTTTATATTTATAATATTCCCGTGATTGTTTATTTCGATATTACTGTAATGGGGAAGATAATTTACATAACTCGTTATAGGTAGATACATTGTTTTGTAAAAATTTATTGTTAATAAGTTATGGTTAAACCAATCTATAACATTATTTAAATCTAGTTTTATTTTTTGTTTCAGATCATACCAGGAGTTTGCTGTATAAAATATGACAGTGTCGTCGGCGAAACTCATTATTTCTCCGGAAGATTTAAGGGTCAGTAAGTTGTTTATATATAATTTAAACAGAATAGGACCAAGTACTGTTCCTTGTGGAACTCCACATTGAACCGTTCTTTCCGAACTTAGATATTTATCAATTTTTACACATTGACTTCTACCATCAAGGTAAGATTTAAACAAGTTATAAGGAGTTCCTCGTATTCCGACATCCTGCAAAGTCTGCAACAATTGTAAGTGATCTACAGTGTCGAATGCCTTTGCAAGATCAAGGAATATACTTATAGCAGGATAACTATTGTCAATGGCTGCATACATTTTGGTTGTTAAATCAATTATTGCATTTTCTGTAGATCTCCCTTCCCGAAAACCGTACTGTTTATTAGAAATTATATTGTTTTTTTGTAAAAATGATTCAAGTCTTGCTTTAATTATCTTTTCAAAAATTTTAGAAAAATTATTAATAACAGAAACAGGTCTATAATTTGAGACGTTCGTTTTATTCCCTTTTTTATATAGAGGTTTTATAACGGCGTTCTTAAATTCAGAGGGACAAACACCTTGCTCTATTATTGAATTAATAATGAAACACAAGGAAGAAGATATCTCTAAAGAGATTTTTTTCAAAGTTTCCGCAGTTATATTGTCAAGTCCAGGACTTTTGTTATTTTGTAGATTATGTATTGTTTCTATTATTTCTTTATGATTTGTAGGTTTTAAGAACAGAGAGTTGTTATTTATAATTCTTAGTGGAGAAGGAGTTGGGGGTTTTTTATTACTTTTGGCAAGATCTGGACCTATGTTTGTGAAGAATTCATTAAATGTATCAGCAATCTGTGACTTATCATGTACAGTAGTTCCTGTCTTAGTTACCACCTCTTTTATGTCTGTATGTCTATTATTAGAATTTGTTATATTTTTAATAGTATTCCATAGGTTTTGTGCATTATTTTTATTTAATTGTATTTGTTCTTTATGATAATTAAGTTTAGTGTTATTAATCAGTTGTTGTAAAAGATTTCGGTAATTAATAAATTGTTGTTTTAATATTGTATTAGTTTTATCTTTTTGATATAGTTTATACAGTTTATCCATTGTGGCTATTGATTTGATAATACCTATAGTTATCCATTTTTTCTTTTTTATAAATTTAGTTTTTTGGTTAATTGTAACTGTGTTTTCAGAAATAAAATTATTAATAGTTTTCAAAAAGTATGTTGTTGCATTTTGTGCATCTTTGATATGATATAATATATTCCAATCATAACTTTTCAATTTTTTTTGTAAGGTTTTTGAAATTAATCTTTTTAAATACATTAGTTCTATTCTCAGGTTCATTCTCATCAAATCCATGTAAGTTTATAATTGTTGCTCGATGATCAGTAATAAGTGTATCTAAGACAAAACTAGAACAATAATCCTTAACGCCTCCATTTTTAATCTTTATAAACATATGATCGAGGCAAGATTTAGAGTTACCTTGGATTCTAGTGTAAGTATTTATTATGGAAGTGTAACTAAACTCACTAAGGTATCTAAGTATTCATCAGACACACAATCATCTTCCTGAAGTATATCGATGTTAATATCTCCCAGAAATAAACTAATATCACAATTGTTTTTCGAATTTCTTAGATATCGATGTAGTTCAGCTACGAATTCCCTTACATTTGTTGAGGGGGGTCTGTAGAGTGATATAATTTTAATAACTTTGTTCTCTTGTTTTATAGTTAGTTCAATAACTTTACATTGATATATTTGCTTAATTTCATAGTTGTAATTTAATGTATTTTTTACATAGACTACTGTTCCATCACATTTATTAATATTTCCAAAGTTAAATATCATATCATATCCGTTTCTTTGAACTAAGTCTAAGTCAAAATCGTTTCTAGTTTCTGTTAGTATTACACAATCAAAGTTTATCGAAACCTGATCTAATAGAGTTTCTAGGATATCCAAATTTTTACTGATGCTTCTGATATTTTTGAGGAAAATTTTGAAAGTACTTTGATCTTTTTTAGTTATTTTATTGTATTCAGAAACATCTTTTAAAACTTTAGTTGGAAAGGCAACATAATTATAATTTTTAGTAAAAGAATCCATTATTGTAATTAGTTCATACAGTACACGCTATACAGAAAATATAGATTAGGTTTATAAAACAATTACAATTGACATATATCTTTTTTCGTTAAGATAATTTTTAAAACTAATAATTTAAAATACTTAGTATAGCCTACATTAGAGTATGTTAAAGGAGAATCATTCTAAAGATTTCTTATTTATTTGCTGATCGTAATCTTGGTTGCGCTGCACCCTGTTCTAAACCCAGTTTTTTCTGTTTCTTCTGTTTGGTGGGATCTGTAGACGAAGTTGTAGGACTATTAAAAAGTTGTTGGTGTACATTCAGTTTTTCTATGAGATTGTCCGGCGGGATTATTAGTTCTTCTTCAACTATTTCAGCGTAGATATTTCTAATAGTGGGCGTTGCTGGTGCGCTATTAGGTCGAGGTTCTTCTTCAGTATCGGAATTTTCCGAGTCTGTATTGGTTAATTCGTCTGCTGTGTAAGCTATATTGTTAATAAAAAGTTTGTTGCCTTTGATATACGAGTTCAACGTTGGATCTTCCCTGGCCTTTTTCAGATTGGTTCTGAGAACTTTATTTTCCTGTCTCTGTAGTTTTGTTAAATCATGTGATATAGCGATATTAGTCCCTTTTAGTTTTCGACAATTTATATAAATTTCAATTTTTTTTTAAGTTGTGATACTAATTCAACGTTAATAGGTGTACTTGGTGAGTTTCCTAATCTATAAAAATTATTGATGTCTGCTGAATTAGTTTGAACACCTAACAAAGAAGTAAGTTGATTACAAATAAATTCCAATGTAATATTTCTTTCTTTCTCGATACCAAAAATTATTATGTTATTTTTTTATTATTTTTTTCCATCCATTCAATTTTCTCCTTCAGTTGTTTATTTTCTCGTTCAAGAGTGGTGATTTTGTCTTGTGTTTTGGTAAGTGTTTGTAAAACATGCTCTTCACAGGATTTAACTCGTTCTTCACAGGCTTTGATAGCTAGTTTCAGTTCGCTTTTGCTATTCAATATTTGTTCCTGAAGTTGTTTTATAGATTCTAATAATGTGGCTTCACCTTCATTCATTGTACGTAAACGTTTTCACATGTACGGGCAGCTTTAATTTTAATTTTAACAAGTGTTTGTCTCTTTTACAAGTCTCTTTATCTCAACAAAACCGGCTTTTGGTTTCTATTAATATTTGTAGGTTATTTATTTGTGTTATCCAATAATCACTTAAACGAATTATTTTAAATTACATTTGATTAAGAGGCACTTCTTTATAATTTAAATCCACTGTTACAGTTTTTTAAAATTTAATTTAAACAGTATAGTACATACCATTTATCCCTTTTTATGAGATTTAACACTCACACCTCTCTCTGATAACCTCTCAATGATTATTCTACTACTACTACTACTGATCGACATTTAATTAAAACCCATGTATACCGAACTGCAGTCAAAACTGTTTATATTGTGCGATACCTACCAGCTTCACACGATATGGATAGTAGGTTTCACATTGGCCGGTTGGCCAATGTAATTACAGACCGTCCAGTCTCATAACGTAAACATACAGCCTGTTCGTTTTTAAACTTGAACATATATGCATTTAACATTATATTGAACGTTTTTGTTAATTCCTGCTTGCCAAATTTAACTACAAGAATGATAATGGTATCAATATTACTGCGCATCAAATGATACTAATAATATTAATATTAAGAGTGCGATTTTTATTTTAAAATACTAATTTAAAAGTTAACTGTTGTTAAATATGACAACCCATGATTTTCAAATTATTTCATTTTAGCATATAAACACTTCTTTAGCCTTCTTACAATAAATTTGTTTTTGCACGTCCTATATATAAGGCTCTACTTTAGTCCCCCAAAAGAGGGAGTAAAGTAGCACTTTTACTCCCTAAGCGAGTAAAGTGTTTCCATGACAACAGCAAGTAAACAACAAAAAAAGTAATCGCGGTACATGTTAGGATTTATTATCCTGAAACTGTGATTTTGGCGTTTGCAGAGTTCAATTGTCCGAATGACATTTTCAGAAAAAATTTTTGAAATTTTGAATTTTTGCGATTTTTCCTTTAGGAAGTGCAAAAATAGCGTATATACCACTGGACTAAAGTGCCTTTTAATCACTCATGTGTTTATTTCCGAGCGTTAGCGAGGAAAATAAACTCACATTCGGGATTTAAAGATGCACTTTAGTCCCTGGGTATATAATATACTATTATATTAGGAAGTTAATAATAAAGGTTTTCCGATCTTAAAAATTCTTCAGAGCACTCCATAGTTCTCCAAAGTTTTACAGAGTTCTCTGCAGAGCTTTCGAGAGTTCTCCGGAGTTCGAGAGTTCTCCAAAGTTCTCCAGAGTTCTTCAGAGTACTCTAAAGTTGTACAGAGTTCCAGAGTTCTCCACAGTTCCCCAGACTTTTACAGAGTTCTCCAGAATTCTTCAGAGTTCTAGAGAATTATACAGAGTTCTAGAGAATTCTACAGAGATCTCTAGGGTTTTCCAGATTTTTCCAGTTTCGCAGAATTCTCTAGAGTTCTGATGACATTGTATCACAATCATTAAGTTTAAATAACCAAAGTAAAAAATAATTATAGAGTTTAAAATAAATTTTCTGTAAACTATCAATAAATTCCAGTCAGCTGTCTATCGATCAAAAGAAATTTTAAGTAAGGCTTTATTGTTCGCCTCAAGATGGCAATGCTCTCAGTATTTTAAAATTGGAAATTAATTAATTCCATTGTATTTATTTAATAAAAAATACGGAAAAATAAAAATAAAACTAATATTAAATAAAAAAAGATATTTTTAGCGTTACATACATTTATAAAAACCTAAATTGAAATCGGATAAAACGTCTTTTTTTAAATTATTCACAAATAAAAGTTGGCCAAAATTCTACTGGTTAGTTTTACAGATATGTGAAGGAAATTGTTAACCCCTTTGCTGTTGCTATAACTATAACTTACTTTCCATGGTTTTTACAATAATAGAAATGTAAGTAGTACATATTGCAATATGATTGTGAATAAATAGTATATTATACACCAAGGTGGTGAAGACTGTTATTATTGACCGAGCACCAAGATTATTTCGCGAAGAGCTTTACCCCGAGCGGAATAAGGTGCGAAGCCTATTAATGTCTTCACCACCGTGGTGTATATACTATTTTTTCCACTACTAGCCAAATTTAAGGCAAAAATTAAAAATTAAAATTTTTCTTGTAAAAATCAAGTAGCACAGGAATGCAAATTCGTCTTTCCACTAATAAAACAAAAATCAAGTAGTCTGATGCAGATTGACATTTCCACGAATAACTAATGGCATTTTTATTCAAATAATTTTATCGCATTAGGTAATTTCAAGCAGCAAATACGTTAAAGACAATCTCCTGGGTATACAAAATTGTGTTGCACAAGTTTTTGTTAAACAACTATCCCTGGATTCTCAAAACATTTGAATTTATCCATTATTAACCTAGGTTAATAATAGAAAAAAATATTAACCACTACTAGAAAAAGTCAACTTCTCAGTTGACTAGGAGACGCAATAATTGTCAACTTCATAGCTAGTAGTGGAAAATAGTATATTATTATACGAGTTGTATAAGACGATCTAATGTAGCACGAGACGTTTGGGACTCGACGAGAGAAGGGAGGAGTGTTCCAAAGGAACGAGTGCCACAATACGTCTTATAAAACAAGTATAATATACTATTTTTTTATACTTTGCGTCATTAATTTGATAGAAATTGTAAATTCAAGCTATTAAAAACATTGCATTATAATCTAGTGATTTTTGCGTTTAACATGTGGCAACACTATAAAATGACTTTTCATGTTTTGTGAGGTTAGAAAGTATCAAAATTAAACGTGTTTATATGTAATATAAAACAAATGTTACCAATCTTACAAAACAAATAGTCTCCAAAAACGATGTTATAATAGCCTCTATTATGAAATCGTTTTCGGTGTCACAATGAGCCCATTGTGAACGCAAAGTACAAAAAGATATTTTTAAACTTTGCGTTAACAATATGCTCATTGTGATACTAAAAACGATTTAGAGCTTATTATCAAATTGGTTTTTGAAACTATTTGTTTTGTAAGATTGGTAACATTAATTTTATATTACATATAAACACATTTAAACTTGACATATCTTAACCTCAAGTGTCATTTGATAGCGTTACTACATATTACACGAAAAAATCGCTAGATTGTAATGCAACGTTTTTAATAGCGTGAATTTGCAAATTTTTATAAAATGATTGATGCAAAGTAGAAGAAATAGCATAATATACTTGTTTTATAAGACGTATTGTAGCATGCGTTTCTTTGGAACATTCCTACCTTCTCTCGTTGCATCGTGTCCCAAACAACTCGTGCTACAATAGACCGTCTTATACAACTCGTATAATAATATACTATTTTTGCGTTAATTATCCATCCAGCAGCCCATGGAAATCACCGGCGGGAAGGTCAGAAACATCTACACGCCTGTATCCAGTTTAATAATATAGGTAGTAATAATAAGATCCAGTTTTGCCATATGTAATTTGATCAAACTGCTTTTAAAAAGAACCATTTCACAATACTTCAGAGAATATAATGGATAAAATCAATTTACTGCAGGTTGTCATAATAAAGTTTAGGTATTTGACTAAAAATATTGCATTTGTAATATCCGTCCCGTCTTATCTCTAAGACACAAATTGAGATATGCTCAATTATCGTGCATGGCCTACGCTTCGCAACGCTACCAATATCTCACTGGTGGGGACGAGGTTACTATCTATCCTCTACCAGCTCTCCAGGTTAGTGCAGGAGCGATAAACGTGCTCACCACACCTTCTCTTAGGAGATGGTACCTTGTCCAGCATCGGACATTCCCACAACTCTTTTAGAGTTGGGGATCACCACCCGATCGAATCCAACCTCAATTGTGGCAGGTCTTGGTTTTTTAATGGTTTTGACACTCCGATCTACCAGTTATATGCCTGGTATGCCCTTGACAACGCTTTGCTTGAGTCTATACTTTATAGACCCCCCAGTGTGAAATTATCTTTAGAGTGAGAGGCTATGTATTCTTCTCGCATCACTCCCTTTAAAGTAAACGTTCTAGAGCCATATTCAGATCACAGGACTCGCACCAGTAACTTGTCATAGGATGATCCGAATGGCTTCCGGAACACAGTACCTGGTGGCATGCAGTATCTTATTGACCCAGATTTACTCCTCTGAAGCGGGTTAAATCTCACTTCAGTTTTCAATATATATGTATTCCTTTGTTTAGAAAAAATAAATGTTGATAAGATTAAACAGACATAATAGACAATTTATGATTTTTATTTTCAAAAGGCTCACATACAAAAGTACAATATTAATAGTTATTATAATCATATTAATTAACAAACTTATTTGTTTATATTGATTTATTTAGACCATGGCAACCACACTACTAGCCAACTAATGATATGTATTAATTATTATATGTATTAAGCTAAGTACTCACAGCAGCGGATCCACAGACAGATATCATACAATTGGTCGGTTTGAGTCGATTTGGCTCAAACCGACCAATCGTATGACATCCGCCTGCTAATCAGCTGCTGTGAGTACTTACCTTTAATACGAAATTATTAATACATATCACGTTTACATTTATTTATAATTTGTAATGTACTGCATGAAAATAAGATGGTAGGCTGATAAAAATGTTTAACTTGGATTTATACTTTATTGATTCGCATACATACACATAGAATAAAAAGCAAATGATTGACCCCAGCTAGTATACAACCCAATGAATTAGTTAAATTTGTTGATTTAACTTATAATTGACTAACTGATCAGATCAATTTTAGTATCAATAATTAAACAGGTTATCGTACATACATGTAGAGCAATGCCAAGAATACAACGCTAGATACGCTCGCTAACTGTCGGTAAAACTTTTGTAGTATTTTCTTAAAGATTTCAATTTTTGAACAGTAATGCGTACTATAGTAATGATGCTAATTAACTACGGAGTTGATGAAAAGGATCGTTTCTTAAAATAGTACACATTTAATTTATAAAACTAAGAATTTTTATGAACATTTAGTCACTATTAATGTCAATTAATTAAAAAACTCAGAAAACCTTTAAAACCCGTGTAATTTTTATAAAAGTAAAAGAGAACTTTGGAAATGATTTTTTCTCTAAGGAATTGAGGGCTGCGAGGTAAACATTTAAATCTGTATTAATTTATTAAGTATAAAAATGTTATTCTTATATTACCGAAGCTGGAAAAGGCTTCGGGGATGACGACTTCGGAAATGACAATTTTACAGTTTTTAAATAATTTCCTCTAAACGGTGCATGCTAACCTAACCTAACTTTCTGAAACACAAACACAGCTAATAACAAAGCCGAATCAATTATATAAATTGTAAAAATAAAATCTATTATACCGGGTGTTAGGCAGAACGATGTCAAAAAAAACTTCAGGTTAAATAGGATCATTTGGAACCCATTTAGGGTAAATCACCCTATACAAACGTGCTTGGTTTTTTTTTATTAATTTTCTCAGGTATTTTTGAAAAGATACCGAAATCAAGGGCTAATGGCTTAATATCTTTTTAGTTTTTTAATTAATCAGTTAAAATTTTTGTATTATTATCTTGTAGACATCGTTAATTTAAAAATAAGAAAAATCATCCAAATAACAGACACATAAAAAGTTATAAGCCGACAAAGTCTCAAAAACGGTTGAAATAAATTTTAAATTTAATGTTTAGACCACATTAAAAAAATTTGTTATGTTCAAATGCATTTAAAAACTTCTCTAGGTAATGCACTTTTCAACGATGGCTTTTGCGTGCATGTAGCTTTACTAGCAAGAAAATAAATTTAGTAAAACGATGAATTCGCGTCAAAGACACCTAAGACACACTCACGATCACAATGAAGTTAATTGTTTCTAAACATGCTCTAGCATGAAAAAATGTCTCTTTCTTTCATAATTGACAAATGACCTAATGTTTTACTAGCTTGAGGCAGGTAAAAAAACACATAAAATTAAGACTTTTTATTTTTTCACAATTCTTGTTCTAAATGAGCGCCTCCATTGCGGATGCACGCACGACACCGGCTCCGTATTTACACTGTTGTGGTTCGCAGTCGCATTTCTTCTTTCATTATTTCAAATGCAGCATTTATTTTTTCGATTAACTGCTCCCTTGTTGCAATTTCTTCTGTATACACCAGCCTTTTAGCACGCTCCCAGACAAAAATTCCCCATCGTCGACATCGGTACGGAGCAAGAAGCGGCAAAACTGCAGCCTATTTGCAGAATCGCCTTCGTGGAGACCTAAAAAAAAAATTAAAAAGGTAATCAGTAAACGGTCATTGGTAGCATAATGTACGATTTTCACTGACTGCAGCGCAGCGCGTTGCAGCGGATGCTCGCGCCAATTAATGACGTCAGTAAACACGAACGAATTGAATTCAGATCAACCTGCCGGCCGGCGACGTCACCAGCGCACGCGGCAGTAGCCGAACGGAGCCGACCGGTCGCGGGGGAAGCCGAGAGCAACCGACCGCGCGTGCGCGAGTAGCCGACCGCGTACGCGAGAAGCCTAGCGGCTGTCGCGGTATCCGAGCGCAGCCAGTGTTGCCAATTTAGTGATTTTGTCACCATTTCTAGTGATTTCAGATCTTCATTTTAGATTTTTGGAACTAATTTGTGATTTGTCTCAAATCTAGTGATTTTCGATTTAATGGAAGGGAATTTTTGGTGATTTTCTAAAGCCTGTCAAAACCGTTAAAATTCAATAATTTGTTGGAATGTTGAAAAGTACTAGACATCTGTTACGCATCTGTTTCTAACACAATGCTATTCATACCATCATAAAATCATAAAATGCATCCGGGCCGGACGGCCTGCCGGCGGCACTCCGGCCTGTCGTACGTGCTTGTGCATCATATTGTGGATTGTATATCTGTTACTGTTTTGGTTATTGGACTTATTGGTTTTATTCTTCTGTTAGTTCTGTTCTGTTAGTCTGTAGTCTGTTACTTCTCGTCTGTGGTCTGTTGACTCTGTTGTGCTTATGTTGCTTCACTCGCTTAGTCGCTTTGCTTTTCATTGCCTTTAATTCTTTTTAAGCCTTCAATCTTTTTACTGTGTATTGTGTTGTGAATCTTTTGAACTTTTGACGGTGCTCACTTGACTTAACGTATATTGTGCAACTTCACATAACCTAACTAAACCAAGCAATTCACCTGTCTTTAGTGCCTTTTTTTGGTGGCTGGTAGCTTGTTGTCGGTGTAAATGTGAGATTGTTCCAACAATAAACAGTAAGTTAAAACCTAAAGTTTACAAGTAATTTTTAAAAATTACAGTTATAACTCTTTTAGTGCCCCCACAATATACTCAAAAATATCGTTCAGAATGGGAAAAAATTACAGAGTTAAAGCCATGGCTGAGCCCGTGCAGCACAGATGAGACTAAAGCTTATTGCAAAGTCTGTAAGTGTCTCTTAAATGCAAGACTTCCGGATCTCAAAAAACATGTCAAAACGCAGAAACATGAATCTGCTGCCAAACCGTTTTCCTGCAGCAGACAACAAAAAATACCATTCAAACCACAAGGTGTTATTACTGAACAACAACGGAAAGAAGCTAAATTATGTTTGTACGTATCAATGCATACATCTATTAGATCTGTAGATCACTTAAGTGATTTACATAAGAAAGAAGACTACACAGTATCTTTACATAGGACTAAGTGTACCAATTTAATAAATAATGTTGTAGGGCCTCATTTTATAAATTCTTTATTGTCTGACATAAATGAGTGCTACAGTTTAATTATAGATGAATCGACTGATATTGCTGTATTAAAAATGTTGGGTATTGCAATTCGTTATTTTAGTAAGAGACAACAGAAAATTATTTGCACTTTTCTAAATTTAGTACACATTGAAGATGGCACTGCTGAAGTCATAGTTAATGCCATTAAAGAAACACTTGCAAAGTTTAAATTACCATTAAATCGCTTAGCAGGTATCGGTGTTGATAATGCTTCAACAATGGTTGGAGTGCATAGTGGGGTATTTATAAAGTTAAAAGAAGAAGTTCCTAATCTTATAATGATAAGGTGTGTATGTCATTCATTACAACTTGCTGTATCTAAAGCATCTGAGAATACTATTCCTCGTAACATGGAATTTCTCATACGAGAGACATACAATTGGTTCAGCCATTCCTCTATAAAACAACTTGCTTATCAACAAATATATTCTTTAATAAATGACGGTAAACTACCTTTAAAAATTTTGCAAGTTGCCAATACTCGATGGTTATCCATTGAGCCAGCTCTCAAACGAATTTTAGATCAATGGGATGCTCTTAAAGCCCATTTTGATATTTCAAGACTCAAAGAAAATTGTTACACGGCAGAATTACTTTATAATATGTATGCTGATAGAAACAATAAGATATATTTAACATTTGTTTATGACATAGTCCAGTTAGTTCAAAAAACAAATAAAATTTTTGAATCAATGTCAGCAGATCCTACCAAGTTATGTCATGATTTAAAGCAATTATATATCAACATTGTGTCAAAAATTGTAGTTCCGGGCAGACTAAACAAAATAGATTTGTTAAAAGATAATTTTGAAGATTACATAGATCCTAATCCGTATTTAGGTTTTGCGTTCGAAAATAGTTGTCGACAGATATCAGACCGCGATAAAACTCTAATAAAATCACGCTGTGTATCGTTTCTTATACAATTATCAAAAGAATTGCGAAATAGATTACCTGATAATATTAAAACGTTGGAAAAAATGAATTTATTTTCTGTTGATAATTGTTTAAGACATAATAAAACCCCTATAACTGATATCGTTAAAGAATTTACAAATAATGATTTTGAAATTTCTGCTGTAGAAAATCAGTGGGCACAAATCCATTTAATACAGTGGCAAAATTTTCAAAATACTGAACAATTTTGGATTGAAGTCAGTAATTATCGGGACGCATCAAACGAAAATCCATTTAAAGAATTAGTTCATTTTGCCTTTAAAATGTTATGTTTACCGCACTCAAATGCTGACATCGAAAGAGTGTTTAGTTCGATGAATCTGATAAAAAGCAAATTAAGAAATAAAATGAAATTATCCTTATTAAATAATTTGCTTCATATCCGATTCGGATTAAAAAGTATTGGCAAATGTTGCAATACGTACGATTTACCAGACAATATTATTAAAGTTTTTGGCACAAAAAGTGCCTATAATACTAATAATTGTGATGATGATGGTTGTGACATAGACGAAATTGTTAATTTACTTGAAACTGAATAAGCAAGTTCATAAAATCTAGATATTTGAATTTTGTAGGTTAACAATTTTAGCTGTGAATAGAATTATTACCAAAGAAAATACGACTTTTGATAATTTCTAGTTAAATAAATATTCTCATTTCTCTGGGCGCTAACGTTTTTTCTGTTTATTAATATTTAAATAGATTTTTAAATTTGTATCCTCTAGACATAGAGGAAGGGAAAATAATTCGGTCCATTTTTTATATTGTTTTTAGAGTAGTTATATAGATTTTTTTGTTTTTCAATGTTTTATTTGTATTTTTTTTTCTATTTTCTGTTATCAAATTATATGATATAAATAAACCGATTTAATTTTAAATATATGTTGCCTTATTTTCAATTACCAAAACATAAATTTAATTTTTGGTGATTTCTAGTGACTTTTAAAGTTATATGTTGAGATTTTCCTAATCCTGTTGTTGGCAACACTGACTGCGCAGCCAGTCGGCTTCCAAGCTCTAAGTAAATTGCATGCAAATAAGGAACATAACTACTATATGGATGTTTCAATTTCCTTCAGCAAATTATAAGATGCGCTCCGACGCGCGCCGGTCAGTGAAAATTAATAATTTCTGCCACAAAATGCTGTAGTCCCTACAAATTACCTTGTACAGGAGTGTAGTGAAATGCATGTTAGTTGTCTGCCTTAAGCACTGCCCACACTTTCCAAATGCTCACGTCTGACATCTGATCCACTTGTCGGATGCTTCTTGTACTATTTTCAGGAAAGGCCTCGAGAATGCGTTCATCGCCAAGAACATCATGTTGCCTGACATTAATCCTTGGTTCTTGGAACCTTACACTGCCAGTTTCCCGTAAGCGTCGGAATGTAGTTTAAAATGTGCGGCGGTCAGGTAATCTTCTATTCGGAAAACGCTCCCGATAAATTTGAGCCTCAAGTGCATTACCATCGGCTCTCCCATACGCCATCATGATGTCGGCGTATTCTTGGTTTGTGAACATAGCCATTGTCGCAAAGTTGCAACAAAAAGCTCAAATGTAACAAAAACTTAACAAAAACAATCAACAGTCAACATTTAACAAATACAGTCAACAGTTTAACAAAAACAGTAAGTATTCAACTTTAATAAAAGGAAGGCTCGCGCACAGTCACAACTGATAGTATGAAGGTCAAACCTCGACTAAAGCAGGTAGAAACCGAAGAGGTAACCGCCCCTAGCCGCGCCACCCCCCACTCGGCTAACCCCGCACGTGTTTATTTCGGAAACCAGTTTTAAATTAATTGTAATCGTGAGTGTGCCTTAGATGACTTTGACGCGAATTTATCGTTTTACTAAATTTATTTTCTTCCTAGTAAAGCAACATGCACGCAAAAGCTATCGTTGAAAAGGACATTACCTAGAGAAGTTTTTAAATGCATTTGAACATAACAAAATTCTTTAATTGTTTTTTAATGTGGTCTAACCATTAAATTTAAAATTTGTTTCAACTGTTTTTGAGACTTTGTCGGCTTATAACTTTTTATGTGTCTGTTATTTGGATGATTTTTTTTATTTTTAGATTAACGATGTCTACAAGATAATAATACAAAAATTTTCAACTGATTAATTAAAAAACAAAAAAGATATTAAGCCATTAGTCCACAATTTCGGTATTTTTTCAAAAATACCTAATAAAATTAATAAAAAAAAAACAAGCACCTTTGTATAGGGTGATTTACCCTAAATGGGTTCCAAATAATCCTATTTACCCCTCAGTTTTTTTTTGACATCGTTCTGCCTAACACCCGGTATATGTTTGAGCTATCTACGGGTATGACGGTTATTAAATGTACGTACGTGTTTTTCAATTAACAACACACTTCTTATTCTAGGAGTCAAACCACTTCCGCTAACTTTAACTGCTGCCAGCTAAAAGAAAGATGTCTGAAGGCACACCCGGCATGTGTAGACAAAATACAACACCACGTTGCCAAATTTTTACGTTTTTGTTTTGTGCTTCGAAAATGACGCCAAAACTAGTTACACCTATAATATGGCTATAATTCAATAACCTTCAAACTTATATAATAAATAAATCATTTTATAAAAACTGTAGATAAAAGCTTAAGTAGCACTGCTTCGATTTAAAAGTTATTCGAAACAGATAAAAATATTGTAACAATTATACACTCGTAAAAGCAGCTGGTTACAGCCTCGGAGTATGACGAAAGTAAAGTTTGATGAACAAAACTAACAAAAAAACTTTTTTTTCTTCAAGTTTTAAGTGAGATCTTTTTTTAAAGTAACCATACAAAATAGTCTTGCAAAGTTTCTGTTGATATGTACATCGAATGTCATGGTTGTTTTACGTGGGGTACCTGTGTGAACTTACCCCCACGTTCCCTTCCAAAAGGAAGTGATTGGGATAAGCCCAATCAGCGCGCAAGTTGCATTACCGGCAGTATAGCAATTGCTACCAGATCAGCTCACTGGTCGGAGCGAGGTTGCCTATTCACCCTCTACTAGCTAACTCAGGTCGAGTGCCAGAGCAATTGACTTAACACGTTGCTCACCCGCCGGTACCGTAGTACCTCGTCCAGCAATAGTACTATTCCCCAGCTATGCGCTGTTGCAAAGTGGGACCACTGCCCGATCGAATCCAACCTCAATTGTGGCGGGACTTGGTTTTTTAATGGTTTTGCCACCCCGATCTACCAATTCTAGGCTTGGTGGGCCCTCGACTTCAACCCACATTTGTTTGTACTAAAGTAAGATTATATTGTTCTTATTAATTCTTTTCTGTTTCACTTATCTGTTCCATTTATCGTTTGGATTTAAAGTTCCTTCTACTTTGCACGTACCTCACTGGCCGTGTAGTCGGTACATGGTAAACTAACAGACCTAAAATCAGTTTTACGTAATTGTTATCTAACTCTGTACCAGTGTTGTAATGTATCTAGATACTTTTATAGTACCTAGATACATATCTAGATACTTTTAAGATTTTGTAACTGTATTTGGATCTAGGTACATTTTCTGTAGTATCTGTGTATCTATATTGTGCAGATACTATTTTCATATTTTATAATTTTATATTACAAAAACTATCATAAATGATTTGTGGAATTTTAAATTTGAAATACACCGTGAAGCATAAAAAAGCAAATTTTTTATTATGGAATTGTTTTGAAATCTACTAGACGATAGTCACCTCGTTAAACAATTAGTGTCAATACATCTAGTCAGCCAGGCTAAGTTGATGTATCATAGTACCGCAATCGACGCCATATTGGGACAAAGGAAGTGTGAAATCTACTAATTCGTAAATTAAAATCGCATCTTATGTATTTGGTATATTACAAGTTCGGGCTGTCAGAATAAAAAGTATGTAGAAAAACCTTTTAAACTAAACGTGGATTTAATTAAATTTAATAGGAATAATAATAATTAACAATTTCGGACTTTTTTCGCTCCAACATGGCGTCGTTTGCAGTATCTGACCCGCCAGCATGGCCTAGCTGACTATAGTACAATTAAAAAATGAAGAAAATAAACCGAAGTGAATCTAGCAGCCGCAGACTAGCAATAGGAGTTGATTGAGAACGAGCCTTGCTTCCAAATTGTCAAATTTAAAAAGTTTGTCACCACTCCAATTATTAATAAAATTATTAAACTACAATTAATAAATATTAATTGGAGTTGTGAAAAATCTTTTAAGCAACTACTAATGTCGTGCACACTTTTGCTATCAGAAGGTTATTTATTAATAGTAGTTTTAATAAAGTTTTAAAAAACTTTGGCAGATTGTAATGACTATTTTTTATTTCAAACTGTCTAAACTTGACAATTTGGGAGCAAGACACGTTCACAATCAACTCCGACTGCTAGATTCACTCCGATGTTTTTCTTCATTTTTTTTGGTTATAGTATAAATGTAGTCACTTTATAAACAATGGATATTGTTACAGAATGATGATATTATCGGTTGTGTGAGGAAGACGCATTCTTGTCCGTCCAGGGCTGTGTTGCCAACTGTATCATAATTATGGTACTTGGACAATAATTTACAGCTTGTATCAACATACTGCAATTAGATAAAAATGCGCCATAATTGCAGATATGGAGAAAGTACATGTAATAAAGACAAATTATTCTTTGTTAAGTGTAATGGTTATTTAATATTTACGTAACAAGTCTGGAATGTATATTTTACTGGACTTGTAGATAAGTACCACGACAAGCTATAGTAGAGTTCTCTAAGTCTGCGAGTACAGTAAAGGCACTATACGGGCTTTGTTACGCACTCCTATTTTTTCTGTCAACAGTCAATTTGAGAACTATCCTAATAAAGTGCTTTCGAAAATATGTTAAAGAGTAAGTATAAGTATTCGGTTACATGAAGGGTAAATAAAAGCAACCAGATTTAACGACTTTTGTGGTGTAATAATACTAGGAACTGGCAAAATTGTTATAGTGTGAATCGTATAGTTACCTACTTTGAAATAGGTTATCAGAAAAAGAAATATAGGCTATGGTGGTTTCTGTGATAGTGGTAAAACATTTTCTAGGTTTTCAAACAATTAAAACTATTTAGAGTATCATCGTATTTCTAGCGACCAGATTATTGCCAATAAACCTGCTTTTTTGGCAAAAATCAAGTAATAATTTAGTCGCAGACATACGATTATTTTTAAATTTTCGTAAAATAATTCAAATACTTGAAACTTTTTTGGTTAACTTTGAATGTACAGTTTCTCTAAAATTAATTTTTCACGTAAAACATGTAAAATAATTTAATTAATAAACATCGTTCTCCAAAGCAAGTTAGGTAAACAAGTTTTAACATTCTTTTAGAGTATTAATTTAAAACCAAAGTCATCACATCATTGTACTATTTATGAAAAAACAACGATAATTATTAATCATGCGTTTAAGATTTATGCACCGTATTTGGGTGTCTAAATGGCCTCTTTGTAATGATTTTTTTAATCTGGTATAGTTATTCACAATATAAGTAAATCCACTGTGATTTTGTTTAGAATTTTTGAATGTATATGTACAGTGTGTATAGTACCATTTTTTGGGTACACTTGGATCGTAATATGTATAAATTTTAATAAATATTGCTGTACTCGACTAGTCCTGGAATTGATATTTAGTTAAATGACTATTTTCGGTACGAAAAATTGACTAGGAAGTTCTTATTTTAGCGGTGAATATAGTAAAACAAGTACATATCTACAAATGTATCTATACCCCTGCCAAAAATAGATGAAATGAGTCATTTTCGTAATCACACCGGAATAAAGGAATACGACACGAGGTGAGATAAGATAAGAGTGTAATTTCACATTGCTAAGAATTCAGTGACGTACGCTGGAAACAACACATTTTCATTGCTTCGTTCACATTTACTTTTAATTAAAAAGGGGTTTGTTCCGCTAATGAATCTTTCTAGCCCATTTATTGTTTATTTTATCATTTAGATTACAGCGCGACCTTCGGGTAATTGTAGATGCATTTTACAATTTCGCGGACGTGTTTGTGAGGACTCATTTCTTGTCACTTTGGTTATAGTATAGATACATTATGTTAGGCTTTGTAATTGGTTCTAGATACTTCACTGCAAAAGCATGTGTATCTGTTTCTAGGTACCTTTTTCTGATAGTATCTGTATCTGTATCTAGATACACAAAATAATGTATCTGTTACAACATTGCTCTGTACATAACAGTATGAAAAAACCTACACTAATCATAGTTTACCTTTCTGTTGAAGTGACACTTACGACATGTAATATGACACCTTTTATGGGGACGTCTTTCTTCATGATAAATAAATAAATTTTGATAGACTTATTGTCATGTATGGATTTTGAATTCAAAAGCGCAGTAATAACAAAAGATTAATAAATCCAAGTTATTGTTATTAATAAAGGCAGTGGCGGTGGCTGCATACGTGAAACTCGGGGGACACGACAAACTGGTATATCGCTATCATGTTCGTACGCACACATTAAAGCAGTATTTCATCATGTGTTGCACTGCGAGTGCCCCCGATTTACGTATGCAGCGACCGCCACTAAATAAAGGTTAGCATACTGTTTGTAAACAATAAAGAGCAACCGATCTCAGAACAACCCGTTCGATTGCATTCCTGGAAAAATCGTCACTTAACGTCATGACTCCGAACCAAACAGACCGGAAGAGCAACCGCTTTCAAAAATCTGTCAAATACCTGTCAACCGCGGTGAACCGAGGCCAGAACTAATTGCGAAAAAAACATGTCTGTAGTAATAGCATTGAATAAACATTTATAGACAGTCAACCAGATTAGTTGTGGACTAATATCAATAGATGGCGTAGGACCAATACAAGTCGCTGTGTAAAATTACGCATTTAACAGTGGCGTATCAAAATAAAAGGACATAAAATACACATTCAACTCAACATTTTCATAAAATCTGATATTAGTTAAGTTAAATTATATTTTCAATAATTAATACAATTTTAATGGCATTTGTTGTTCATGAATTTTAACTATAATTGGAATAGAAAGTACTAAATGCTTCTAAATCTAATTTATTTCATAGCCAATGCTTTGCAATATTCTATATAGCAAGTTATTCATTTAAAGTTAATAAATACAAACTAATGCGTATCGATTTCACACATAAATATTTTTTATTAAAACCACTTAAATATACTAATTAGAAAAATATTTAACAGGATCTAATAACCCATTAGGGACTAATAGAAACATTGACAAGATAGGCTCAATTTAGGACTCCTTGTTTTCATTCGTGATATAGCTCTATAGCTCTCCTCAATTCGGGAAAAATTAAATAAAAAAATCTTAGTTAATCTACCCTGATACACAAGTTACAAAAAATAAATTATTCTTTACAAAATATAACATATATTTCAAAATTCAATCACTAAATAATAAGGTTATTATAATAGTTAAAACTAATAAAAAATCATTTCTACACTAAATACTACTATTATAGTATACACTACTTAATTTATAAATTTTTCATTATAGATAGTTTGTGAGAAGCTTTATGTTTTGGCTGCTCTTGTTTAATCGATGAACTATAATATTTACATTTTTTGTGAAGTGTTGTTCGTATTAAAAGATTAATTAAAAATTTCAGATGATCTTTACAACCCCCTTTTTCGATAAATTTTGGAAACTTTTTGTCTACATATTTTCAATATAATTTTGGAACATACATACTAAATTCTTTTTACTATATTTTATCCAATATTTATCTATCACTTTCATAGAAAATTTGGTAATCTTTATGAGGGTATTAGAGGGTATTTTCAGATGTAGTTTATCTTCTATGTCATAATTTTTATATAATAATAAGAACTGTTTCTTATTTTTTAAGTCTTTCTCGCCCATGAGATTTTTCTTACAAAATTGGCATTGGTGTTTCTCTAAAAGTCTCTTTACCAAATATCCTCTAAAATAGGTTACAGAACAATCTTCCACTCATTTTCTCCGTATCGGGTTGATGTGCTGTCTCCTCCGATGCTGATGATGATATTGATAGCGATTCACTGTCACTTGTTTCACAAGTTGTACAACAAGCCTTTGCTCTTGTTTTTCGAAGATATTGGAGTCTTCGTCTGGTTCGCAATTTGATTCTGCAGGCGGTTTTATCAAGCCGGTTACAGAATTAGTTTTGAACAACGAAATAAATGTTCTCGTTGTGGGATTTTTGTTGTATCCACCACGTTGCCTATATGTAGAAAAAAGATTCTCCAGAGGATCCTGATTTAGTCTACCTGTAAGAATATATGGAAGTTCTTCGATTTTATTTTCATCAAACAACAATTTAATACCCTTTATAGTTTGAACCATCCCCAGAAAGCTAGGTGGAACTGAGTATTTGATTTGACTATTCCTAACTGTCTTTTTTTTAATACAGACATGATAATAATGCCTTGGTTTAGTATATCTAATACTTCTTTATTTCTGTCACATAATGGGCGATTAGAAGCTTTCTGACTAAAAGGAAATCTACTGTTCAAGGCATCAAACAGCATATCTATAAATTCAACAAACTTAGCTGTACCAGCTGCTCCTGCCGACATTTGTTTTGTTTTTATAGCAGTTTTCATTGCTGCTGCAACACTATGACTAAAGATTTGAGCAGCAACACGAACACTCATTTTTTGGAAACTATTTGGGTTGATGTGACGGTCAGTTATTTTGAATAATGCTCTAGCAGTTTTGCTCTGCTTATCTAATAAATATAATTGTTTTATGAAGGTCCAAGAAATCAATTCATCATTCATAACAAAATCAGCAGTAAGTAGATTGTTACGAATGCTCTTCAGCAAGTGAGGGACATCAAAAAGAGCATAATACTTCAAGACCTTATAAATGAAATATGGCATTTCTCAAGTAATACCAATAGACCTATAACATTTCTGATTAGTAGATGACTGGTCACAAACAGTTGCTAATGGTTTTAAATCAGCTTCTGTCAGATAATCTAAATTCTTCTTAATAATACTTTCCAGAACATCAGCTTTTACACCATTTTTTGAAAAATAATACGCAATTGGTAGTTTCCAGTCTGCATAAATTCCTCTCACCATAAGTACTAAAACATGTTTAGCAGGAACTGCTTTGAAACCAAATTCCCCCAAGTCCTCAAATCCTAAAATTTTTCCAGATCCTTTACACAATTCTACATTTTTTTTAATATCCATTTCATCAAATAATAAAATGCACTTCTTTTCTTTTTCTTCCATGGTAGTCACATTTTGCTTTATTCGTTCGAATAATTTTCTATTATAACCTGGCTTAGTTTTAAAATTGTTCACATAAGATTTCAGGGTACTTACTGCTGGTAAAATAAATCCATGTTTTCTTAAAAATTTGTACATAGGTACTAGATGATTTGTAGAACATACTTAACGCAGCATGTTTTTCCTCTAATGTCCAGGGAGTTCTTTCTGCATGTTTCAATTGAATCTCCACAATCAGTTTTGGTAGAAATGGTAAGTCTTCTATGTTTCTAACATTTTTTGATTCATCTTTCTGTTGCTGTAAATTCTGTATTTCTTTTGTTGGTGTGGGCACCTCTAAGAGTTTTTGAATAAATGCTTCTTCTACTGTTTTTGACTTTTCAATTAGGTACTTTCTTTTCTCCGTTCTGGTCTTTTTGAGGTGTTAGAATGACCACTTCTTCCTTTCGCTTTTTGGGTGTTCCAGCATCAGTGAATAATTTTCTTTTAATGCCTTTTTCTGGTTGAAGTAATTCACCACTTGTAGACGCTTGATTGTTGTCGGAATATGTTCTTAAATTTGAAAGATTCAAGTTTTCTAAAATTCTAGAATCTTTGGGCAATGAACCTCTTGGTAACTTGCCAGAAAGCAGCAGTTCGGCTGAAAAATGAACATCACAAATAAATCTTCGCTTCAATTGATGGTCGTCAAGAAATGCTAAAGATGTATTTCCACTAAGTTCTATCCATTTCCTGCACCGTTCTTCTTCTTTTACCGGAAATAAGGATTTTCTTAGTCCCGGGGTATTTCTCGCAGAATTGGTACAATTTATGTATGAGCATTTATTTCCAGACATTCTGCAAACAAATAGTATATGAAACTCTACTGTTTCTAAAGAAAACTTTGCTAAATATCTTCTAAGTGCTACTGCTAATTACCATTAGAATTCATCAAATAGAGTTTTTACGATAAAAAATGAATATTAGGATGAAGTACTCATTTAAAGAAAGCAGTCGTTTCTTAGGTCCGCATCACGTTACAATAGACCCATTTACGATTTTCCAAATAACCGGGATTATTTCTGAAAAATCTGAATAATTTGTGTTTGAAAACAAAAAGAAGAATATCAATTTTTTGTGATTACTTCTATTGAAATCTATTTCGTTTAATTACATGGAAATGTTTTTGGGGATTAAGAGATGGAAAAAAGTTAGTGCAAGTTTTCAAACTTATCAGAAAGCTTAAATTTAAAAGATTAAAATAACAAATAGTTTATTCAGTAACGATAGTGTAGATGGTCTGAGATGTGACCCATGTTAAGCACTACTAACTATAAAACTAGAATCTATGCCTAATATTATGATGCCATCTCTTGGCTAGAAAATTCAGTTCTTGAGTTTATCTCGAAAACCATAATTGTGACCCTAATCGATATATTATTCGAAGGCGTGCTAAATGTTCTATTAGAAAATACTGGTCGTATCAAAAGTTCCCGCCACTTTTTGTTCATATCGATCGCATATCCTTGATGAACACATATGTTTTAAACAAATGATAGTGCCACCTGTCATGTATTATTTTAAAATGGATATTTTTGTGTTAAGAGAGATATGAATATGTTTTTTTCCTGAGGTTGACATGGTTACAAACCTTTGGCCCGAGGTTTGTTAAGTCAACCAAAGGTAAAAAACATGAATATCTCCTGTGGCGCATACAATATTTTATTTTTTAACATATTTATAAAATTTAAAACTTTCTTAAGAACATTTTACAAAGGAATAACAATAACATCAAGGATTGCGCAAATGTGTGGTTGCTATAGTTACGTGGTTACCATGAGTTTGTTTTAAACAATTGAACAAATTTAATATTAGAAAAAAAAATGGCTGAAGGCAGCAGTAAAGTTACTATTCTCGAAAATATTTCTCGAAATATGAATGAAAAAGCCAAAAGGGAATTTCAATTTTCAATTTTAACGGAAAGTTTGAAAATTGTACGTTCTATTTGTAGTCTACTAAAAATTTGAAAAATTCCTAGGGAGATATGAGTTGCTTTTCATATTTTGTATCTATGACGAAAATAAACAATATCATGGTGATAAAAAATAAAAAAGTATAAAACGTATTAGTCTGTGTTGTCAAGCATTTATTTTTTTGTTGAGTTTATTGATATGAAGCCTTCATAATAAATAATACATCTTCAAAAAGTGGCGAAAACTATTGATACAACCTGTATATAATTCACTATTTCTTTTTGCAGAGAGTTAAGAAAAATTCGAAAAAATCAGAAATTTGAAAACTTTTATGTATACTTTCCGACTTTGGGTTTTATCATTTGATGATATACTTAATTGAAAAAATTTATGAGTTTGTAATAAGAATCGCAACATCACGGAGAGCATTAATAAACAGACGTTTGACTCGTTTTGAGCAATTATTGTATAACTGTATTGATATAAATAATCGTTTAATAGATTCTTAATTTAAAATATATGAATTTTTATACTTATTACGAAAGATCTTGAACGACCCACGGCCGATACGCAAATAACGGACGCTGTTGATTATAAATCTCGGCTATCACCTCGATTTACAAAATCTAACCCGTTATTTGCTCTATATCGGCCTAATGATGTTGATAACTAATTTTGAACGTAACGCCGACGCCGCCGCACCGATTGCAAAGTTAATGCTAAGCGGTCGTTATAAATTGTAATGTCCGCTTATAATACTCTGGTTGTTATGAACTTGTTTATATAATTTGTATTACAGGTATATGCAACAAAAATTATGCAAGTGAATAAATAATAACATAAGAAAAATAAATTAAGAAAAATTACTCTTATCAGATAGATATTTATATCTACGATCATACAAAAAGTGACTACTTTTTACACTGTTTTTCGTGTAAAAAGTTAAGGTTAATTTAACTAGTGTTATAAAAATTTTATTGCACACTAATGTCAACAAAAGATGTATGACAAATGATTTATGAATATTTTACAAACTGGCTGCTAAACAACTTAGCGTACAAAATCAAGTAAAGCGTTATGATTGTAGATAAAACGTTGTAAGATGCACGTGTAAAAAGTCTCTTCATTGTACTCACGGTTTTTTAAACACTCGCTCGTACCTCGCTCATGTTTTAAACCGTTCGCGCAACTCTTTACACTTGTATCTTAAATATCTACATATATCTATAAAAGACGTGAGTGCAATAAAAATGACTTTTTACGCGTGTATCTTACAACGTTTTATCTAGGATCATAACGCTTTACTGGAATATTCATTTTATTTATTTTTCTTTTAAATTTGTTACTCTTGTCATGTATATCAGCGTGCTTTGATTTTGTACGTGCTAAGTTGTTTAGAACCAGTTTGTAAAATATTTCAATACATTAATACAATATTCAATACAAATTTTATAACACTAGCTCAATAAACGTTAACTTTTTACACAAAAATCAGTGTAAAAAGTAGTCACTTTTTGTATGATCGTAGATAATAGTTATTTATGGTACAAGTGAGTTAAGTAAGATATTATCCACGAACGAAAAATTTACCCTCGAGGGCCGGCAGGCCCGAGAGGGTTAATTTTTCTGAGTGGATAATATCCTTAACTCACGCGTGCCATACAAAATTTTATCCAACCCTCTTTATTTAAGTTTAAACATCGAATTTGCAATGTATAGTTAGTCTGTAGTTTTGACGGTAATACTCTAGCACGATGACTGGATTTTAATAATATTAAGTAACGCAAGCTGGTGATTGGTTGTTATCTTTGAAGGAGTGAGTTTTTTAAAAATAACCCACGTTGCTAGGGGCAACGTAGGTTATAATATAACATAAGAGTAAACAATCACTTTCCTTATTTAAAATGACCATAGTAAACATGGTATTTATATAGAGGTGTTGGATAAATTATATTATATGCAATCCGTGCCAAGTTGTTTTATGAAACTTATGTTCGACTTCGTCCCGTTCGATAAACTTCAGAGTCGTTCCATAAAACTACACTTTAAAATATTAGTCACTAATTGCATAAATATTTTGCAAATTAAAAAAAATCCAGTTATTCATGCTTTTCCTTTTTGTAATTTATTTTATGCTTTTTTAAAAACCCAAAAGAATAGTCGGAGAAGAATATTGCATGCAGTGATGTACGTATGTTACAACGTGTGAAGTGCCTTTTTTTCACTTTTAGGATGTTTTCTCATCATATTATATTTAAAAAATACCACAAATAGGAGTAATATTTAATCGACAAAAAAACTCACCTAATAAATTAATAATAAAAAAGTTGATCTTTCAAAACTTTCAAGTAAACTATACATGAACGATTGTAGACGCCTTGAAATCACAAAACTGAGTGTATATTTGCTGCAAACTGTATCCCCTTAACGATGTCTTATAACGGTACTTTCTTTAGGAATTGTCGGCAACGGGTATGCATCAAGGGGTGGAAGTTATGTTTAAATGGGTTTAAGATATTTTCTTGAATTTTGCAGGTAAAGATCGTTTACAAAGAAAGCTTTACATTTTAAAGTGTACAAATACCCGTTTAGGTACTATTAAAGTGAAAAGTATAGAATAAATAATATCTTTTAAAAATCTGTATATTTATATTAAAACGAACTAAATAACTTACAAAAATATAATGCATTTTTACGCCTTGATGTTGATTACTCCACTGATTTGCTTACACTCTCTAAATTTCTATTTATTCATAAATAAATACCTACATTCTATTTGATTATATTTTAAAAGTAAATAGTAGTGTAGTTAATATGCTCTCTTATTTTTAAATATTTCGCATCAATATGCACGTGTTATATATATATATATATATATATATAGCTAGGTTGCTTTCGTTACATTCGACGGTAAACATGAATTAATATAACACCGTAGTTTTTAAATTGCAAGGCAGCATAACGGCTGCACGCCTGTGCTTATCGTAAAAATCATGAATGTGAATGCTTACGCCATCTCTAATTACATTTATAACCAGCAGATTGACTGTCTATAATGTTTAGTCAATGGTAATAGCGTTGAGTCTCACTTACGGGGGACTCAACTGAGGAGACGAATCGGCAATGGGCGTTCCAAACATTTGCGTACCCAATGGCCTGTATTTTAAAAAATTTTCGTTAGAGGGCGCTTCGGTCCTTGACAACGCTCAGACCACGCTGGCCATTGTTGACAGTTCGCTGGAGTGCCATATGGGTCGCAATGTTTCATAAAAATTAGCCAGATTTGCGATAAAATTTGCGATAAATCGCATAATCTGTCAACACTGTCAGCGTTGTCCAGAATCGTAGCGCCATCTAGAAGTAACGTTCAAACTTGAATTAACGTTCAAGGTCGGGGACGCTTTATTTGACTCGTTTCGTCTCCTCAGTTGAGTCCCCCGTAGTCTCACTCAACGTTAGTATGGTTAGTATACTCGCTACAAAACATTTACTGTTCATCCACCGCATTTATCTACAATTTGATAATTAATACTAATTAGTGAACGATCGAAATAACTATATTAAACGAAAGCTAAATGTTTTATCTTCATAAGTACAAATAATTGGAAAAAGTTTCATTATTTTCTTCATAGATATTCTCAAATTTATTTTGGGGTATGGAAGCTTTCCATTTAATGACATGGTAAAAACGTAAAGGTTTAAATATAATATAAAACGATATACAAAGCTATCATTGAATTATATCTAACATATTTCAATTTCATTGACTTCTCATCATTTTGCAATCACTGACATATGTACATCCTTAATATTTGTGCGTTTATAGTGAAGGTTAGAAACATCTCAGTTCATTTGTTTTTTCATTCTAACCAATTGTTTTTATTAATGTTACAAAAAATTCCATCTCGACACTTACTGTGTTTTATTTGTAAAGTATGCCAGACTTTTGTAATATAAGTACATATATTTTTTTTCAGGTAGTAGTTGAAAGTGATTTAAATAAATCCATATTATGCCGTTAACTCTCTAATGCTAATGTCTGTTCAAGTATTTATACTAGAAGAAAGCAAGAAGAAATTTATTGAATCAAATCAAATACATCATCACGTCTTTTAGTAGTCAAAAGCTATATCATTGCACTCGGGGAGGAAGATACCTAAGTGTTAAGTTTATTTGTACTCGACAATAATAATGCTAGCAACAAAAATTAAAAAAAAAACTATTTCAAAGTTTAGATGTAAAACATGTTCTTATACATTTTCTTTCAAGATAATTTCAGAATTGTATGCAGTGGCCGCATGCATATATTTAAACCAGTGTCTTGTACCCTAACATTTTGTGTTTGACATTATTGACAGTTGTTTGGTTGTAATAACAATAATTTGTAATATAATATAGTATTAAGGAGTATAGTATCAAACATTATTTTTGTCTCATATCTATTGCATAAGCAATTGAAGATGATTATCGAAATATATACAAAATTATACTTGGAGTGCCTATCCTTTTATAACGAAATAAGATTACTTACATATTACACACTTGCAGAAAAGTTTTGTTGATTTCTAAGTTGTAGACGGTTGTAGGCTACGTTTTACATTTACGATTTATTGAATAAATTACCCCTATAAAACAGTGATTCAAAATGCTTCATTCTTTTGACTTTTTCAAATAATAACGCACTTGGTCAACTGGGTTTAAATACATGCATAAATATGATTCATCACTAGAAAGCACCTCATTTGGATGCAAGATACTTGTGTGGCTATAAATGTTCATGAAAAGGACATCTATGACAACATATGCTCCCTCATAATACTGAGAAACCATTTGGCGATGTAAAATTTATAATCGTAAATTCCCACAAATGGCAAACTCACGAAAACACCTCGTGTATAGTACTGATAAACCATTTAATTGTAATATATGTAATTATAAATTCACACGAAAAAGAGATTTGCAAAGGCATATTTTCACACATAGTGGTGAGAAGCCATTTGAATGTAATATATGTAATTATAAATGCACACAAAAAGGAAGTTTGCAAATGCATATGCTCACACATAGTGGTGAGAAGCCATTTGAATGTAATATATGTAATTATAAATGCTCGGTTAAAGGAAGTTTGCAAAGGCATCTGCTCACACATATTGGTGCGATGCCATTTGAATGTAATATATGTAATCATAAATTCTCACAAAAAGGAAATTTGCAAAGGCATATGTTCACACATAGTGGTGAAAAGCCATTTGAATGTAATATATGTAATTATAAATGCACACGAAAAGAATATTTGCAAGTGCATATGCTCACACATAGTGGTGAGAAGCCATTTGAATGTAATATATGTAATTATAAATGCACACAAAAAGGAAACTTGCAAATGCATATGTTCACACATAGTGGTGAAAAGCCATTTGAATGTAATATATGTAATTATAAATGCACACGAAAAGAATATTTGCAAGTGCATATGCTCACACATAGTGGTGAGAAGCCATTTGAATGTAATATATGTAATTATAAATGCACACGAAAAGAATATTTGCAAGTGCATATGCTCACACATAGTGGTGAGAAGCCATTTGAATGTAATATATGTAATTATAAATGCGCACAAAAAGGAAACTTGCAAATGCATATGTTCACACATAGTGGTGAAAAGCCATTTGAATGTAATATATGTAATTATAAATGCACACGAAAAGAATATTTGCAAGTGCATATGCTCACACATAGTGGTGAGAAGCCATTTGAATGTAATATATGTAATTATAAATGCTCGCTTAAAGGAAGTTTGCAAAAGCATATGCTCACACATATTGGCGAGAAGTCATTTTAATGTAATATATGTAATTATAATTGCAAACAAAAGGGAAATTTGCGAAGGCATATGTACACACATAGTAGTGAAAAGCCATTTGAATGTAATATATGTAATTATAAATGCACACAAAAAAGAGATTTGCAATGGCATATGCTCGCACATACTGGTTAGATGCCATTTGATTGTAGTATAGGTAATTATAAATGCTTATATAAGTAAGTAATAAGATTATAAATAGTTATTTATGGTACAAGTGAGTTAAGCAAGATATTATCCACGAACAATAAATTTACCCATGAGGGCTGGCAGGCCTGAGTGGATAATATGCTTAACTCACGTGTGCCATACAAAATTGTATCCAACACCTCTTTATTTAAGTTTAAATATTGAATTTGCAATGTATAGTTAGTCTGTAGTTTTGACAGTAATAAATTTAATACTGTAGTGCGATTATTAGATTTTAATAATATGTAATATTGGATAGTCCAATATAATTGGACACTGCAAAATGCGGTAAAAAGGGGAATGGATTATGTATGTATTGTAGTTACTGAATTTAGTCTTGCAATATGTTATAGTATATGTTTGTTTGATGAAAGCAATAGATTGGTATTGTCACCTTAACTTTTTCTTTTATTTAAAAGAACCAAAATTTGCTGCGGCAGCTCAGATTTTTTCAAAGAGCACCGGTCAACTGTTCAAACCCTGTTCTTAAAAGTTCAAAAGTGTTCTAGTGACGTCATTAAAAACACCTGAGACCACAAACAAACATACCTAATAGTTAGTAGTCGAAGTGGATCTAGTATCAACTCAGTAAGAAATGGTTATGATAGCGCTGTTGGGAGAATGTCTGGAGAATGTTGAACTATTTTTTTTATTTACCAGTAGAACCGAAACGTGGAACCGAAAAATAGCGGTTCCTTCGAAAAGTTATAACGGTCCGGTTTCTCATTAACACGGATTTTAGTAAGGAATCCAAATCCAGTTTCGATTCCATAAAAGTAATTGGTTCCGATTCCGGTTCTTTTGGGTTCCTGTTCCAGTCCCTGATATTAATACTATAAATAAATAATAAATAAATCTTTATTCTACTTTTAATTTACATATTTTCGTATATAGATAGCAGGCAATGACTAGAGTAAATATGTTTTTATACGAAAATATGTAAATTAAAAGTAGAATAAATAAAGATTTATTTATAGCATTAATATCAGGGACTGGAACAGGAACCCAAAAGAACCGGAACCGATTACTTTTATGGAACCGAAACCGGAATCGGAACTCTTACTAAAATACATGTTAATGTTAAGATGAGAACCCGAACCGTTATAAATTTTCAAAGGAACCAGTATTTTTCGGTTCCACATATCGGTTCTACTGGTAAATAGAAAAAATAGTTAACATTCTCTAGACATTCTCCCAACAGCGCTACCATAACCATTGCTTACTGAGTTGATACTAGATCCACTTCCACTACTAAATATTAGGTTTGTTTGTTAGGCCGCAGTCTCACTGCAGCCACTACCACCCACCACCATCAACTACCATCGACCACCACCAATTAAAATAAGTCCGTGCGGTCCCACTGAAGCAAGTAGTGACCACCAGTATCATGTAAAATTTTAAATTTCGCGCTTGTTTTATGTTTATTTCTCAAATAGATATATTGCCAACTTTTAGCAAGCACTGTTATTATTCTTTCCTATTAAATGAGGTTATGTGCATTGTTTGTTTACTATTGTCGCGTTGTATTTAAACTAATAATAAACCAAATTATTGCAAAAATATGACATTATCAGATGAATCAGATAGCGAGGAAGTTATAACCATGTGCTATGGTACATGTGGAATCAAATATAAAAAATCACGAAATATGTGGGTACGGAAAATCTTTCTTCATAGGGTGCAGTTGGGAGAATTTTATCAATAAATAATTAGTGCCCCAGCGGCCCAGTCCCAGCTTATAAACAAACGAAGAAAAACTTTGTTTTGAAAAGTTTTCACTACCAATTACCGAAAACGAAAAACCTATAAACAGGAAATTCAAATTTTTAGTGTTTATTTTCATCAAGTCCACTAGCGCGTGCGCATTGTCAACCACCGCTGACCACCAGCCACCAAAATTCGAACACGTCGGAAATTTCAAACTGGTGGTCACCGTTTGATGGTAGTAGGTGGCTAACAGTGGCTTAGTGGGACCAGCGCCATTGATTCATGCATGTTTAAAATTTAGTTGGTGGCGGTGGGTGGTTGACGGTGGCTCAGTGAGACTGCAGCCTTAGACTATTATTAAATTGGTTTTTGAAACTATTTGTTTTGTAAGATTGGTAACATTAGTTTTATATTACATATACGGGGGACTCAACTGAGGAGACGAAACGAGTCAAATAAAGCGTCCCCGACCTTGAACGTTAATTCAAGTTTGAACGTTACTTCTAGATGGCGCTACGATTCTGGACAACGCTGACAGTGTTGACAGATTATGCGATTTATCGCAAATTTTATCGCAAATCTGGCTAATTTTTATGAAACATTGCGACCCATATGGCACTCCAGCGAACTGTCAACAATGGCCAGCGTGGTCTGAGCGTTGTCAAGGACCGAAGCGCCCTCTAACGAAAATTTTTTAAAATACAGGCCATTGGGTACGCAAATGTTTGGAACGCCCATTGCCGATTCGTCTCCTCAGTTGAGTCCCCCGTAATTACATATCAACACATTTAAACTTGACATATCATAACCTTAAAAAACGTCAAATGTCATCTGATAGCGTTGCTACATATTACACGCAAAAATCGCTAGATTGTAATGAAGTTTTTCATAGTGTGAATTTGCTAATTTCTATAAAATTAATGATGCAAAGCAGAAAAAATAGTATAATATTGAGGTGATTTTTAATATGCCCCACGATCAGGGCAAGCCATAAAATATCTGCAATGATTTTTAATAAATAAAAAAAAATAATACCCCAATATTTTTTCTTTTCCCCAATGGGCTAACTAAGGTTTAATTCGATAGAGCATGAAATAAATGAAATAATAAAATCTTATTGATTCTTATACCTGGAAGAAAAGAACTTACTACCAAGACACTTGGACTTTCGCAACTGGACAACAGCAAGCTAAACTCTATATGTGAAAAGAAAAAGAAATGGATGCTTGTATACACATCAAATAAACACGTAGATAAATTGAAAACACAGTCTTTATTTATATTAATGAGAATAAAAGAAAATCTAATTCAAAGAAAAATAAAAGAAAAATTATTTATACACAACAGTAACAAGTATAGGAAAATCTTCCTCGAGCTTTCTCAAATGTGTTAATTAGTCGTTATTCACCTGACATAGGGCTATAACAGTTCTCCATTTAAGCAAACTGTCATCAATCAATGTTAGTAATTAAAAATATTTACAAATGTTAAAATAAATTTAACTTATGACAATTAAATTTTAATAAACAAGTTTAAATTGTTTTATTTGTAAGAATTTTATTATTTAAAACTTTTAAAATTGAGAAAAATGATTTCTGAAATTATTCAGAATGTCTTTATAATTTTGTTATTGAAGAATTTAATCAAAACCTTTTATTTTGACCAACCTTGTATATAAAGTACGTCGAGGTCCACTTCAATGTTATTTAAATTGGTAGTACTGCATTTAATCTGTCAGATGATTTTATAGAGTGAAAATCCATCGATTGTCCAAAACAATAATGGAAATAAATCTTCTTGAATTTATTTAATAAATCACTCGTTCACAATTCCATACAATTGTAGAATAACAAAATAAATCTTCTTTAATTTTAAAATATCCAGGCAAATATTTATTGTACTTTGTTAAATTTTCATTTGTTGACATATAACATATGGTTGTCACATAATCCCACTTATTTTACAGATTTTTGGTGTGGAGTCGAGCGTGGTTTCACCCAAAGCGTTTTATCGACTGAATTTGTTAATTTTTCCTGGCTCTTATATATGATTTAGCAAAACAATTGCCGACTACGTCAATTTATAGAAACAACCGCATTACGAATTTTATCATGACGTCACTTCACCAAAACAGCTGATTATAATTAACACTAATCTTAAATCTAAAAAGATAGATTTGTAGCTGGCAAAATGATGATTAAAACAACATAAGACACTTATAGTCTAACATTTATCATAACTGAGAAAATTAACAAAAACGATTGACGATGAAAAAATCTCATTAGAACTTAATTATAAACAAAACTCATTAAATCCAGCTTTACCTTTAAAAATATGAATACATAATTACACTAGGTAACTGACACATATAAAATTTACATAAGAACATCTTTACAATAGAAGAAAAACTCAAATTAAAATCTATTTTTACGATTTGATAGACCCAACGATGCTTATACAAAATCCCTCATAAAAAACAACTTAAATGAAGTTGAATTAAATATGTGACTTGGGTTGCATAAAGCATGTATTATTATGAAAACAATCCAAATGATTGATATCCTTTTTATAATTTCATACTTTTTATATATAAAAATTGAGGTTAGGTCTTCATAAAATGTATCCTGGTTTGATTTCTATTTTAAAAATTGATAAATCTATCTGTGACGTAACATGTAGCCTTTAGATTAAATAAACCTAACATCCTAGCATGTCTAACCTTTATTTTATTTTATTGCATGAAATAATTATTTTTATATTTCATCAAATCGTCCAATAAATCTTCAATGAGGTGAATTCAAAACATCTCAATATGCTTGTTTTACAAGACGTAGTGTAGCACGCGTTTCTTTGGAACACTCCTACCTTCTCTCGTCACATCGTGTCCCTAACAACTCGTGCTACAATAGACCGTCTTATACAACTCATATAATAATAATATACTATTTTTGCTTTACTTATCCATCCATCCGAGCCATCCAGCAGCCCATGGGAATCACCGACGGGAAGGTCGGAGACATCTACACGCCTGTATCCAGTTTATTATACTATAGTACCATTAACCATTTCATGATACTTTAGAGAACATAATGGACAAAATCAATTTATTGCAGGTTGTCATAATGCTAGGAGTAGCCAGGGCCTGTCATCGAGATGAGCTAACAAAAATGAGTGTAGACGATATTCAAGATCAAAATACACTTTTACCGGTAACAATTCCTGACTCAGAGACACATTTTCAACAACATTTCCTGCAACAGGAGAAAAGAAAATTGAATAGTTTTATTAAAAATGCAGGCCGTTTTGGAGCAGACATTTGAACCTGAAACGTCACGGGACTGGAAATCCTCGGTGGTATCCCTGCACGTCCTCTTGAGTGTCCACTTCAATAACTTCTAGCTGATCCGTTTCAAAATTATTGTACCCAGGCGTTAATTTAAGCAATTGCACATTGTTCATCATTAATACTAATTTTAACCATCAGCAATAACTTACAAATGAGTTGAGAAATGTTTTGTGTGATTAATTTTATTATTAATAAAATGTTAAAATTATAAAAAGATATATATATCTATATGTTTTCATTAGGATGTGGAAATCTTATTCCATACTCAATTATTTTTTAACGATAACTCAAAAGCTGCTCGGTCAAATATACGATAAGTATATAGTAAAATATAGTAAAGACGCGCTTTTTCTATCACCCTGTATAATGTTTAACATGTAAGACATCAAACTGTGAATCAAACCAATCCTTAGATTATGAGGCATGACCATATACTGTATTAATTGAGAGCTGATAGTACATTGAATTGTAATTGAAATAAATAGACAAACACCGCACTAACTGCATGATCACCACATGTACTATTGGTTTCACAATGATGCAGGACAGCAAGGCTAATATGATGCTATTTTTTACTATTTTGTCTTGTGCATGTACACTGAAAAAAAAGAATCATCCTAGCCTTGCTGTCCTAGATCATTATGAAATGAATAGTACATATAGTAATTTCACTTGCTATGATTAGTGTAGTATCAGTATGCGTTGTAACGAACACATAATCGCAGATATTTATTTCGCCTTGTTAAAAATTTAATTTAATGCATTAAAATGTAACAGGCTTTATTTTCAGTGTGAAAGGCAGCTGCATTTAAACATTTAAGAATGTAGACAGTCTCACTTAATATAAATTTCGAGTACTCATTTGAAATTAACAGATATTTGACATGTTAAACATTCCCAATAAACGTTTGTATTATAAAAGTAATGTTTTTAATTATTATTAAAAAAAATCTACTACACTAAAGTATTAAATTGTAAGCAACATATATAAAATTACTTTGAGTAATTGTGACTTGTTATGCTTTCTATTTTTCAATTCTCATAAGAGACGATACTTTTATTCATCTGACATGTCATACATGGCATACAAGCTTGATTCATTCGATATGAAAAAAAATGTGCTAACTTGTTAAATTACCATTGAAAATTTTTCGGCCGCAACTGTACATCAATATTAATTAATAAACCTATTTGTTTATATTGATTTATTTAGACCATGGCATGGCAACCACACTACTACCCAACTAATGACTAAATACAATACTTATTAATACATATCACATTTACATTTATTTATAATTTGTAATAATAATGTACTACATGAAAATAAGAAGATGGTAGGCACAACAAAAATGTTTAACCTGGATTTATACCTTAATGATTCACATACATACACATAGAATAAAAAGCATATGATTGATCCTAGATCGTATACAACCAAATGAATTAATTAAAATCTGTTGACTTAACTAATTGACTTATTAGTTGATTTAACTAACTGATGACTTAACATACATGTGGAGCAATGCCAACAGAAACCTGATTGCTGCCTTGCTTTTTAAGCAGTTATAGAAAATCCACATTCATACTGATATAACGCATTATGTTCACAGTTGTTATCAGAAATAATTGAAACTGCTCTTTATAATAGTAATAGGTTTATTGATCAAAATACAAATGGCATTGCTGCCCCTTACATGTAATTGATATTATATAAAAATGATACTATTAATACATTAGAGTAAATTACACAGTGTACAACAACATATACTATAAATAACAGGAAAACAAAATAGTACGTTAATACAATCATGCAAACAGGTAACGGTAGTAGTTAATGTAAACAACATTTATTAATTATTGTTTTTTTTGAATCATGAAAAATATCTGCAGCCTTCAGTATTCTATTGGCAGTTAATTGCACATGGCTTAAGGTGGTAATTATCATTGGTACCTGAAATAAGTTCATTGTTGTTTGTCTAAGATGCATTATTGGTATTCTAAAATTAATGAGTTCGAGTAAAATAGAACTATCAATAAAGTTGTTTAATAACTTACTTACAAATAGAGCCATTGCTATATCCCTCCTTCTTGCTAAAGTAATTAATGTTAAATCGTACTTATTTCCAATAAATTTCAATTGATCCAAATAAGATATGGTAAATGAAATGGGTATTTAGGATATATACCTGTGATTTTCTTATACAACCACCTAATGAACAATTTTTGAACTTTCTCAATATTGTCAATCAATACATATTTAGTAGGTGACCATACAACTATAGCATATTCAAGGACCGATCGTACATAGATACTAAAAAGATTACATAATAGTTTGACATTATTAAAATACTTGATATTTCGGGTTATAAAGAATAAATTCTTATAACTCCGTCTTACAATATCATTGACATGATTGTCAAATGTGAAAGTATTAGTGAACAACACTCCTAAATCATTTATTGTACATTTTTCTTTCAATTCCTTATTATCTAGTACAAAATTGTAGTGGATAGTATTTTTCGCTCTAGTATATTTGACTATGTAACACTTGTCACTATTTAGTGCAAGATCATTATCACTAAACCAACCAGCGACACTATTAAGATCTTCCTGAAGAACTTCACAGTCAGATTCACTATAAACAGAGAGGAAGATTTTGAAATCATCTGCGTAAAGTAGACACTGAGCATTACTCACATTTTTAGGCAGATCATTAATGAAAATATTAAAGAGGAGGGGGCCGAGGCAGCTTCCTTGCGGCACACCAGAACTCGGTATAAATTTTGAAGAAGTTACTCCATTCACTATTACATAGTTTCTTCTATTTACCAGATATGAATTAATTAAACTTACAGCATTTTTACTAAAACCAAATTTATATAACTTTTCCATAATTCCCTGAAAAGACACAGAATCAAAAGCTTTACTAATGTCTGTGTAAGCACAGAAAACTTGCCCACCCTTAGCGATATGGTATGATGTATATTCTGAGAAGGTTATCAAATTAGTAGTTGTACTTCTTTTCTTACTGAATCCATGTTGACATGCTGAGAGTGATTTTTCCACATGCTTGTATATTTGATTGTGCAGAATCTTTTCAAAAATCTTAGAAATTGTAGATATAATTGAAATTGGTCTATAGTTACATACATTAGTTATATCCCCAGTTTTGTAAATTGGGACAATTTTAGATATCTTCCAAGTATCTGGAAACTCAGCTAAGTTTATTGCCATATTAAAAATAGTTGTTAATGGATATTTTAAAACATCAACACATCCTTTTACAACATAACTAGGTATGCAATCAGGACCCATCGATGATGTAGACTTTAATGATTTTATAGCTTCTGTGACATCTTCATCATTTACTAGGTTGAAATTGAAAACATCCAGGTTATAATCTTCAATTTTTGAAATATTACTTATATGATCTCGTTTATAAACAGATTTAAAAAACTCTGCAAATTTTTCTGCATTTTATCTCCAACTTTCTTGCACCCTTTTTAAAACTATCTTTTAAATATTTACATATTGTAGTCAAATTATTATAGTTTTAATTTGTTATATTGTGTATACTTGTATACGTATTAGTGTTGGTAAAACTTCATATTGGGAATGAATTTCCATGCGAGTAAAGGAAAACTAGCGCAGCAATACATCTGAAAAAATTTCACTACATAGTTACCAAGCTACAAATCCGAATGACAAACGTCAGTTTTAAAATTTTGTACTGAGAAAAACGGATACTATGGCAGGTATGCGAAAAATATCTATCTTTCTCAGATGTATTGCTATTCACTATATTTCCTTTGCTCGCACACGAAAATCCAAACCAAAAGCAAAGTTTTACCAACATTATGTATATGTCTATATATTTTTTTGTATATCCTGAGCATTTGAGTAGCACATGCTAAGAACATTATTTATGGAATGTGTTTTGAATATGATTGGAATACTAATAGCACATGCATGTTATGTAAATTTCACATGCAATTCATATTTTTTCATGTGCTAAGAATATTTAATGTGACAGGGGTGAATGTTCTTTTCACATTCATAGAATATTATTTTGCTGTGTGGGTCAGCATATGCTTTTGCATATTTCCTTTTTGTGAGAATTTATAATTACATCTATTACATTTAAAAGGTTTTTCGCCAGTATGAGTAAACATATGCTTTTTCAAATCCCCTTTATGTGAGCATTTATAATTACATATATTACATTTAAAAGGTTTCTCGCCAGTATGAGTGAGCATATGCTTTTTCAAATTCCTTTTTTGTGAGCATTTATAATTACATATATTACATTCAAAAATTTTGACACTATGAGTGTGCATATGCCTTTTCAAGCTACCCTTTTGTGAGCATGTATAATTATATCTATAACATTTAAAAGGCTTCTCGCCAGTATGAGTAAGCATATGCCTTTGTAAATTCCTTTTTTGCGAGTAAGCATATGTTGTTGACACAGACTCCCTTTTACTGAGTATTTATAGTCACATATATTGCATACAAATGGAACAGTCAAGGTTGCCAGTGCTATTACTTTAGTAATAGATCTATTACCTATTAGTATGATATATTACCTCATTACCTTTCACCAAAAATCTATTACCTTTCTACAAAAATAAATATTCTAATTTTTTTCAATCGAAAATTATCAACTGTTTGTTTTCCGTTTCCTCTTTCTTTTATTCGCAGGCTTTTTTTCGTTTCGTTGCATTGTCGCAATCTATTAGTATGTAGGAGACCAATGAAGTAAGTACAGATAACTATAACGAATAACAGGAACATTTTAATTATTTTAGATCCCCCTAGGGTAAATGTATTGAAGCGAAATTGGGCAAATCCCCGGAAAAAATTAAAGTTAAATATTTTTGAAAGACGAATTATTTTATAAGTAGAGTCACTGCATCTAGTCACCTAGGCCAGCTGGTCGATCAGAGTAACGCAAACCACCGCCATATTGGGACAGAGAACGGTGATTTTTAATAATGGGCAAATTACAACCCCGTTTTAAGTGTTTGACATATTAAAGGTTTGATCTTTCAGAATAAGAAATACCTTTTAAAGTAAACGTGGATTTGATTAAATTCAATACAGAACAAATAATGAACAATCTCGTGCTTCGTTTGCCCAATATGGCGGCGGTTTGCGGTACTATGGTCAATCAACTGGCCTAGGTAACTAGATGCAGTGACTCTATTTATAAGGTTCCCTGAGTTCCCTCTCTTGACAACTTCTAGTACTTTTTGACGAAATCTGTTACCTTCTGCAACTCCTGTCAATACTTTTCATTTTAAGTTCTGGCAACCCTGGGAACAGTATGAGTGAGCATATGCCTTTGCAAACTTCCTTTTTGCGAGCATTTAAAATAACATATATTACATTTAAAAGGTTTTTCGCCAGTGTGAGTGAGTATATGCTTTTGCAAACTCCCTTTTGGTGAGCATTTATAATTACAAATATTACATTTAAAAGATTTCTCAGTCGTGTGCACAAGTATATGTTCATGCAAATTTCCTTTTTGTGAAGATTTATAATTACATAAATTACATTGAAAAGGTTTTACACCAGTGTGCGTGAGTATATGTGTTTGCAAATTTCCTTTTTGTGAACATTTATAATTACATATATTACATTTAAAGGGTTTCTCACCAGCATGAGTAAGCATATGCTTTTGCAAATTTCCTTTATGTGAGAATCTCTAATTACATATATTACATTTAAATGATTTCTCACTAGTATGAGTAAGCATATGACTTTGCATTGTCTTTTAAATTTAGATTATGTATTTTAAATATTAGATTATTAAGATTATCAATACAAACAAATTTAATTAAGCTTCCTTCCTGAGTGTGATGAAATAGCTTCTTACCACTAAATGATGTGTTGATCATGTATTTGATGGATTTTTTAATTCTCTCCTCTAGTATAAATACTCCAACAATGATAAGGAATGGTGAAGAACAGCATAACGTATATGGATTTATTTATATCACTTTAAACTCCTACCTGAAAAGAAGTATATTTATATTACAAAGATACCTTCAATACAAAACATAATGAATGTATAAGTATCGTAGCACTTCTGGAATGGAATGTTTTAAAACATTATTAAAAACAATTACTTGAAATGAAAAGCAAATCAACTAAAATGTTTCTAATCTTTCAATAAAAACGCACAACAATACACTGTTATATATAAATTTTATAAGAGATTACCGCAAGAATTAAATATGGGATTTCAGTTTGCTGTCAAACTTGTTAAGGACTGGACCATCGGAATGTGCTAGAGGTCGGAGCTGATTCGCAGGAAATTATTAATTTATACAAACAACACTAACGAAAAAATTAGAATTCAGGTCATCACCGAGAAAGACAAATATCGAGAAACTAAAACCGTGAAACTAAAACCGTGAAACCAAAACCGAGAAGCCACACTCGAGAAACGGTAACAGAGAAACCACAACCGAGAAACCATAACCGAGAAACTATAACCGAGAAAACCAAAGCCGAGAATGGCACTACAGAGAATGCTTTTATGCATTATGAAGTAATAATTATCTAAATAAAAAGGAGTATTGGGAAAGGGCAAATAAAACTTAAAATAGTTAAAATCCAATAATTTATTGTCATCTAGCATGACAATAGCTAGATGACAATAAGATAATGGATTTTAAGTTTTATACCGCCAAGATTAATAATTATCTAATTAATTAATGATAGAATATTACGGCATAGCGTTAGTCCTGTTATAGTTAATCTCTCTATCAGTTGCCACGTTAACTATTGGAGTCTGTCCCTGTTAGACCTATCGAACTTACTAACTTATAAACTCCGCTGCATAGCGTGACCCTTAAGCCGTTGGTATTTATTTATCTTTACCCGCCCTATGTATACTCATCTGTCTTTGTTAGATTTATCAAAGTTACTAACTTATAATTATTACTTCACTAGCATAATACCCGTTGAAAAATCAACGGTCCCCTTCTGGCCGTGTCACTCGTCTGGTCTATCCACGAAGTAAGAAAACAGTTCTACTTATAAAAGTTAATTTTTGGGATCCGCTACCAACACTCTCCTACCTATTTTAGTAGTCCTTAACCCCTACCGTAAACAATTAACAGTTTATATGCATGCATACTTGAGCATATTGTTGAGTAATCTTGGCGGACGAACGAACATACCAACGAACGGACATGATTCCTTAATTGAATATTTTCTCGTACACAAGGTTTGTCGTAATCTTTTCCTTTTTGGTTCCTCTTCTTCTTTCTCTCTATCATTTTTCTTCCTCTCCCTATCAGCCGCTTTATTTCCAATCTCTCAACGTCTATTTCTCTGATCTTCCAACCTTTCTTTTTCGATTTCTCATCTTTTTTTCTAGCATTTTTCTTCCTCTCCCTGTCAGCCTCTTTACTTCCGACCTTTGCACGTCTATTTGTGTTATCTTCCAACCTTTTCTTTTTCGATTCCTTATCTTCGTCCTTTGTAGCATTTTTCTTCTTTCCCTTGTCAACCTATTTATGTTCGACCTTTGTATGTCTATCTCTGTTATCCTCCAACCTTTTCGTTTTCGATTCCTCACTCTCTTTATCTCTGACTTGTCTCTTTCTTTCGATTGCAATAAATCGATCTTCTCTTGGGCTAGACTTTTCGTTGTCTCTACATCTCGCTTTATGACTTGAATCTTTTTGCCCCTAATTGTTGTTGATTTTCTTTTTTTGTGCTTCTTTCGAACAGACCCTCCGTCTTCTAAACCTTCTTGACGCGGTGTTTCAATTTTCTCCAACACATCAAAGTGACCTCCTGAGGGTCTCCCTGAGAAAATTAGCCTGTTTGTATGAAGGTCAACTTGAACCTGAAGTGTAGTCAGATAGAAGAGGTCGCCGTCCCTCGACACTTCAAATACAAATGGGAATATTTGGGTAGCTGCAATAACTTCACACAGCGAGCTATAAGTCCTACCGAGGCCCATCTCTGCCCGGTATTCGGTATGAGTTAGGTAATTATCATCGCCGGGAGTCGAACTAAGGACCTCAAACTCTTCCCAGTTGTTGCACACGTGGCCGAAAATGAGGTTCCTTACCACCTCGTGCACTGTCTAACTGTTAAATACACAGTGTGCGATAGCTCTAAATAGACAGTTCTTACCGCCACTCATTGACACAATGCGATGGGAGACTTTACCGTCTTCCATTATCAGTTTCTCCATTGTAAAAATCAAATATTAACAACTCCGTAACAAAGTTTGCTAAATGCAAATCCGAAGTAAAAAAAGTTCAAGTTAAAACAGTCGAAATAAACTCGCCCGATGTTGCGTCGCTCCTTATATATGAACAGAACAACGTTCCTAGAGAAAGAAATGTCGTCTCGTAGCTCAGGATATGCTACTCCAATGGAATCTATATTTTCCTTAATAATAATGCCAATAGGATCATAAAATGTAACATTGTAACTATAATTTAAAAAATTACGTTTGATTCATAATTAGCAATGCCTTTCTTCGTAATTACTAATAAGTCCCAAGCTTCTTTGCTCAAATAAATGCTATAAAACACATAAGTTTGCTATTTTTCAAAATAACTTATAAACAAATGGCAGGCGTGTATTATATATGTAGTTTTTTATTATATTATCTACCTTATATATTAGCATAATATTCGTTTGAAAATCAACGGCGTGTGTAGGAACCACAGCTTAAAACGCGCCATCGATCGCTGACAATCAGCGTGCCCCCATTAACTTTGTAGTTTTTGTAGGTTCAGTTGTAAAAACTGTTGAATTTCGAGAACCACTGAATAGATTTTGATGTCGTTTTCACCATTTAATAACTTATTTCTTAGAGAAGGTTTTTATGTATACAGATTGCTCAGAGAATCTTTGGAATGTCGTGTAATAAGGAAAGTGTGAAATAAATAAGTAAGAAGATTGGCTGAAACAGGGACAAAACGCATTACGCTGCAAAAATGATAAGAGATAAAGGCAAACTGTAAGCGAACGAATTGTAGATCTCAAAAAGATCTACAAAAATGCCCGATGGCATGTATGTATCTCTTACAGATTACTCACAATCAAGATTTTTATAATAGTTATTTTTGTGGAAAACTCTATTCCCCATGGAATGTTGCCTTACTCCGGCCCTGGATGAAATGCCGGTAATCTCTGTATTTTAATATCTTCAGAGTGCAAGTTTCAGTTTCATTCTTTTCATATCTTGCAAGTATAATCTGTGAAAATTTGAAGTTTCTAGCTTACGCCATTCAACAGATCTATAGCCATAACGATTTTCTGAGAAATGCCTCCCCCAGCGACCCCCTCCGGTTTTTTAGGATTAAAAATATACTCATGCACCCCTTTGGGGTAAGGCCCTCCTGCCTGTAAAACTTCAGCTTCCTAAATCTTCTAGTTTTCGAGATATTTTTCGGTGGACATCGGACCTGGCTATTATTATATTACATAGGAGATAATGCATGGATGCATTTTCAGTATTTTGTTATTCACGGTAGTTTCTATTCTCGGCTTTGGTTTTCTCGGTTGTAGTTTCTCGGTTATGGTTTCTCGGTTGTGGTTTCTCTGTTGTGATTTCTCGGTTGTGGTTTCTCGATATTGGTTTCTCGGTTGTGGTTTCTCGGTTTTGGATTCTCGGTCTTGGTTTCTCGCTCATGACGGGATACGAAAAAATTACAACATTTCGTGTCAGTTTATCAATGTCCTGTTAAGGTTGTTGTTAACTTTATATGGCTGCTAAGTGCTCATTTGATTTTATTTATTTATTTAATAATACCCAAACAAAACGGGAAATGCCCAATTACATTGCCGGGGAATCCCGAGATTTTAAATTAAAATACATTAAATTCAATTACACATAGTTCAAACATAAGAGAAAAACAAAAACATCTATAGCTTAAATAATAATTATAAACAACAAAGCAATAACATACTGTTTCAGTATATTAAGACGAAACCTACAGTTATTACCTATCCAAGTGCATTTAGTCAGAAGAATAATAATCTAAACAGTGATCGATTAAACGCTACGGGGGAAGAATCAAACAAATCAATATCTATTTCATAGCTAACAGCATTAAAATATGTCGCCATTCTTATTAATGAAGAGTGTAGTCTTAAATTAGTTCGATGATGTGGAATGTACAAGATACCTCGTGGCCGTGATCGATGCGCTGGTACGTACAAACGCACCAAAGGCAACAACTTGGGACAATCTATTCTGTTATTTATGAGCTTATGTACAAAGCAGATGTCCCCCACTTCCCTTCTTATATACAGTTTAGCAATGTTAAATTCCGACCTAATATCTTGATATTCGTCATAATCGGGACTGTCCATGCTTTTTGTAATGCAAATATTTTAAAAATTTGTTTTGAACCGTTTCAATCTTATGTTTTAGAGTAATTAATCCTGGGTTCCAGACTGCCGACGCAAATTCTAATTTTGATCTAACTAACGAATTGTATAATAATTGTATTGTCTTAAGTGTTGCTAAAATCTTTTGTAGATCTAATGATGAAACTAAGATTCTTTAATGATGCGTTTACTATCTTATCAATGTGATCGTCCCATTTTAAGTCAGACTTAAAATGAACTCCTAAATCCCGCATGTTAGACAGTCGCTCCAATTCGTTATTGTTCATCGTATATTGATGAAGGTAAGGATATTTCTTTGTTGTGAATGTCATAGATTTACATTTATTGATATTGAGATCTAACTTGTTGGTATTACTCCAATGACTTTACCAATCATTTGGTAAAGTTACCAAACAGATAAATTTACATTAACAGCAGGTTTAACTAATAGACGGCTTCAGTAGCTGTTAAGTTAGTTGTATGTTTAGTTGTTATTATAGCCTTCATTAACACATAGAAATTAAAGTATAGCGGCAATATGATATTGATATATTCTCAGACGATGAAGAAAATACAATAAATTTTATAAACATGCTGCATACGAGGCCATGTACAATTAGGGGATGGTTAAATCACTTTCAAATTTGGGATGACACTAATTTCATAGCTCGATTTAAATTAAGCAAAAATACAGTACATGTGGTAACTTTGCTAGAGTTCATAAATCTTCAGTTTCTCATATCATAAAGAAGAGCTTCAAGTGCCTTATGTATCTTACGTGAAGGTTCTCGAACTTTCCCAAAAGGTACAAAACAAAGTACCTGTTGTGCAACAAGAGCTTTATAGAATGACAGCATTCCCTCAATTTAAATAGGGTTTTATTGGGCCTTGACTGAACATGTATTGTTACAAGCTGACCAATTTCGTAACAGAAACGGATATGTTTCATTGAATGTACAAGCTGCATGTGATCATCGACTAAAATCTATAAATAGCCATGATTCCAATATTTTTAATAATTCTTCTCTGAAAGCAAGTTTTGAAGGCACACTAAATATCTTCAGTCGACAGTGGATATGCTGTATCCAATTATTTATAATATAGTCATCTTACTCATACCGTATGAGACATAAGTTTTGAGAAAACAATCAACAGGCTTATAATCAGCAAAATAACGAAATCTTATTCAAACTTAAATATTAATGCTTAATTTCACATCTTTTGAAAACATGATAACTAATCTACAAAACTGATATTGGACTATGGTTTTTAATGGCACGCAATTTGGCTAAGTTTTGTCTCATCTTCCTTTGAACGATGTTCGGGTCCATTTCTCGAATTTTTCTAAAAATTCGTGCCCCCAATTGCTGTTCATTTTGGGCCTTCCAATCGGTTTCATAAACCTTTCGGCACAATAATGATCAAAACTCTTCTATTGGACGAGCTTGAGGGATATTTGGAGAATTATCTTCTCTTGGTACATCATTGACGTTATTCTGCTCCAATCATTCCCGAGTCCACCTGGCATAATGGCACAAAGCGAGATCAGACTAGATTATTATGTCGTCATTCTGATGACGGATATTAATAAAATGAAGCATTTTCGGTAAACATCTTTGGGTATAAACCTCAGCATTCACAGCTTCTCACCGAACTCTATCAACGTAGGGTGTTGAAACTCCAGCCTCGAAAATCGCACACCAGACTAAAACTTTGTCAGCCAATTTCGCTTTTGCTTTGAATTTTACTTCGTTTGGGCAGTTTTCAGTATGAGAGGTGTAAAATCGGTCGATACCTTTCATTTCAGTATGTTACAGCGTGAAATATTTCTCATCGTTCATTATATACACTATATTCCTCAGAAAATGGCTTCGCCTCAGAGCTATACAATATCTAGGTATTCTTTCGAGCTGTGCCTGGGTGTATTTAGGCACTTTCTTCTTTTTCGATAATGTACACCATTTCTGGACAAAATTCTCTGGACGGTCTTGTATGAGACCCCAAAACGGCGACCCAGCTTTCGACTAAAAATTCCAATTCTGTCTCGAGCAGATTGTTCCAGTCTGTTAATCATGTTTTGTGCCAAAACATTGCGAGGTCTTCCAGTATTCGCTAAATTAATGCAAGGCATACCCTCTTCGCATTCTCTTATTGTTCTAGAAATCGTTACCTGGCTAACATTACGATCTCTGAATAAGTTAACTATAACAAGTTAACTTGTCAATTATAATAAAAACTTTGTAATCAAAAGCGGTAGGGCAATATATAGCTATAGTTCGTGTGAATGTGAGTATTTTGCACAGGTGTAATGCACGCCATTGATACCATACTTCTATGCAAACTTCTATTGAAGTAAACGTACACCTGTTACTTATCAACCTGAACCAGTGGTTAATAGGCGAGCCTTAACGTTTACCAGGTAGACATATATGCAGATAGACACGACTAGTCTCTCCGTAATTAATCCAGACTTAATCCGCAACCACGCATCACAAATAAATGAGGGGCCTGGATCAGTCCACTAAGGAACAAGTGTCATAGTTTCCCTGCATGTCATTTTTACCTATAGTTAGGTCGAGTTGGGGCACACTACTTATTATACAATAGTCAATAGTAGCGAAACACTAGACAAATAACTAAACTTACCCGCCAAGTGCAAAATGTTGTTCCAGTGCCGGCCTTTGGGGGGTGCGAGGTCGGGCGCTAGATTGTTTGGGGTGCCGAAATTAGTAAAATCATTCGATAACAGTAATTTTTTAAAGTTAATAAGGGCGCTCTAAAGGACCCTGCCCGAGAGCGTCAAGAGGGCTAAGACCGGCACTGTGTTGTTCTTCTATTGAATCTTGTATCTGTTATGCCACGAATGATACCCGAAACAACAGTATTTGACCCAACCAAAAAAAACAACAGTAGGTTAGAGATCTTCACACTAAATAGCTCCAGAAAAACTATATGAAAACTTAATGTCATGTGTTTTTAGATTAAAAATATGCTTATATATTCCGCTAATCTTGCTACTACGTATACCTACACCTGCAAAAAAATTTTAAACTGTAACGAAGTTAATAAATTTTAGTTAATAATTTTGGGTATGAGTAAATATGCTTATCATCCGTGCAATCTACGTCCGCTTGGATAAGACGCTGACTCGGGCAATAGTATGCGTCCCTTCCCTAACCAATATTTGGCGTGCGCCGCTCCGGTTTACTCCTACCATTCCTCACGTTCCGAGAGCACCTATACAAAAACGCAAGCCGTTTTATTTAGTTCGTTCTCAGGACTCGAAGTTTACACCATCAGCCAGGAGCAGACCAGCCAACCAGCCGGCCGCCGCCCCACAGGGATTTAAGAGTAACTCCTCTTGCCGTAGTTCCGATTCCCTTTCCGCACCGCTTTCATCCCTTGCCCCTTCCGAGACTTCACCGTCACTTTCCGTCCTCCTTTTAGTCCAGTCTATTCACCATTACTCGACACCCTCCTTTTCGACCCCGCACTTCGATACCGTTTGCATGCTTGCTAATAGAAATAAATTAACAAGGTAGAGGGCGCCACCCAAATTCTAGATGTCATTTAATCATTCACCAAGAATCTCCAATTCGGAAAAAGATTCCTCTTTGGTATACGGTAAATTATTCGTTAATAGTAGCTGCCGATATTTTCAATCTATGATATGTGCACATGACACGCATTTTGTGTGTTCTAAAGAAATTTATTTCAATACTGGAAACAGTAACGTTTTATTTTGTAAAGTTGATATCACTGTTAGACAGCTGTTCTTAGAATGCCTAACTTATTTGCGCATGTAAACAGCATTGCAGGCGCCGCCTGCCGTATAAACAGTTTTTACTTTATTATTAACGAAATTGTGTTGTGTATAAGTGCAATATGCTCACGATAAACGTAACGTAATAAAATTTAGTTTCGTAAAATTTTTTTTACAAAACTAAATTTTTTTTATCTTATAATAGATTATGCAAAATATCCAATGAATAATTATTTTTTTCTTCAACTGCACGACTATGACACTATAATATCAAATTGTTTTGTATAAAAAGTAGACCATTTAGAAACTCGTTACCATAGCAACTGTACAAAAAGTAATCACTTTTTGTACTAGGATAAAAAGTAATCTGAAGTTACTCTAGTTAACATTTAATCATTACTCAAGCCAAGTGGTGACCTAATTAAATGTATGCGAGATAAACGCCTCGAAGCGGAACGCCCACGATTGCAGGTGCAGTATCAAACCCACGGCCACGTGTGTGCATAACAAGCAGCTGCAATACTCAGAACTGTATATAATGCATTTTCTATGAATTCCTAGAGGAAGTAGAATGCTATCGTCACGTAGGCACAGCCCACGGCCACGTGTGGTCAATTGGAGGACTTCACACCCACAGAAAGGGTATATAACGACCAGCACTTTATAGGATAGCTCAGACTGAGTTACAACGAAGCTTCGAAGATAGAAACGTTAATTGATGTTTACCTTCTTTCAAGCAATACTCCCAGCTTTAGTTAAAATTGTATAATAGTATTTAAGTGATTATGCAAGTGCATATTGTATAATTTCACTACGAATAAATATCCTATTGTACTTAACAATAAACTGTGTTTATTTTGTAACTTGGGCTCCGTCTTTTGCGTTTTTAAAATAAAGTACCATTTTAAAGTACCAGACAAGAAACGTTAATTGGCGCAGTCGGTAGGATAGGCAAAAGGGCTCAAGACACCGTTTTTCGAAAATTAAAAGCACCATCGAGTTCCTTGGCTTTTACGTCTTCATTTGCCTATCGAATCAGCATCTGGGTACCAGCGATTCAAAGGACAAGCATCGCCTGAGACCGTAGCCGTTTCCAGAGCATCACCTGTACGTAGCATCGCCGTTTCCAAGGGACAAGCATCGCCCGAAGAACGCATCGCTGCTGCAGAAGCCTGACTATTGGAGTCATTCCTGACTATTGGAGTCATTTTAACGGCAAAATTCAAGCCAACAATGAAGATAGAGTAAGAAACTAACTATCAATTATTATTGTTAAAGGCGCATTGCGCAAACAAATATCAAACAAGTTTACAAATTATATTCAAAAATCAAACAAGATTAACAATTTATTAATTTTAAGTTTAATACATACTAAACCCTTTAGATTTAAGATCACGTTGCTTGTAGTAAGCGAGACGGATTGGTGTATCAACTAGTGATACTTAATTTCCAGCCCACTTGCAAGCAATGGGTAGGCACCTTTAGATTTAAGATCACGTTGCTTGTAGTAAGCGAGACGGATTGGTGTATCAATTAGTGATACTTAATTTCCAGCCCACTTGCAAGCAATGGGTAGGCACCTTGAATAGGTCCTTACTAACATAAAAATCATTTTTGAATATTTCAAACTTTGTTAACAAATTTATAGAATTTTTAAGTATTTATTTTTAAAGTGCAAACGATTTACTAATCGTTTTCATGATTAATACTGATACGTCATCAGATAGCGAAACTGAATTACCAATTAACACAACTTTTGTAAGATCTGCATCACGACCGATAAGTTTACGTCCATCTAAATTATCGATCAGCAAGCAAAGCCATACTACAATGGCACAAGGTAATCAACCTCAAGCACAACCCCAAGTAACACCAGCCCCTATTGTCCAACAATGTGTAGGCCCACCTGGCTTTCATACAAGCCTTTTAAATGAAATTCCAACCTATGACGGAAACCCCGTCGAATTATCTGAATATATTCGAGCTGTAGAAGACATTTTCTGCCAATTTTGGCAACCACACGACCCAGCAGCTTATATCAACAGACTTTTACTTTCCTCAGCACGCAACCGCTTAAAAGGCCCAGCCTTAGAGGTCGTAACTGGACAAGTATTTGATTCATGGTATTCTTTAAAAGACACCCTTCTTAGTAATTTTGGAGACCAACGATCGGAACTGAACATCCGGATCGATCTGTCTCGTATGAGACAATTATCACGAGAATCTCCCGTAGAATTCTATAATCGAATTAGATCCTTATTAGCCATACTAAATTCTAAAATTGCACTATGCTCGGAAATACGAGAAATAAAAGAGTATCAAGCCCGAGATGCTAAAGATTTAGCTCTTAAGACCTATTTAGGAGGACTTTCCGAACCTTTTGGAAGTTTCCTTCGTAGTAGAGCACCAACATCGCTCGAAGTAGCCTTAACTTATATAAAAGAAGAACTGGACATACGATATTTTCAAAATACACAACAAAATAACTCACAACCTAAGTCTTTACCACAACCAGTTCCCCTAAGCAATTGCAATAAACCCCAGCCAACTTCTCAACCCCCTCAGTTTAAACCACAACAATACCAGAACGTATTGCCACAATTTAAGCCTAATTTTAATCCCACTCATCAATTCAAACCAAATGTTAATAATACAAACCAATTTAGATTTAATCCAGTAACTCAGCAGTTTGGAAATAATTCCCGACCTAATGTGTTTGCACCCAAAAGAGATTTTCAACCACAAAATCGGCCAGAATCAATGCAAGCTAGTACCATTAAACCGAGACCGATACATCCTAATACATCCATGAGACCCCCTAATCCAAATTTCAATCGAAATAATAATCAACCCAATTTTAGTCGACCAAATCCCCAACCACGAACGTTCATTTCTGAAGAATTATATTCAACAGAATTTCAAGAAGAAATCCCACCTGTTAATCAAATTAACACTGACTTTGAATACGACCACTACGATGAGACCCACGGAGAAGAAATTAACGAAAATTTTCGCGAAGAAGCCTCGGAAAACAATTAAAATCTTTTACATTTAACCCTAAATCATCTTTACCTTTTATAATTATACCCCAAACAAATGAAAAACTCTTACTAGACACAGGGAGTAGCAAAACTATCCTTTCACCCGAATTTGTTTATAAACATTACCCCGAATCCATTTTTGAATATCCTTTTGAAATTACAACCTCTTACGGTACAACGTATCATAATCAAGTAGCAACAGTTCCTATTTCCCTTTTACTCGATAAAATAGAAGGAAAACATTTAGTATACCTTCTTAATTTTCATTCCAATTACATTGGCATTCTTGGAAATGACTTATTGCAGAAATTAGGAGCAAGAATCAATTTTCGTGGAAATTATATCCAACGAAACGGAAAAACCGTAGTACCATTCTTTTTCAACGAACCATCTCTTAAAGAAACTATATTAATACAACCATCCTATTTCGAAAATCCCGCTTCAAAGAAATCCAAAATTTTAAATACTTCAAACAACTTCACTCCGCAATTTGCCCCAACATATATTAGTTTTAATCAACGTGAAAATAATTTTCCTTCACCAAATCTGTCGCAACAACATAAAAATGTTCAAGAAAAATCAGCTTCAAACAATGCTTATTATAACGACTTCGAAAATATTTTTCATTTTCCAAATTTTCTAACTCAACCAAATAGAGAAAACATTGTCCCGACGATAACTCAAGAATCAAATCCGAAGGATCAATCAAATTTAAATGATACAGAAATCTTTATTTCAAAACCTATTCGAGTCAAAATCAATAACCTTGACAGCTATAAAAATCAAAATTTACGAAATAGACCCAAAAAACGCAAATCTTATGAAGCGAAACTTGACCCAAAGTCAAAACGGATTAAAAGCATACAGACCCCAATAAACAAACCACTCAAAAACAGCTTTCGTAAAACGAAAAAGAAAATACATGCTAGAAAATATAACAATAGTTTACGCAAAACGAAGAAAAATACGAAATCCAACAAAAATTCAAGTCGTATTAACAAGGCCTGGTTGAAAAGAAATAACCAGCAACTAATGGAATACCTAAAATTTCAAGATCAAAATAAACAGATAATCCCCCTTAGGATCAATAATAGACGATTTACATATTTAAAGCCCAAAATGAAAATATACAACATCCGAACCTAAAACCCTTTAAAAATTAAAATGACTATTAGCAAAGAAAATTGAAAACGATTTGAAACTAAAATATTGTTATAGACCCATCTACTTATTATATTATGTAAATGTGATGCTAATTAACAAAATTCCCTTCTGCAAAGTTAAAACTGCATATAGCGCATAAGAGTACAGTACAGCAAATAGTATATACGCTAAATCTCGGAATGTGACCTTCAACAATTACACTCAGCAAAATATATTTTAAAAGGAGACAGCTGTTCAATCTCAAGTTACTCACTGATAACAACAATGCATTTCATTGCATTTCATTGCAATAACAGAAAAGATAATTTTGCTGCGAGGAATTATTACATTCAAATGATTACTTTGATAAAATAAACAAAACTTTACAACTAACAAATTTACTCTTACAAATAATTTTAACAATTTAATTTACCCAATTTTATAAATACTTCTAACTAAATGTCAATTTCAGACAACTGTATTAACCCAAGAATATTTAAATGCATATAATAAACATACGTAATACATAAATTAATACCTTCTTCAACTTTGGTTTTAAAATAAAACTCATAAATTTTATGGTACTTAAAAATGATAGAAATTAAATCGAACCATACCTGAAAATAATTATTAGAACCATCAATGGAAAAACTTTCCTGGAAATCGTTTCCCAATAAAACAATTTTTATTTTAACATAAAAAGGACCAATTTCAACCTACAAATATTTATTTAAACTTTCTGAACTTCAACCATTCATCTGTATAATATATTTTAACATCGCCATACGTAATAAAAATTTAGTTTACCGCTAATACACCCCTTGATAATTAATGATGATACTATAAACATTGAAATAATCAAAAACTCCAGAACCTCATCCTAACCCTTACAATTTACAATGCTTTCTGAATACAAACTATTTTACCACGACAAATACATTCAACCACTATTGACATGGATTAATACAAGTTTTTAATCAACAAAATTAAAACAACCTTTAAATCTGACCCCTACGTCTAATCGCCCCTTTCACACTGTACACATGGACATATTTCACATCAATAATGAAAAATATCTTACTTTCATAGATTCTTTTTCAAAATTTGCTCAAACCTACTATTTAAAATCAAGTAACATCATAGATGTTGTAGACCGCTTATTCCATTTCATTATAACCTATACCACGCCGAAAATATTAGTCGTTGACGGCGAATTCGATAAACAACCTCTAAAAAGTTTTGCTGAACTGCACAAAATTAAACTACATGTAACCACCCCTTATAACCATCAATCGAATGCTACAGTAGAACGTTTACATTCTACGCTTCTCGAACATTATAGACTATTAGAAAACACACCTGAAGAAAGACGAATTTATTATTGTATCCTAGCCTATAATCACTCAATTCATTCAAACCTAAAATATACCCCTTTTGAAATCTTATTTGGCCATACTGAAAGCCAAAACCCATTTGATCTGGAATTCGAGAAAACCTTCTATGAAAACTATGTTATTGACCACAAGGAAAAAATGAAGCATATCTATAATAGTCTTCATGACACTCAACACCTAACCAAAGAACAGCGAAACGTCAGAATTAATGCACCTCGCAGGTCTCATATTTTTCAAATAGGCGATCGAGTATATGTCAAAACTCATGCACGAAATAAGAAAGCCCCACGTTTCTCTGGACCCTACATCATCGAAAAGATCCATGAACATGACACTTATGACATAAGACATGAACTAACAAAGGCATTGCTAAAAAGACATGCTAATGACCTAATGATCTTTTCAAGATCTTCCTCTTCACCTGGACCCTTGTCCACTGCGACGTAACGATTCACCAACTAATCGACAACCCCGGATTATACCCTTTAGTGCAAGGCAAAGCACTCATTAAAGAAAGCACTTGGACCTTAATTAAAATATTAGACTATTCTCCTTTATTAAATAATTATCAAACCCTTAAAATTAATTTACTTAACACTATTTCCTTATTAAACAATCAAGGATATTTACTTCCATCTTTCAAAATTACGAAAGACATTGCTATTAGCCATGATAATCAATTACTATTACACCATTACATTATGGCCCTTTAATTCTCACGCTGATCATGACTATCATAACAATAAGTCTTATCTTCTTTGTATACTACAAACGCAGATTATTTGCCACCAAAATGTATCAACTAACGTCACCCCTTAAAGAACCCGACAATGTAACTTTTAACGCAACTTCAAGTCCCCTGGTCCAAAGCAGATCACCTTTAACATAGCTATTATTGTTATTATCAATACTAACCTAATTATAATGACACATTAGTATTAGTATTATATATATATTATCATTGTTACTCTGTTCTATATTCATATTATGTATTCTATTATGTATCTATGTAATCTCCATATACTAAGTACTACTTTATTTACTGTCTTATTATGCATGCTTGTTATTATCAATCTATTTGTGAAATGTGACACCTCCTACTTTTCATTTAACCAGTCACTTTATTGTAACCACTGAAATATTCTTCTTCAAAGTATATTTCCTTCTTGCGTGGGAGGAGCTAACATTTAATCATTACTCAAGCCAAGTGGTGACCTAATTAAATGTATGCGAGATAAACGCCTCGAAGCGGAACGCCCACGATTGCAGGTGCAGTATCAAACCCACGGCCACGTGTGTGCATAACAAGCAGCTGCAATACTCAGAACTGTATATAATGCATTTTCTATGAATTCCTAGAGGAAGTAGAATGCTATCGTCACGTAGGCACAGCCCACGGCCACGTGTGGTCAATTGGAGGACTTCACACTCACAGAAAGGGTATATAACGACCAGCACTTGATAGGATAGCTCAGACTGAGTTACAACGAAGCTTGGAAGATAGAAACGTTAATTGATGTTTACCTTCTTTCAAGCAATACTCCCAGCTTTAGTTAAAATTGTATAATAGTATTTAAGTGATTATGCAAGTGCATATTGTATAAATTCACTACGAATAAATATCCTATTGTACTTAACAATAAACTGTGTTTATTTTGTAACTTGGGCTCCGTCTTTTGCGTTTTTAAAATAAAGTACCATTTTTAAAAACGCCCTTCAACGACAAGAAACGTTAATTCGCTTGTTTTCGCGGTGCTCTAAAACATTTTATTTTATATCAATAATGCGAAATAAATAGAGATTTTCAATGAAATAATAATCATTAATTATTTATCTTTTTTTTATGATATAATTATTACATTTTTTTTTAAATAAAAACAAAGAAATTCAATGCTTTTATTGAAATTTTATTTGCCGTTCACAACGTTTCAAAAACAAAACCCAATCCTAACCTCCTTTCATTTAACGCATATATCTGTCCGTCGCCTGTCGAACGTTCTTCGAATTTTCAGTAAAATGAGAGTGAAGATTACACGTTTATGAGTATTTCTTAATTATATTATATTAAAATTGTCCCTTTTTTAACCGGAAAAGAAAATTCCTTAAAAAATTACAGTAAACAAAATGTAGCTTAACGTTATGCTGTTTGTTCTAAACAGTTCTCTCGCGAAGTTTAGTAGTTAAAAGCGATTGGAGAAAGAATAGTATGTTTAATTCATACAAAAAATACTCACATATAAAATAATAAAACATGAATTTTTTTGTACTAATTAAACAAATAACTATTGTTAACAAAAATCATTCTTTGCTGAAAATACTATTGCATTTATACCTCATTAATTTCTTTAACAAATAAGGTATTTATTCTATGAAATGAAATATAATTATTCTTATTTCATCGAGTTTTTTAATTCATTAAGGGTCGATTGTTCAGTACGTGGTTAACTTCTGGTTACTAGTTGATAAATTAATACTTTCTAATGCTCAGTGATCATTTATTTATTACTGTTTATTATCACTTTATTTTTACTAACAACTACTACATAATTCAGATCTTAACCTTACTTCTATTATGTGTATACATGTGCTTACAACATTGCCACTTGTACATTTTTACTTGGCTACGTTGCCAATGTTATTATATTACCTCAACACTCCCCCTCGAGTTAATATTTGACTATTAATATTAAATCGCATTATCGTTATACAGAAAACCTTAAACTACATTGACAAAATTCGCAACTTATTACATAACATTTGTTTTAAATCTAAATTTCAAAAACACGTCCAAACACGTTATATATATATTGTAGTGAAATGTTTATATTGACTCGTGCCGCAACGTTGGGCGTCACTTCTTTTATGCTGTAATGTTTATATTGAAATATATTATGTCAAGTTGTTAATTTTTCTTATATATCTCAGGGTCGAACTATCTAATATTAAATCAATAAGGTTGTTTATAAATTTTCTTTATTGTATAATTAAATATGAGACTCACATGTAATCTTTCAATATGGGTTTCTTTTACTGAAAGATTAAATCTTACCAACCAAGAATTAACTTTTATTCATACACCTGCATTGGTTATTAGTTTTCAACAAATAAAGTTTGGTTATTATTCAATACCTTTGACATTTATATTTGAAATGTCAAACATGACATTCACCAATCAAAATATTTTTACGACAGAATAAGTAAATAGAGCATATATGGATTATTAGTTTTATTTATTTAGTATAAATCTTTATTTTAGGATTTTAAATGGAAAGAAATCTTACCCTTTGTCAACTTACATATTTTATCTTTCCTCAGGTAAGTATCCCTTGCATGGACATCCAATAGTTTTGTAAAACCTTGACACATGTACCCTTCTTTATGTTCCAACAAACACCTCCACAATCACGACCTATAAATTCCACAATCACTAATATCTGCCAAGCTCCGTGATCCACCGCCTTTGACTCAGCCCAAACCACCTCTCCTGACAACTGGACTGCCTCATAAACGCCTACCAGACTTCCTTCTGATACAGGGCTCGAACGATGGTAGTCAGCACTCCCACACCTTCAGTAAGTATCTACGAAACTATATCTTCCTGTTCAAATTACCTTAGTAATTGTTTTCCTTTCCAGGTATATTACGGCGACTTCTTTAAAACTTTTACACCTTGGTGATCAACCGACCCAGCTCGAAGACAGTTTCCAAACAATTACTTTACTTTTTCCACAACTCTTACCATGTCATAATACCCTTTTAATTTTATTTTGTATTCTAATGTAATTTTCTTCCTTATCCAATAAAACAACAGACCTTTTTATATATGTTTTAATTCAATAAATTTTCTTCTTGGTTCGTTATAACTTTACAATTTTAGTATACTCATTTTGTATTACATAGCTTTTATATTCATAAATTTCTTTTTCTTATCAGTTTTAATTAAATTTTCAACTCATTCATAAAAAACACCACTGTTTATTTCTTAAAATTTTATCAATTCATAATAATAATAACATCTCCCTGAGATACCTCTTTTCAACTATTTTTTCTTTTTTAATCAAAATACTCTCTATCTTAGGTGATTCTTTTACTTTGTTTCTATTTAATGTCCATAACCATAGTAGTAATTGAAATTTTATTATTGACTACAGAGAGGATTTTAATTATGCAAGAGAAAATCAATATACCTTTAAATTGTTACATGATTTTTATTTTCAGGTTGACTGATGGCTAGATATCCTTTCCTTTTATTATCCTTGTTAAATTTTAGTACTGTATCAAAATACTATAACCAATATATGCTATTACGTTCTATTTCCTTGTTTTATGATTATATACTAAACTTTTGTATTCATGGGATACCATTATGACTTTGTATGTAAGTTTATTTGTTGAACCTTAATAACCGCATCTGTATAATGATGATCCTTAAAATTTTCTATACTTATGAATACGCTCATATTAAATTTTCTACCAGTGACAACTGTGAACATCACAATATATATATATATATATATATATATATATATATATATATATATATATATATATATATATATATATATATATATATATATATATATATATATATATATATATATATTGCTGTGGATGGTAGTTTCAAAATTTTGAAAAATTTTGAAAATTTTGTGAAAATCTAAAATCTTTGTTAAATACTAACACTTTTGAAATATTTTTATCAACTTTTCCAGTTAAAAGTAAATTTAAGTTATTTAATGGTGTGTCATTGATTACACAACCAATGTGTACTTTTTAATAAGGTTAAATAATATATGTTTCTTTATTATTATCAAACAGTTTAATCACTGATTACTTAAGTGTACCTAACATCCAGTTGTTCGCAAGTTTTTGTTATGATGTAATTCAATTATGTATAATTTCAAATGTGTATATCGACGGGTTATGTGATTCTTTAAGGTTTGTTAATGTAAATAGATCGTTGTTATTGCGTAAAAGTATTGTGTAATTAATCTGTAATAGATGTGTCACTTTTATAAAGAATATTAATCTGCTATTATGTATTATATGAGTGTACAGTTTGTATTAGTTCGTAAGGTGACGTCAGATTGTGTAATATAATTATGTAAATAGTCAATTGTATATAAGCTTAGAAAATCATAGTTTTAAGATCACTTACTGATAGAAAGCGACGGTGTAAAGTCGTGTAAGATAAAAGACACTTACTGTTAAACGACGAAAGAGTAAAGATATTATAGTAAATCAAGCGACAAAGTAAAGTCGTGGCTGATAATATTGTAAAAATTTAAATAGTCTAGAATTAAATAGACAAGTTAAGTTAGTTGATGATTTGAATACGGCGAAGGTGTAAAAAGTATAAATTGTAAAAGTGTATATGATTATAAAGAACCACATTTAAGATAAATTACTTGCTAAAGTTAAGCAAGATAATAAATCAACGTTAAAACCATAAACGGGTGTTTTATTTAATTAAACACAAAAACAACTATAAGTATCCTACGAAAAAGGGAAATTGTACCCGCAGTTAATAAACAAAAGTGAGTTCCAAAATCAAGTGTGTGGATGAAATTATATGGAAAATCCATGCAAAAGGAAGAAAGTCAACCCTGAATTGGAAACCAGCCCTGGGTCAACATAAAGTGATCTACTCTGCCAATGGTTTGGGAAAGAGGACATCTATACTAAAAGGAAAAAAGAAGTATTATAAAAAGGTAGGAAGTTATTTCCTTTTTGTATTGGCATTTGCTGAAGAAAAGACTATCGTTTGTAAAGTGTAGTAAAGTGATTTGAACAATTTAGTAATAGTTAAAATTAATTAAGATTTCAATTTTAAAAGTGATTTTAAATTTCAATTTGTATATTTTTTTTTAATACCACAAGAATCCACATTCACCCTGAGATGAGTCTTTATTAAATTTAATTCTAATATGTTAAGTTATTTAACTGGCGCCCAACTCTCTTACGTAAACTTGAGTTAGTCAAGAACTAACGCTACACTAAGTTTTATATAACCATTGCATTATTAAATCTATTAAAAGGTATTTTCAAATCATATTAGATATTATAAAGAGGAAGTTGAAAAGCATTTCCAAAGTTCACAGTCATTTAAAAAAATCAATTTAATTATTAAGTAATTATCTACGATCGAACGGCAATTATTCACAGTTTCAAAATACATAAAAAAATATTTTAAAAACAATTTATTATTTTTAATTAACCAATATCACTGCATTTATCTATGTCGCTGTCAACGCGGGGCATTTGTTAATGTGGGGCAAAATACTATTATATTTTTAAATGAAATATTACTGCATTTATTTATGGCGCCCAACGTGGGGCCTTTTGTGGTACATATAATCTTTTGTGGTTTATATAATCTTTTGAAAAATAGTAGGCTTATAGTAGCGTTTAATAGATTATTTGGCTTTTGAGATTATTTAGTTTTTGTAGGTTATTTTGCTTATAGTAATAGTTAGCTTGTTAAGATTATATTAAATTATTAGGCTTATAATAGCATATTAAAAGATATTGAGAAGAATTTTAGTGATTAATGTATGACGTCAGTTAAAAATATATATTCTGCCGCGGAAAGTAATTTAGTATTGAAAAAGAAGTATACAGATAAAGAATTAGTAGTTTCTGAGAAGCAGAAAGCTTTAACCATTTCAGTAATGGAGGGGAACGGAGAAGAAGGTAAAACAGAGAAATCTGAATTTGCGCAAATTTTGGAACTAATAAATGCCAAATTTGACAAACAATCAGCAGAAATGAAAGAATTGAATCCAAAATTAGATAGACGATCTGAAATGATAAACAACATGTTCAAGAAACAATCTGAAATAATCAATCAGCCAAAATTTAGTAAGAAAGATGAGGGAATTAAACAAATTAGTGATAATGAAGTATATATGGCAAACAAAGAGAAAGAAATAAATTTAACAGACTTAGGGAAAGTAGATGTAGGAAATAATAAGAATAACACTGTAAAAGATGAGTCAGTAAAGGTAGATGTAAATTATAATATTAATAAAGATGAAATTTTAAAGGAAGAAAGAATTGACAAGGTCGATTATAATAGTGAAAAATATAAAAAAGTGGACGGTAGTTTGTTCCTTTTTGTATTGGCATTTGCTGAAGAAAAGACTATCGTTTGTAAAGTGTAGTAAAGTGATTTGAACAATTTAGTAATAGTTAAAATTAATTAAGATTTCAATTTTAAAAGTGATTTTAAATTTCAATTTGTATATTTTTTGTTTAATATCACAAGAATCCACATTCACCCTGAGATGAGTCTTTATTAAATTTAATTCTAATATGTTAAGTTATTTAACTGGCGCCCAACTCTCTTACGTAAACTTGAGTTAGTCAAGAACTAACGCTACACTAAGTTTTATATAACCATTGCATTATTAAATCTATTAAAAGGTATTTTCAAATCATATTAGATATTATAAACAGGAAGTTGAAAAGCATTTCCAAAGTTCACAGTCATTTAAAAAAATCAATTTAATTATTAAGTAATTATCTACGATCGAACGGCAATTATTCACAGTTTCAAAATACATAAAAAAATATTTTAAAAACAATTTATTATTTTTAATTAACCAATATCACTGCATTTATCTATGTCGCTGTCAACGCGGGGCATTTGTTAATGTGGGGCAAAATACTATTATATTTTTAAATGAAATATTACTGCAATATATATATATATATATATATATATATATATATATATATATATATATATATATATATATATATATATATATATATATATATATATATATATATATATATATATATATATATATATATATATATATATTGCGGTGATTTTCAAATAAAAATTAGAAAATATGAAAATAATAATAAATAATAACCAGCACATATATTTTTAATACTCCTTTTAACTAGCTCAGGTTTGTTCGGTGGAACAAAAATTATTTGACTTTCGAGACTCTTATATTCTTTTATGCCTGGAAACAAGAATTGACAATGACATATATTATCAAACATGAATTATAAGCACTTATGCTTCTGCAAACTGGACACCTATAACTGTTATCTGAACTGGAAAGAAAATAATTCTGTAGGATTGTAATAGCATCAATTAAACACATGCGTAAATTGAATAACATAAAAACTTTATTCAAACAAATATTTTTAAAATCAAGAAGGAGAAAAATCAAAGTTAAAGTTAAGAAAAAATGTATATACAAATGTAATTAGGAATAAATCCTGTGGTTTGTTTAAACGTAAAAGAAAGTCGTATTTGTCTGACAATAAGGACCAAATACTGTTATCCGTTTAAACAAACTAACCAAAACAACTATTCAAAATAACCAAAACCCATAAAAAAAATAAATCTTCTTAAACCAAATATGACTTTTTTATTTATATTTCAAAACAAAAACCAATTCTTACAAAGAATTCGAGAAATTTAATCAAATCAAACTTTAATTCCCTAAGATGAACTTCTCAAATTAGTATTAACTTTTTTCAATTTATATACAAAGACAATTATTTACGCAACCAACCTTATATAATTCCGAACAGTTTCCTTTTTTAAAACCAATTTCCAAATTGGCAAGACTGCAGTAAATGTAATATCAGCTGACAGTTGTTTATTAAAAATCCAATCGATTCTTTGATCAATGCACAAAATAATTCACTTTTCTTATATTATAACAAACGAAGAAAATAATTTCATTTTTAATTATAAATATAGCACAATGCTAATTAAATCTTCCATAAAATTCTCGTAGATAAACAGGTAAACACCTTTATTTAATTTATTTCAACTTTTGTTTATAAAAATAATTTTTGACAGTTGTCAAAACATCTGTTAGGTACATCTAACCTTAAATTTTACAGTTTTCAAAACTGGAGCCGACGTGGATTCTTCCCATACAATAAATCGACTGCTTTTGCTGGAAAATGCTGGGGTTTATATATGAAATGCCCAAAACAAAAGAATTATATGACAGATTTTTCAAAATAAATGCGAATCGCCGGCAAACGAAGGCACGTTCAAGACGTCATTAATGAACATATGTTTTTTAATTTCTTCTAATTCCAGATTTGATGTAATCAACTTGTAGCTTTTAAAACACTGATCAAAAAACTATAATAGATATATGGTCCTCAAATGAGAAATAAAGGAGATATCATCAAAAAACACTTAACGATGACAATTCTCGTTAAACACAATTTTACATACCTAATTAAACAAATTAGGAGTTCATCTTTACAGATAAGCTAAATGGCTACTCAAAGTGAGTGCTACAATTGTTTTACACATAAAAATACCTTTACAAATCAATACAAATATGTTTTTGTTACAGTTTAAACATTAATTGAAAGTAAAAGATGCTTACACAAACCACAGCTTGAAAATAACTTCTATGTTAAACAATTTGTGCTTAAAATGTCCAGTGTACATTGCTTAAGGCACACATATAAAAACAATGACCATAAAAACCAGGATAAAGGCTATAAGAGTGCATTTTCCCGAACTAAGAGGATCACAATACCTCCATAATTAGTAATGAGCAGAATCTTATTATATGAATTCAAAATCTAATTATGTCATCTCAATCATGACAAGATTAATCTACTTCAACTATTTACAGGCAAAGAACCGTGCAAACTGGAGCTGGCCTCCAAGAATACCAAAGAATATGCTTACCGCTGAAAGAACGTAACATGAAATTTCAAATATGAAGATATCTTTCCCTGACAAGTGGAAAAGCTGCCCTAAAGTGTGACTTAGGTTGCCTATACAAGATTGTGATACCACAGTCTATCTACATCATATCCTTTTTATTTACAAAATGATTTATTTATAAGTGCATGTATTATTAGATAAGTAAGGTTATATCTGCATGAAATCTTTTAAATTATGTTATTTCTTTAAAACTTTGATAAATCTAACTAAGCACCTAACTATATTCTTTAATGATTATATACTCATGATCTAATATGCCCCTCATTTAATTTATGAGCCGATACTAAATTTTCATTTTAACGTTACCGATCTTTTATTTATGAAATTTTCAAAACGGTGATACCATATCACCTCTATATATATATATATATATATATATATATATATATATATATATATATATATATATATATATATATATATATATATATATATATAAACATATAACTTTGTTATATGTTTATATACGCGCATTAATCTTTCTATTCATATTGATATGTTTTGGGATTAGGTTGTCTCACGGTAGTGGCTATAGCTACCTCCGTAGTGACGTTTGTTGTTGTATTGAAAACTCAATGTCTTCGAGCCGAAACTACAAATGTGTGGTTGGCTACTATCTGTGAAACCTTGTGTTATACATTGTTTCTAGTTTGTTGCTTAAATCTTATTTCTTCTATCTGCTATGCCGTACTGATGAGCACTAATAAGTGCGAAACACGTGTATACGGCTGCAACTAACTTTCTCTTATAAATCTCTTGCGCGAATTCCCATTATTATCCCTTTGTTATATGTTTATATACGCGCATTAATCTTTCTATTCATATATATATATATATATATATATATATATATATATATATATATATATATATATATATATATATATATATATTGCGATGAATTGGCATAAACAGAATAATTTTGATTTTCTTTTGCCCCACCTCGGCTAGCAAAATAAAAATATATGCGTTGAATTCGGCTAATTAAAAATAAAATATTGTTTTTATATTCACTTATTAAATACTTACAAATAACGAATAATTACTGTTAGATTGTAGATAATTGATTTATAAATAAATTAATTTTTTTAAAGACTGTGTACTTTGGAAATGCTTTTCAACTTCCCTCTTTGTATTCTTATATGAATCAAAATTACTTTTTAATAGTTTTAAATAATGCATTAGTTACATAACAATGTTACGTGAATTCTGACTAAATCACGTTTACGTAATAGAGTTGGGCGCCAGTTAATTAACTTAACATAACAGAATTAAATTTAATAAAGACTCATCTCAGGGTGAATGTGGATTCTTGTGGTATTAAAAAATATACAAATTAAAATTGAAAACACTTTTTAAAATTGAAATCTTAATTAAGTTTAATGGCTAAATTGTTCAAATCACTTAATTACACCTCACAAACGATAGTCTTTTCTTCATCAGATACCACTACAAAAAGGAAATAACTTCCTACCTTTTTATAAAGCGATGCTTCTTCCTTTTTCTATAGATGCCCTCTTTCCAAAACCAATTGGCAGAGCAAGTCACTTATGTTGTCTCAGTACCGATTTCCAATTCCGGTTGACTTCCTTCCTTTTGCATGGCTTTCCCACATAACACCATCCACACTCTTGGTTTTGGTAACTCACTTTTGTTTTATTTTAATAACGGGTACTATATCCCTTTTTCGAAGAACTTGTGTTTGCTTCTTGTGTTTAATTAAATAAAACACCGATTGATGGTTTTAATCGAAGATTTATTATCTTGCTTACTTAGCAAGTAAATTAACTTTAAAAGGTTCTTTATAATCGTATACACTTTTACAATTTATAACCTTTTTAATACTTTCGCCGTATTCAATTAACTTAACTATTTACATTTGTACTGTATTTCTTACACGACTTTACTGCGTCGTTGTTTACCATGAAGTGTCTATTTACATTTTATTATTGTCTTTAACACGACTTTACTGCGTCGCTCTATTTTACTGACTATTTACATTTTTATTATATTTCTTATATCGACTTTACTCTGTCGTCGTTTATCATGAAGTGTCTATTTACATTTTATTATTGTCTTTAACACGACTTTACTGCGTCGCTTTCTATCAGGAACCCCCTAAAATTATAATTTTCTAAGCTTATATACAATTGACTATTTACATAATTATATTACACAATCTGACGTCACCTTACGAACTAAAACAAACTGTACACTCATATAATACATAATAGCAGATTAATATTCTTTATAAAAATGACACATCTATTACAGGTTATTATACAGTACTTTTACGCAATAATAACGAACTATTTACAAAAACAAAACCTTAAAGAATCACATAACCCGTCGATATACACATTTGAAATTATACATAATTGAATTACATCATAACAAAAACTTGCGAACAACTGGATGTTACGTACACTTAAGTAATCGGTGAGTAAGCTGTTTGATAATAAATAGAAACATGTATTATTTAACCTTATTAAAAAGTATACACATTGATTTCAAAATCAATGACACTCCATTAAATAACTTAAATTTATTTTTAACAGGAAAAGTTGATAAAAATATTTCAAAAGTGTTAGTATTTAACAATGATTTTAGAATTTTCCAAAATTTTCCAAAATTTCCAAAATTTTGACACTAAAATCCACAGCAATATATATATATATATATATATATATATATATATATAATATATATATATATATATATATATATATATATATATATATATATATATATATATATATATATATATATATATATATATATATATATATATATATATATATATATATATATATATATATATATATATATATATATATATATATATATATATATATATATATGTGTAAGGGAAGATTTACAAAAATTGGGCCTGGTGGGATGGAAAGAAATAGCCAAGGACAGAAAACGATGGAAGAAAGAACTTTCAAAAGCCATGGGCCTTAAGCGCCTGAAGAACTGAAATATATATATATATATTTCAGTTCTTCAGGCGCTTAAGGCCCATGGCTTTTGAAAGTTCTTTCTTCCATCGTTTTCTGTCCTTGGCTATTTCTTTCCATCCCACCAGGCCCAATTTTTGTAAATCTTCCCTTACACAGTCATCCCAGCTTTGTCTTGGCCTGCCTCTTTTATTTCTTCCTTCCGGATTTTCTTGGTAAATTTTTTTTACAGTTCTTTCTTCTGACAGTCTTGTCAAATGTCCCAACCATCTTAATCTGTTTCTTCTTACTATCTCCATTATTAAATTTTCCCCATATAGTTCTTCTACTTCGTTATTTGTTCTTCTCCAACTTTCACCTTGCCTGACTCCTCCATATATTCTGCGGAGCATTCCTCTCTCCCATATCTCTAACTTCATTTCTTCCTTCTTAGTTAGGTTCCACGTTTCGCTCCCATACAGTACCACTGGTAACACTAATGCTTTATACACCCTTAATTTTATTTTTCGCGATACCGATTTATTTATAAATATTTTCCGGAATGCACTCACTGATTTCATTGCTGTGGTTATTCGCTTATCTATTTCTTTTTGGATTTTGCCTTCGCTTGTTATCTACACACCCAAATATTCCACCCTGTTCACTCTTACTAACTTTATAGAGCTCGAGTCTACACGCACCACTAACTCCACTAACTATGTGTGAGTATATGCATCTGCAAATTTCCTTTATGTGTGCATTCATAATTACATATATTACATTTAAAAGGTTTCTCACCACTATGTATGAGCATATGCATTTGCAAACTTCCTTTTTGTGTAAATTTATTATCACATATATTACATTGAAATGGCTTCTCACCACTATGTGTGAGCATATGTTTTTGCAAACTTCCTTTTTGTGTGCATTTATAATAACATATATTACATTTAAATGGCTTCTCACCACTATGTGTGAGTATATGCATCTGCAAATTTCCTTTATGTGTACATTTATAATTACATATATTACATTCAAATGGCTTTTCACCACTATGTGTGAGCATATGCCTTTGCAAATGTCCTTTTTGTGTGCATTTATAATAACATATATTACATTCAAATGGCTTCTCACCACTGTGTGTGAGCATATGCACCCGAAAATGTCCTTTATGTGTGCATTTATAATTACAAATATTACATTCAAGTGGCTTCTCACCACTATGTGTGAGCATATGCTTTTGCAAACTTCCGTTTTGTGTGTATTTATAATTACACATATTACATTTAAATGGCTTCTCACCACTATGTGTGACTATATGTTTTTGCAAACGTCCTTCACGTGTAAATTTATAATTACATATATTACATTCAAATGGCTTCTCACCACTATGTGTAAGCATATGCTGCTGCAAACTTCCTTTTTGTGTGCATTTATAATTACATATATTACATTTAAAAGGTTTCTCACCACTATGTGTGAGCATATGCCTTTGCAAACTTCCTTTAAGTGTAAATTTATTATTACATATATTACATTGAAATGGCTTCTCACCACTATGTGTGACCATATGGTTTTGCAAACTTCCTTTGCGTGTAAATTTATAATTACATATATTACATTCAAATGGCTTCTCACCACTATGTGTGAGCATATGCTGCTGCAAACTTCCTTTTTGTGTGCATTTATAATTACATATATTACATTTAAAAGGTTTCTCACCACTATGTGTGAGCATATGCACTTGCAAACTTCCTTTTTGTGTAAATTTATTATCACATATATTACATTGAAATGGCTTCTCACCACTATGTGTGAGAATATGTTTTTGCAAACTTCCTTTAAGAGTAAATTTATTATTACATATATTACATTGAAATGCCTTCTTACCACTATGTGTGAGTATATGCATCTGTAAATTTCCTTTATGTGTGCATTTATAATTGCATATATTACATTCAAATGGTTTATCACCACTATGCGTGAGGTGTTTTTGCAAGCTTGCCATTTGTAGGAATTTACAATTATAAATATTACATCCCCAAATGGTTTCTCAGTATTACGAGTGAGCATATGTTGTCACAGATGTCCTTTTCATGAACATTTCAAGCCACATAACTATCTTACATTCATATGAGGTGCTTTCTAGCGATGAATCATATTTATGCATGTATTTAAACCAGTTTGATAGGCGTGGTTTATTCAAAAAATCGGAAATGTAAAATGTAGCCTACAAACTTAGAAATCAACAAAACTTTTCTGCAAGTGTATAACATGCAAGTAATCTTATTTTGTTATAAAATGATGGGCATTCCAAGTTTAATTTTGTATATATATCAATAATCATCTTCAATTGCTTGTGCAATAGATAAGACACAGAAATGATAAAGAATGTTTGATACTATTCTCCTTAATGCTATATTACATCATAAACTATTTACTTTTTTTTAATTAATTACAACCAAACAACTGTCAATGTCAAAAACAAAATGTTAGGGTGCAAGACACTGGTTTAAATATCTGCATGTGGCCACTGCAATTAAAAACTGTTTGAACCAGTTTCATGTATGAAGAGTACAAATAAACTTAACACTTATCTTCCTTCCTGAGTGCAGTGAAATAGCTTTTGACCACTAAAAGACGTTGTGATGATGTATTTGATTTGATTCAATAAATTTGTTCTTGCTTTCTTCTAGTATAAATACTTGAACAGACATTAGCATTAGAGAGTTACGGCATAACGAATGGATTTATTTAAATTACTTTCAACTCCTACCTGAAAAAAATATATGTACTTATATTACAAAGGTCTGGCATACTTCACAAATAAAACAGTGTCGAGATGGAATGTTTTGTAACATTAATAAATAAAGCAATTGGTTAGAATGAAAAAGCAAATGAACTGAAATGTTTCTAACCTTCCAATATAGTGATTGCAAAATGATGTGTGGCAAAACCAATTAATGTAAATTTTTTATTTGAGTTATTGATCAACACAGGTTATGTGAAAAAAAAAAGAAAGTTCGTAACAAGTATAGTTGCCCTGTTATTCGAATTCTATAAAATTTGTGAACCTGAAGGTTTTTTATAATAAATATAACAATAACTAAAATTGTTAAATTATTTGCATCCTGGCCACGCTTTTATGTAAGCAAATGATGTAAAGTTACCTCATTTACTTAAATATTTTCTTTGTCATGTGAAACAGATAGTTCATAAACACTGCGAGATTTTGATTGTTAGGATAGCACATACATTGTTGAAATATTGTTTGATTTATACAAACTCTTTTTGACAATTTGAAACAACCCTGTATCCGACAAACAGATTAGCCCTCAATAAAACGTTTCCTCATGACTCTGCGTTCATTTCCTGCATACAGCTAACCTGCAATCTCTGAAGTGTAAAACAAGTTTTGTTTTGCCACAGCTGGGAATTCAATGAAATTGAAATATGTTAGAGATAATTCAATGATAGCTTTGTTGGAAAAATTTAATAAAGCTAGACTAAGCCGTTATTAAGGTATTATCATTTAAACTTTCAAGTATTTACCATGTCGTTAAATGGAAAGCTTCCATACTACAAAATAAATTTGAGAATATCTATGAAGAAAATAATGAAACTTTTTCCAATTATTTCTACTTACGTTTCGTTTAGTATAATTATTTTGATCGTTCACTAATTAGTATTAAGATGGCAGATTTTTAAGATTTTTTGATTCTCTACCTAGAGATGTCGCATCGTTTGTTTTAGCTCCATTGCAAGGAGGCGGCATAAAACCAAATTGTTTCGTCAAATTTGCCGCACAAATGGGAATAGAGATTATAGAAAGTAGTTTTGATATTGTGGAGATTTGCACGTGAATATAAAATATCAAGTAGCGGCATAACGGAGTCTAACTTTCTAATGTTTTTACATATTGATAACAATTAAATTGTTTCGCATCATTTTCATATTTTATCACAAATGTTCATAAATGTCTAAGCAAGCTTAGAACAGTAGGTCGTCTCATACATTTCCACTATTTGCAAATTTAAAATTAACGCGTATTGTAATGTTATGATATGCTATGACTTTTTAATGTGTTCATTAAAAGTGAAAAAGTAAAATACCTTCAAAACAACTGTTAGATACAGAACACTACACTATGATGTTTCCTTTTTATCACGAAGTATACAAATGTATTTAGAAACTTCTTCAAAAAACAAAACTAATGTCAAGAAGATCTAAACGCACTTCTTGAACCATGATCGAAGTTACTTTTTCTGCAGATGTATTTGGCGTGAAAACATTACGCATTTAAACTATGTTTAATTTTGATAATTTCCTTTATGCACATAACAATGCCTACTTACCATGGTTACTGTCACTTTAATAATGACAAAAAATTGAAATCTCAAAATTTAACCGCGATTTAATTTCTGTCAAAATTTTATCGTTACTGTCTAATTTTGAACTCGTTATAAAAGGTGCTTAGACAAGTGAATGTGCAGACAATGGAAACATATTTAAATATTGTAATTTCTTTATTAACTGTACTAATGTCAATAGCAATAGATAATTTACAAACAATATCTATTTACGCAGGACATAATCACGCCGAATACCCCGCGCGCATATAAAACAGCCTGATTAAATTTGACGATTTTTTGTTAAAATGTCTTGCTCTAAAGAAATACGCATCGAAAATCTTTCCGCCTAAAATCCCTCTTGCTACGCACTCGGGATTTTGTTGCGCGGATAAATTTACTAGACGTATTTCTGAGCAAAACATTCTGACACAAACCGTCAACATTTATGCGGCTATTTTACATGCACTTGGGATATTACTGTTGATAATATTTACATACAGGGAATGTTATTTAATTTTAATGACGCATTATTTGTTATTACATTAATGGATCTACAATCGTTGCAAGTTATCATTGGCATATACATACTTTCTTTCAACAAAAAACTAAATATTTTGTCAACTTGGGATGATTTTTTTACAAATGCGCAGCACAAGGTACATAGGTAGCCAATAGGTTGAGTTCTCGTATTCTGGCTTGCACACCCGAGTACTGTCCTGACATATTGGCAACGTTGTCATAACTCTAGCACGGCAGTTTGCACGAGCGGCAAAATCACAAGTTGCGTTCCGTATTCCATCTCTTTTCAATTGTGCACTGTGCTTGTTCAATCATTGAGGTTATGTTTATTTTACTTATATCGTGCAAGATATCGTGTATCATCGTTCGTTTGTACATGCTGCATGGTTTAGTTGTTTTCTGCAGTGGTTGCTATTATATTTATTACAATGGCTGTAATGTGTTTTGTATGCGATAAGTGTTTTTCCAATCAGTCTAATTTGAATAAACATTTAAAAAAAGTACATAATCTCAAGCCTAAGATTGTTTCTTATGATCAATCAAAATGTATGTACAAGTGTTTGGAAATAAATTGTAATAGTTCTTTTCGACATAACGTGGAATTGAAAAATCATTTAACCGAGGAACATAACAAAAGGATTGAACATGAGGAAATGGAATTTTCAAACAAAGAGGGTAACCTTAAATAGAAATTTGAAATTTAGTGAGTAGATTCTTAACATTTTTATTTTTTAGAATTTCTTGCCTGGAAAAAGTCAACAGAAAAAATAACCAAGGCCAATTATGTTTTATCAAACACATCAAAAATTAAAAATAAGACAGTCAAATATTATTTATGTAATAGATCTGGGGGATTATATCGGGACCACCTGTATAGTATTTTAAAATATTGAGAAAATTTCTAAAACTGGCACTAAGTACCAGGAAATACGAATTTAAAAATACCGCCACACGTCCAGCCTGCCCAATAAAACAGCGAATAGAAATGACCAATTAAAACATGGAACGCAACTTGTGATTTAGCCGCTCGTCAGTTTGCAAGGTCAATTCCCATTATGTTCAAAAAGGCACAAAGAGCATCAACAAGCTGTTGGCCTATATGACCTGTGTTCGGCAAAAATATCAGGAATCGTTCCACTGGAGACTCAATTTTATTGACGTATCTCAAAGCAACAGTTACTTGGTCGATGTGGCTGATATCAGGTGTTGAGTCGATTATTATCGAATAATATTTAGCATTTTTATTTCATCTACAATTTTATCCCGTACTTGTTGTACCATCTGAACGATAAATTCATCGATAATGTGATGGGAAAGGTAGGAAGGAATACTTTTACCCCAAATTGTACAATATGGTCCGCCATGAATATGTCGAATTGGGCGATTAACTTTATTACGCTCAATAGTATTTTAAACATATTTTATCTATGTTAAAGTTGCAACTAAAACGTTTTTTCATAATTTAATCTTTTATACCGCATTTTATCTAAAACGACATATGTTCTGTTTAATATTACATTTCATTATGAGATATTAAAAATTATACAATTGTATTTTGTAAAAGAAAAAGAGAAGTAAGTTAATTAAGAACCGCGAACTGCAAATGACCATCAAAAATCTGTAACAAAGGGAACTTAGTTTTGTAACCTGCTATTTTAAATAAAACACAATAAAAACGTATATTTTATTTTGTGTATAATTGAAATATGAGTGACAAGCAAGTATCCAAAAGTTACGATTAACAAAACTTAATTAACGTAATTACAGACCGACAGACAGACAGACAGACTTCACGAATTCAGAGACGAACTTTTTGTTCATCGAAAATTTAACAGATTTCTTTAAGATTGTAACAGATTCCTGTAATATTTTAATTAAGGGAAAATGTCAGTACAAGTTTGTATTTATATATTAAAAAACAAAAATAGAAATCACTAAAATTTTATTTCTATTTTTGTTATTAAAAATCTAAAAAGATGTAGATAAGATATAGAAAAAAAAATTATATTATTACATAGCACATTTACGCAGTATTTGGCAGAAAGATAGTATATTAAAGAACGAGTTTCATAAAGCAAGATTGCACGAGTCCAAATTTAGAAAACGAGCCGCTTGCGGTGAGTTTTCTAAAGGACTAGTGCAATAATGACTTATGACACGAGTTTCTTTATGCTATTTTTTTCTATTTTGCGTCTTTTATTCCCTTTTTAAATAAAGAAATCGCAATTTTAAAATTTAGGGATTTTTGTGGTAGTTGACAACACTGATGTGACATTTGAAAATTCATTGATTGACAGAAAATTGAGTGAAGTTTTTGTCAATTTTCTGTTTTTTTCAATTATTTTTTCAATGCTACCAACTTTGAAAAAGTTGGGCTATTAAAGCACTCAAATGAGCTATTAATGCACTGTTTTGAGTGCTTTAACAGATTTATTCTAGACGCAAAATAGAAAAAAATAATTACAGTACCGGCCTAGTTTGTAATAGTATTTTGACTAGTCAAAATAAATAATTTAGAATATAAAAATATTGCTTTTAACAACTTAAATGTAAAACGAAATCATGCAAATACCTTTGCATATGCAATCCCTTACATCCACGCTCGCAGAGACCTCCAGGCAGTGTAGGGGAAACGGATTCTTAAAACGCCACTAGTGATACCTAATGCATCAGCTGATTTTAAGTTATGTTAGTTTGTTTTCATGGATCATGTGAATAGCGTAAATTGTAATAAAGCGTTATTTTTATTAGAAGTACTCTCTTCCTCTTCATCAGATGACGACGATGAATTAACATAGTTCTTATTAAAAAAGCAAACGAAAGAGCTATAACCTACAGAAACACAATGGCTATTTTTATATAAAGAAATACTTAACCAACCAAAATGTAGCTGTGCTGGAAGTATCAGCTTGATCCAAATAACACTGCTTTAGTTTTTGCCAGCTAGCCCCCAATAAGTCGGAGAGGGGCGGGGTAATACAAAATATAAAAGATAAAAAAGACAAGCGCCACTTCGTTTAAAAACAATGCTTATTACTAAAGCTTCAAGCTTATCAGACAAACGAAGAAATATATCTTCTACTAAAATATGGGCAACTTCCACAATTTTGGCCGTACCGTACATATATACTTACAAATGATGAACTGAAAAGCAATATTAAAATCATACAAATAAATAAATAATATATAAATAAAACACACGTAGTGAAATGTAAACTTTCTAAGTAGGGCTTTATTTGAACTATTGGCAGATTTTAATAGTTAAATTGAAATGCAATTTTAATGTTTAATAGAGGAAAAAAAAAAGTTGAATGGTGATCTGTATCACAGTTGGTTGTACTTAAAACTACCCTACAACAATTCCACTACTCGAGATCTCGTTTCTTAATATTAACATGCATGAATAATTGTAAATACATTGAATCAATACATATATATATATATATATATATAATGATTTTACATTAAATAATATTTTGAATGCAAATTCATATAGAAAAATTTATCGACTCTGCTGGGATTCGAACCCAGGACCCTCCACTGTCTAGGTGGTATCTCTACCAACTGAGCTACAGAGAACGACTACCAGCATAGCGAGAAATTTTCCATATGAATTAGATATCAAGCAAACATGCAAGTAACTAGATATTATTTTTTGAATACTATTAATGAAGATCAGCAAGTCGCATGACAACAACATCAATATTCAAAGTATCTAGATTATAATGAATCATTCCGAAAGGAAATTAATTTTTATAAATTTTTAGATAGAGTTAATTTTTATCAAGTTGGATAATGATTTTACATTAAATAATATTTTGAATGCAAATTCATATAGAAAAATTTATCGACTCTGCTGGGATTCGAACCCAGGACCCTCCACTGTCTAGGTGGTATCTCTACCAACTGAGCTACAGAGAACGACTACCAGCATAGCGAGAAATTTTCCATATGAATTAGATATCAAGCAAACATGCAAGTAACTAGATATTATTTTTTGAATACTATTAATGAAGATCAGCAAGTCGCAAGAAAAATAATATCTAGTTACTTGCATGTTTGCTTGATATCTAATTCATATGGAAAATTTCTCGCTATGCTGGTAGTCGTTCTCTGTAGCTCAGTTGGTAGAGATACCACCTAGACAGTGGAGGGTCCTGGGTTCGAATCCCAGCAGAGTCGATAAATTTTTCTATATGAATTTGCATTCAAAATATTATTTAATGTAAAATCATTATCCAACTTGATAAAAATTAACTCTATCTAAAAATTTATAAAAATTAATTTCCTTTCGGAATGATTCATTATAATCTAGATACTTTGAATATTGATGTTGTTGTCATGCGACTTGCTGATCTTCATTAATAGTATTCAAAAAATAATATCTAGTTACTTGCATGTTTGCTTGATATCTAATTCATATGGAAAATTTCTCGCTATGCTGGTAGTCGTTCTCTGTAGCTCAGTTGGTAGAGATACCACCTAGACAGTGGAGGGTCCTGGGTTCGAATCCCAGCAGAGTCGATAAATTTTTCTATATGAATTTGCATTCAAAATATTATTTAATGTAAAATCATTATCCAACTTGATAAAAATTAACTCTATCTAATATATATATATATATATATATATATATATATATATATATATATATATATATATATATATATATATATATATATATATATATGTAGACTCGTGTAACCACGCGAAGCAGAAGGAAGTTAGAAGTGACCTGAAGATGGCAAGTGTGATCTTGCCGAAACGTCGTCAACCATTGTCTGGTTCCTCTAGGAGCCGAATAGTGAATACGCGGAGTGAAACCCGGAAAAGTGGTAAAGTATCATATATATATATATATATATATATATATATATATATATATATATATATAAATAAAACACAGACATATAATACATACAAATTTCACAAACGTCCCACCATTCGAAGATCCACGGCTGTATGTTTAAAACCCTGCTTAGGGGTTATTACTTCACCCTTCGATGTTTGTTGTTTAATCCCGATACCTGTATAGATGTAGGTACGGACCTCCTAAATAGAACCCACGATCAGAGAGCGGGAACACAAATACGACAACGAACAACAAAACCCAAAACCCAAAAGAAAGACCTACAAAGAAATCACCCTGTATATTGTATTAAGTTTAATTATTTGAAGATTTTTACCTTTCTACGAGTATAAACTGAAAGGTCTTTTACACAACAATTCCCTCAAGGTGACTACTAGGGAAATATTACCTAAAATAAAAAAAGACATTTGTAAGATTTTTAGCGCAACGAAAGGAAACAAAAAGAATTTACCTAAAATGGTTTGCACTAGAACTTAATCCGTCAATTTGAAGATTGATCGCACACAAATAACCAAGCGATCGTTCTGTTGAATGTGAGATTTATTCCGCTAAAGCGAATTAATATATAAAACCAATTTCCTAATATATCTCGTAAATCCAACTTCTAGTACCAAAAACCAGCCATTTTGTTACTTCACTCTACTATTGAGAAGGAAACTCAACCGCGCAGGAGCGACTTCACGATAAACCGAAAGAAAGGGAAAACCAGTGACAACCAAACAACGGAGAAGCTTGGTTTTAAACAGTGACCATCAAACAAACAATGGGTTGTGAATTTCAACGTTATAGAGCTTCCAAAAATTAAAAAAATTCATGGTACATATAAGCGCAATAGAGGTTAGGTTGTTGTGTAATGTTTTGACATGCGGACGCGCGTTTGATATAGTTTACTTTTATATGCTCGATGTTCATGCTAACGTGCAATATTTCAGAACTTTAATCGTGTCAATGCAATATTAGTGCGTATAAATCGAAAACCCTGTTATTAAGGACTGGCCCATCGGAATGAATTTAGCAGTCTTAAATGGCTGAATGTGTTGCTTCAGGATATTTTTCGTGGTATTTGTTTAAAAGCGTATCATAAACGTAATCGTTTTTCTCGCGATCAGCACATTCTTTCGATTTATTATTTTATTATTATTACAACTACTGATCGACATTTAATTAAAACCCATGTATACCGAACTGCAGTCAAAACTGATTATATTGTGCAATACCACCTTCACACGATATGGATAGTAGGTTTCACATTGGCCGGTTGCCCAATGTGATTACTGACCGTCCAGTCTAATAACGTAAAACTTCAAACTAACAGTAATCTAACCTCATCTGCGGCTTGAAAATTAATAATTAAGGCAGCTTAATTAATAATAATTAAGTGTTGGCCAATTAATTAATTATATGTTAGTTGAAGTTCATTAGATATTTAGTAAATATGCTTCTATGCAATTTTCGAGATTGGCCGTTAATTAACCGCATTGATCGGTTTACTACATTGACCGTAACATACAGCCTGTTCGTTCTTAAACTTGAACATATATGCATTTAACATTATATTGAACGTTTTTGCTAATTCCTGCTTGCCAAATTTAACTACAAGAATGATAATGGTATCAATATTATTGCGCATCAAATGATACTAATAATAATATTAAGAGTGCGATTTTTATTTTAAAATACTAATTTAAAAGTTAACTGTTGTTAAATATGACAACCCATGATTTTCAAATTATTTCATTTTAGCATATAAAACACTTCTTTAGCCTTCTTACAATAAATTTGTTTATATTAGGAAGTTAATAATAAAGGTTTTCCTAGAACTTAAAAGTTCTTCAGAGCACTCCATAGTTCTCCAAAGCTCTACAGCGTTCTCCAAAGTTTTACAGAGTTCTCTGCAGAGCTTTCGAGAGTTCTCCGGAGTTCGAAAGATCTCCAAGGTTCTCCAGAGTACTCCAGAGTTGTACAGAGTTCGAGAGTTCTTCACAGTTCCCAGACTTTTACAGATTTCTCTAGTTTTCCAGAATTCTACAGAGTTCTAGAGAATTATACAGAGTTCTCTAGGGTTTTCAAGATTTTTCCAGTTTCGCAGAATTATCCAGAGTTCTGATGACATTGTATCACAATAATTAAGTTTAAATAACCAAAGTAAAAAATAATTATAAAGTCTAAAATAAATTTTCTGTAAACTGTGAATAAATTCCAGTCAGCCGTCTATCGATCAAAAGAAATTTTAAGTAAGGCTTTATTGTTCGCCTCAAGATGGCAATGTATGCTCTCAGTATTTTAAAATTGGAAATTAATTAATTCCATCGTATTTATTTAATAGAAAATACGGAAAAATAAAAATAAAACTAATATTAAATAAAAAAAGATATTTTTAGCGTTACATACATACATTTATAAAAACCTAAATTGAAATCGGATAAAACGTCTTTTTTTAAATTATTCACAAATAAAAGTTGGCCAAACATCTACTGGTTAGTTTTACAGACATGTGAAGGAAATTGTTAACCCCTTTGCTGTTGCTATAACAATAACGTACTTTCCATGGTTTTTACAATGATAGAAATGTAAGTAGTACATATTGCAATATGATTGTGAATCAATAGTATATTATTATACGAGTTGTATAAGACGATCTATTGTAGCACGAGTCATTTTGGACTCGACGAGAGAAGCGAGGAGTGTTCCAAAGGAACGAGTGCCACAATACGTCTTATAAAACAAGTATAATATACTATTTTTTATACTTTGCGTCATTAATTTGATAGAAATTGTAAATTCAAGCTATTAAAAACATTGCTTTATAATCTAGTGATTTTTGCGTTTAATATGTGGCAACACTATAAAATGACTTTTCATGTTTTGTGAGGTTAGAAAGTATCAAAATTAAACGTCTTTATATGTAATATAAAACAAATGCTACCAATCTTACAAAATAGTCTCCAAAAATGATGTTATAATAGCCTCTATTATGAAATCGTTTTCGGTGTCACAATGAGCCCATGGTGAACACAAAGTACAAAAGGATAGTTTTAAACTTTGCATTAACAATATGCTCATTGTGATACTAAAAACGATTTAGAGCTTATTATCAAATTGCTTTTTGAAACTATTTGTTTTGTAAGATTGGTAACATTAATTTTATATTACATAAAAACACATTTAAACTTGACACATCTGAACCTCAAATGTCATTTGAGCGTTACTACATATTACACGAAAAAATCGCTAGATTGTAATGCGACGTTTTTAATAGCGTGAATTTGCAAATTTCTATAAAATGAATGATGCAAAGTAGAAGAAATAGCATAATATACTTGTTTTATAAGACGTATTGTAGCATGAATTTCTTTGGAACACTCCTACATTTTCTCGTTGCATCGTGTCCCAAACAACTCGTGCTACAATAGACCGTCTTATACAACTCGTATAATAATATACTATTTTTGCGTTAATTATCCATCCATCAGCCCATGGGAATCACCGGCGGGAAGGTCGGAGACATCTACACGCCTGTATCCAGTTTAATAATATAGGTAGTAATAATAAGATCCAGGTTTGCGATATGTAATTTGATCAAACTGCTTTTAAAAAGAACCATTTCACAATACTTCAGAGAATATAATGGATAAAATCAATTTACTGCAGGTTGTCATAATAAAGTTTAGGTCTTTGACTAAAAATATTGCATTTGTAATATCCGTCCCGTCTTATCTCTAAGACACAAATTGAGATACGCTCAATTATCGTGCATGGCCTACGCTTCGCAACGCTACCAATATCTCACTGGTGGGGACGAGGTTACTATCTATCCTCTACTAGCTCTCCAGGCTAGTGCCAGAGCGATAAACGTGCTCACCACACCTTCTTATAGGAGATGGTACCTCGTCCAGCATCGGACATTCCCACAACTCTTTTAGAGTTTGGGATCACCACCCGATCGAATCCAATCTCAATTGTGGCAGGACTTGGTTTTTTAATGGTTTTGCCACTCCGATCTACCAGTTATATGCCTGGTATGCCCTTGACAGCGCTTTGTTTGAGTCTATACTTTATAGACCACCACCAGTGTGAAATTATCTTTAGAGTGAGAGGCTGAAACGTAGGGTTTTTCTACACAAAAATACAACTTACAAAATGGCCCCGCGATTGGGCGCCAGTGAAACGAAGCTATTTTGCCGGTCTAAATAACAATAAAATAACTACAAAAGCTATATAAAATGCTTTATACTTACTGTAACTAAAAACTCAAATGTCTGCCACAGCTTGAGATTTAAACTCTCTCTTACAAATTAATTAATCAAGTCGTAGGTATTGGTTCCACAGCTGTATAAATTGTGAAAAGGAATAGATAAAGGGTTCAAACACAAATAAAACTTAAAAAGGGCGCCATCTGGTTATGAAGCTTAAGGTATATAAATAACCAATCAAAGATATTAATTGAATAAGCATTAAAAATTATTAAATTCATTAACCAGAAAATGAATAAAATGTTTAGTTGAATCAGAAATTTTGTTTACTTAAAATTTTTAAGAAAATGAAACTAGGCATTCATAACTAATATGGTTCCGTTTTCTAGATCCTTAGTTTTGAATTGATAACATTTATTTAACAAGAAAAAATGGTTAAGACATAACATTACACATATATAGGAAATAAAACACACCTAGTACATTTATTACAAGTCCAATCTAAATTCATTAGATTATAATTAAACCAGAATAAATCAATAAAAATTCATCTAGAATTTTTCATTAAATAACAAAAATAACCAAAAAGTTTATTAGATCGACCACAAAAATTGTTCAAAAACATTAATTCAAATATTAAAATTTGTATTGACTTGTCTTTTTCTTGACAAATTTGATAAACCAATAGCTAAATGAGATTAGACAAATTAAATCAGTTCGACTATTATCAATATGAATGATTTTTAATTAAATTAAAGTTTAAAGATTTCTAAATAACGAAGAGAGCTCTCTCCCTAAAGAAAAATTCTTAACTACAAGATTTTGTAATTAACTGAATTATAAAACAAACTCTTAAAATTACAGTACCTTGAATATTATCCATCCATCAAACTCATGGAATACACATACATACAGTCCAGTAGAAATTGGAAAATTTGGCCTTTCATTTCAGGAAATTGTCGTTGAACTCGGCGTTGTATTGAAGTGTTGATTTTCCGTACCAAACACGCGATTCAATTTTAATTACTGTCATTCGCCCATATGGTTTCATGAATAAACTGAGTCGAGCACATCAAAAAACCAAGATTTTTTTGAAATTGTTTATACGTGATGACGGATTTATTTTCATTTGGAAAAATAACGAAAATGTTTCTGAAGCTTCAAATTGTTTTTAATTACTCGTAGCACTAAATGCTTTTAGTTTCTTTTAAGCGGAATTTTAATTTATAGAAACACGGGAGTCGGTCACTAAATTCAAGATCGCTTTAAATGGTTCTTCTTTCGTTAACAAACTGCACTTATCTTAAGATCAGACGAAACAAAGTAATTGCGATTACAAGTTCTTCACCAAAGAATAAACCACTATTGTTTACACACAATAACAAATTACAAGTCCTTCAAACACGACTTAACAGAACGTAAAACCTCTCCAACAAAATTTTCACGTTGCAACACACAACATTAAAACAATAGCACTTTGTATGCAGAATATCTTTCAATTCTAAAGGATTAATGAACTATAATCCGCTAACACTATTTCAAAATCGATCAATCATTATTGAACGAAACTCATCCGATAAAAAAACACACACCCCAAGTCATAGCATGTACATTTATAATATCGACCACTATCGACCGTCGCTGTCAGGGTGTGATGGTAGAAGACCCCCGTCTCAACCCCAACGGAAGCTTTTATTAACTCCGGTACCGTAACTCCGCATGAATACATCTGTTTTTATGCCGCAAGGATTCTTTTTGCTTGACCTTCTATAGGATTCTAGACTTAAATACAAAAAAGTAGAACTGCCAAAGATCGCGCGCCAAATTACTACGAAGTAGTGCAACTTCTGGCGCGTCTAGACGAATATTCCTACACCATAAAACCGACTTAAATTTTAAAACGCAATTGGCTAACAAAGGAAACTTTATGTTGAGTCCTGTATTAACAGAATGTTAACAAAGATATCGCTATAAATGAGTTGACTAAGCACTTCACACAGTTTTTCTATCAAGGTTTCTCTCAAAGTAATTGATATTATACCTAAAAGCAATTTAGCACGATACGAAAAAGACAATATCTTTATGATGTTACATTCTTTAATTACATCAAATACGCAACAATCCTTTCTTAAAAGTACTTTCTAGAGAAAATGTTTACCTGATAAGATGCTAGTTTAAATAAAGCGACGTTCACAGGACCGAACTTAAGATTTTTATAAGATGTAATACAAAATTCTGCATTCTAAATGCCAGTGGAAAATGTACCCGTTACAAGGCTATGTATTCTTCTCGCATCACTCCCTTTAAAGTAAAGGTTCTAGAGCCATATTCAGATCACAGGACTCGCACCAGTAACTTGTCATAGGATGATCCGAATGGCTTCCGGAACACAGTACCTGGTGGCATGCAGTATCCTATTGACCCAGATTTACTCCTCTGAACCAGGTTAAACCTCACTTCAGTTCTCAATATATTTTTCAAGCCTATTTGTTTATATTGCTTTATTTAGACCATGGCAACCACACTACTAGCCAACTAATGATATGTATTAATTATTATTATTATATGTATTAATAAGAAATTATTAAACATATCACGTTTACATTTATTTATAATTTGTAATGTACTGCATGAAAATAAGAAGATGGTAGGCGTGATAAAAATGTTTAACTTCGATTTATACTTTATTGATTCGCATACATACACATAGAATAAAAAGCAAATGATTGACCCCAGCTAGTATACAACCCAATGAATTAGTTAAATTTGTTGATTTAACTTATTATTGACTAACTGATCAGATCAATTTTAGTATCAATAATTAAACAGGTTGTCGTACATACATGTAGAGCAATGCCAGAACCCTGATTGCTGCCTTGCTTTTTGAGCAGTTATAGAAAATCCACATTCATACTGATGTAACACATTATGTTCACAGTTGTTATCAGAAATAATTGAAAGTGCTCTCTATCTCCAACTTTCTTGTCCACTTTTTAAAACTATTTTTTTAACTACATATTTACATATTGTAGGGAAAATATTATAGTCTGAATTTGTTATGTTGTGTGTATGTGTGTGTAAAACATTAAGATTTAATTTATCCTTCCACACTTTAAGTTTTCAATACCGAAGCATCATCTCTCAAGTATTATCCATGTCCCTTATTAGGGAGCTCCCCCTATATTACTTATAAACTATGTAAATAAGTATAGTTCAAAATCTGACAGAACAACAAAAACAAATTGCATTATTATCTAGAAATAATTTATAATAACACATGAAATCAACAGGAAGTATAAGATATCAATTGAATCTCCAATTAGTTACTTGATTACAATAAGCGGCAATCCTATTACCATTACTATGAAATAATCCAATTACCAAGTATGTAATGCAGCTAAGTTCAGTGAGTAAGCAAGTTCAATGACCATTATTTATAGTCTCATATATTATATTAAAATGGTATCTCGTCAGTATGAGTGAGCATATGCTTTTGCAAATTCCCTTTTTGCGAGCTTTTATAATTACATATATTACATTCAAAAGGTTTCTCGCCAGTATGAGTGAGCATATGCTTTTGCAAACTCTCTTTTTGTGAACATTTATAATTACATCTATTACATTTAAAAGGTTTCTCGCCAGTATGAGTAAGCATATGTCGCTGCAAACTCCCTTTTATTGAACATTTATAGCCACATATATTACAATTAAACGCTTTCTCGCCAGTATGAGTGAATATATGCTTTTTCAAACTCCATTTTTGTGAGCATTCATAATTGCATATATTACATTTAAAAGGTTTCTCGCCAGTATGAGTGAGCATATGTCGCCGCAGGCTCGCTTTTATTGAACATTTATAGTCGCATATATTACAATTAAACGCTTTCTCGCCAGTATGAGTGAGCATATGCTTTTGCAAATTCCCTTTTTGTGAGCATTCATAATTACATATATTACATTTAAATGGTTTCTCGCCAGTATGAGTAAGCATATGTTGCCGCAGACTGCCTTTTACTGAGTATTTATAGTCACATATATTACATGCAAATGGAACACTATGAGTGAGGAGCATATGCTTTTGCAAACTTTCTTTTTCTGAGCATCTACAATTACATATATTACATTCAAATACTTTCTTGTCACTATGAGTGAGGACATGTTTTTGCAGACTTCCTTTTTGCCAGCATTTATAATTACAAACATTACATTTAAAAGGTTTTTCACCAGTGTGAGTGATTATATGCTTTTGCAAGCTCCCTTTTTGAGAGCATTTATAATTACATATATTACAACTAAAAGGTTTTTCACCAGTGTGAGTAAGTATATGCTGTTGCAAACTCGTTTTTTGTGAGCATTTATAATTACATATATCACATTTAAAACGTTTTTCTCCAGTGTGATTGGATATATGCTGTTGCAAACTCCTTTTTTTTAAGCATTTATAATTACATATATTACATTTAAAAGGTTTCTCAGTAGTATGAGTGAGTATATGTTCATACAATCTCCCTTTTTGTACGCATTTATAATTACATATATTACATTTAAAAGGTTTTTCACCAGTGTGGGTGAGTATATGCTTTTGCAAACTCGCTTTTTGTGAGCATTTATAATCACACATATTACATTGAAAAGGTTTCTCACCAGTATGAGTAAGCATATGCTTTTGCAAATTTCCTTTAAGGGAACATTCATAATTACATACAGTACATTTAAATAGTTTCTTGCCAGTATGTTTCTTTCTTCTAACGAGTTCTTTTAATGAGCAGTTATAGTCACATATATTATATGCAAATGGTTTCTCATCCGTATGAGTGAGCATATGTCCTTGCAAACTTTGCATTGTCTTTTAAATTTTTGTTGTCGCTAGCAGCTTTGTTAAAATGATTATAGAGTACAACTTAATCTTCCTTCCCAAGTGCGGTGAAATATAGCTTCTTACCACAAAATGACGTGTTCATCAGGTATTTAATGCGTTTTTAAAATAACCCTCTCCTCTCTCTTCTGTAGTATAAATACTCCAACAGAGATTAGAAATGGAGAGGCACAGCATAACATATGGATTTATTTATATCACTTTAAACTCCTACCTGAAAAGATGTATATATTACAAAGGTCTGGCATACCTTCAATATAAAACACAATAAAGGTAATGTATAAGTATCGTACCACTTCTGGGATGGAATGTTTTGTAACATTATTAAAAACAATTAGTTGAAATGAAAAGCAAACAATTAAAATGTTTCTAACCTTTCAATAAAAACGCGCAAATATATAAACCATCCAATTGTAGTAAATTGATTATTGATAATGCACTGTTATATAAAGTTTATAAGAGATTACCGCAAGAAATAAATATGGAATTTCAGCCACAAGTCGGAGTTGACTGTGAACGAGCCTTGCAACCACCTTCCATTTACCGTACGCTCGACGTGCGTTATAGCAGGAAATAATTAATTTATACAAACAACACTAACGAAAAAATTACAACATTCTGGGTCAGTTAGTCAATGTTAAGGTTGTTGTTAACTTTATATGGCTGTTAAGTGTTCATTTGGGTTTATCAATCATTTAGTAAAGTTACCAAACAAATAAATTTACACTAACCCTTTCACACCCACAGAAGGAGTATATAAAGACCAGCACTTTATGGGACAGTTCAGTCTGAGTTACGACGAAGCTTGAAAGATAGAAACTGTCTATCAGGATAGATGTTTACCTTCTTTTAAGCAATACTCACACCAGCTTTAAGTTAAAATTGTATACTAGTATTTAAGTGATTATGCAAGTGCATACTGTGTAAATTCACGACGAATAAATATCTTATTGTACTTAACTGTAAACTGTGTTCATTTTGTAACTTGGGCTCCGTCTTTTGCGTTTTTAAAATAAAGTACCATTTTTAAAAACGCCTTTCTTCGTCAAGAAACGTTAATTGGCGCAGTCGGTAGGATAGGCAAAAGGGCTCAGAACACCGTTTTTCGAAAATTAAAAGCACCGTCGAGCTCCTTGGCTTTTAAGTCTTTATTTGCCTATCGAATCAGCATCTGGGAACCAGCGATTCAAAGGACAAACATTGCCTGAGACCGTAGCCGTTTCCAGAGCATCACCTGTAAGTAGCCGTTTCCAAGGGACAAACATCGCCCGAAGAACGCATCGCAGCTCCAGAAGCCTGACTATTGGAGTCATTCCTGCCTATTGGAGTCATTTAACGGCAAAATTTAAGCCAACAATGAAGATAGAGTAAGAAACTTAACTATGAATTATTATTGTTGTTAAAGGCGCATTGCGCAAACAAATATCAAACAAATTTACAAATTATATTCAAAAATGAAACAAGATTAACAATTTATTAATTTTAAGTTTAATACATACTAAACCCTTTAGATTTAAGTTCACGTTTGCTTGTAGTAAGCTAGACGGATTGGTGTATCAACTAGTGATACTTAATTTCCAGCCCACTTGCAAGCAATGGGTAGGCACCTTGAATAGGCCCTTACTAACATAAAAATCATTTTTATTAAGTTTAGAATATTTCAAACTTTGTTAACAAATTCATAGAATTTCTAAGTATTTATTTTTAAAGTGCAAACGATTTATTAATCGTTTAACATTCTACGACTTTGAAATCACGAATTCATTTTCATGATTAATACTGATACATCATCAGATAGTGAAACTGAATTACCAATTAACAAACCTTTTGTAAGATCTGCACCACGACCAATAAGTTTACGTCCATCTAAATTATCGATCAGCAAGCAAAGCCATACTACAATGGCACAAGGTAATCAACCTCAAGTACAACCCCAAGTAACACCAGCACCTATTGTCCAACAATGTGTAGGCTACCCACCTGGCTTTCATACAAGCCTTTTAAATGAAATTCCAACCTATGACGGAAACCCCGTCGAATTATCTGAATATATTCGAGCTGTAGAGGACATTTTCTGCCAATTTTGGCAACCAAACGACCCAGCGGCTTATATCAACAGACTTTTACTTTCCTCAGCACTCAACCGCTTAAAAGGCCCAGCCTTAGAGGTCTTAACTGGACAAGTATTTGATTCATGGTATTCTTTAAAAGACACCCTTCTTAGTAATTTTGGAGACCAACGATCGGAACTGAACATCCGGATCGATCTGTCTCGTATGAGACAATTATCACGAGACCCTCCCGTAGAATTCTATAATCGAATTAGATCCTTATTAGCCATACTAAATTCTAAAATTGCACTAGGCTCGGAAATACCAGAAATAAAAGAGTACCAAGCCCGAGATGCTAAAGATTTAGCTCTTAAAACCTATTTAGGAGGACTTTCCGAAGCTTTTGGAAGTTTCCTTCGTAGTAGAGCACCAACATCGCTCGAAGTAGCCTTAACTTATATAAAAGAAGAACTGGACATACGATATTTTCAAAATACACAACAAAATAACTCACAACCTAAGTTTTTACCACAACCAGTTCCCCTAAGCAGTTGCAATAAACCCCAGCCAACTTCTCAACCCCCTCAGTTTAAACCACAACAATACCATAACGTATTGCCCCAATTCAAGCCAAATGTTAATAATACAAATCAATTTAAATTTAATCCAGTAACTCAGCAGTTTGGAAATAATTCCCGACCTAACGTTTTTGTACCCAAAAGAGATTTTCAACCACAAAATCGGCCAGAATCAATGCAAGCTAGTACCATTAAACCGAGACCTTTACATCCTAATACATCCATGAGACCTCCTAATCCAAATTTCAATCGAAATATAAATCAACCTAATTTTATTTGACCAAGTCCCCAACCACGAAATTTCCTTTCTGAAGAATTATATTCAACAGAATTTCAAGAAGAAATCGCACCTGTTAATCACATTAACACTGACTTTGAATACGACCACTACGATGAGACCCACGGAGAAGAAATTAACGAAAATTTTCGCGAAGAAGCCTCGGAGAATAATTAAAATCTTTTACATTTAACCCTAAATCATCTACACCCTTTATAATTATACCCCAAACAAATGAAAAACTCTTACTAGACACAGGAAGTAGTAAAACTATCCTTTCACCCGAATTTGTTTATAAACACCACCCCGAATCCATTTTTGAATATCTTTTTGAAATTACAACCTCTCACGGTACAACGTATCACAATCAAGTAGCAACAGTTCCTATTTCCGTTTTACTCGATAAAATAGAAGGAAAACATTTAGTATACCTTCTTAATTTTCATTCCAATTATATTGGCATTCTTGGAAACGACCTCCTTCAGAAATTAGGAGCAAGCATCAATTTTCGTGGAAATTATATCCAACGCAACGGAAAAACCGTAGTACCATTCTTTTTCAACGAACCATCTCTTAAAGAAACTATTAATACAACCATCCTATTTCGAAAATCCCGCTTCAAAGAAATCCAAAATTTTAAATACTTCAAACAACTTAACTTCACAATTTAACCCAACATATATTAATTTTAATCAACGTGAAAATAATTTTCCTTCACAAAATCTGAATAACTTAAAAATGTTCAACAAAAATCAACTTCAAACAATGCTTATTATAACGACTTCGAAAATATTTTTCATTTCCCAAACTTTCTAACTCAACTAAATAGAGAAAACATTGTCCCGACGGTAACTCAAGAATCAAATCAAAAGGATAATCCAATTTAAACGATACAGAAATCATTGTTCCAAAACCAATTCGTATTAAAACCAATAATCTTAATATCACTAAAACCCAAAAATTACGTAATGTCCTACAAGGACCAAAAAACGCAAATCTTATGAAGCAAAATCTAACCCAAGAGCAAAACGAATTAAAACCAAACAATTTGTCGGTATAAATAAAACACCACGGTTTCCGTAAAACGAAAAGTAATACATATACACAAAAATGTAACATTGCTGTTCGTAAACGAAAAATCAATCACAAGGCAAGTCGACATACGACTAGAAACACAAAAATAAGCGATCGAATGCGACTAATGGAATACCTAAAATTTCAAGATAAAAATAAACAGATAATCCCTCTTATGATAAATAATAGACGATTTACATATTTAAGACCTAAAATGAAAATAGAAACCATTTGAGCCAAATTTCGAGTGTATCACAATTAAAATGACTTTTAACAGGCAAAGAATATTGAACACGATTTAAATACCAACACCTACACCCATAAATATGAGCGTATAAATCATATTTATAAATATATTAAAGAGATTTCAATTAACAAAAGTCCCTTTGCAAAATTCAAACTGTACATGTCGGATAGAGCAAATCTCGGAATATAACCTTCTCTATTTATTATCTAATGAGACGCTAATTAGATGCAACATTAAACTACATTTTAAAGATAAGCTTACGGTAGAGTCTGCACTATTCATACTACTGTAAGATAATTAGCCAGGTAAATCAAAAGCCGATAATCCAATCTTAAATGTTTAATATAAAAATGTATTAATACATGGACCGAATTCGACCAGTGTTAACTAATAACTAATACTTCCCTTTCTTTTAATCATCGTCTTGCCGTTACATGGCAGACGTTCAGCATCATTAAGCATTTACGACGCTTAAAAGTTATGTATAAAATCAGAACGTTTCACATGTTTTACAGAGAAATATCATATTACAATATAGGGTCATATAACGAACCGGCAAAACCAAACATTAGTAAGCTTAAATTAAAAATAACCAGTGGTAGAAATATAAAAGGCTTATTCATTCTCGTATCCCTACATTCGACCATCCTAAACAAGCGACCTGTCCTCAGGTAGCACAGACCTGCAACAAAACCAGAATTAACAATCATTGTTTATCATGATATAACAAGAGATTCGTTGATCTCGTATCCTTGAGGTAGAGATCCGTTAATCTCGTTAACTTGTTGAGAGATCCATCGATCTCTTGAGATCCTTCGATCTCATAAACATGATGAGAGATCCTTCGATCTCTTGAGATCCTTAGATCTCATAAACATGGTGAGAGATCCTTCGATCTCTTGATGTCCTTCGATATCATAAACATGATGAGAGATCCTTCGATCTTATAAAAATGGTGAGAGATCCTTCGATCTCTTGAGATCCTTCGATCTCATAAACATGATGAGAGATCCTTCGATCTCTTGAGATCCTTCGATCTCATAAACATCGTGAGAGATCCATCGATCTCTTGAGATCCTTCGATCTCATAAACATGATGAGAGATCCTTCGATCTCTTGAGATCCTTCGATCTCATAAACATCGTGAGAGATCCATCGATCTCTTGAGATCCTTCGATCTCATAAACATGATGAGAGATCCTTCGATCTCTTGAGATCCTTCGATCTCATAAACATGGTGAGAGATCCTTCGATCTCTTGAGATCCTTCGATCTCTTGAGATCCTTTGATCTCATAAACATGATGAGAGATCCTTCGATCTCTTGAGATCCTTCGATCTCTTGAAATCCTTCGATCTCTTGAGATCCTTCGATCTCTTGAGATCCTTCGATCTCATAAACATGGTGAGAGATCCTTCGATCTCATAAACATGATGAGAGATCCTTCGATCTCTGGAGATAATAAATCTTAAACTTACTTACATGTTATCTTGTAACGTAACCCATTTCTTCATATGGTCTGGTGCAACCACCATTTGACGGACACGTTTAGGTCCGTCTCGTAAATCTTCAACTTCATATCTATCGTTAAGTAGGACTTTGGCAATGCGGAAAGGACCTTTGTACTTCGGTAAAAGCTTTTTGCTGGAACCAGTTGCTGCTTCGCTCGTTATATGAAGCATAACCAACTCACCTTCAGCATATTTCGCGGCTTCTCGTCTGGTTTTGTCATATCGTTCTTTTTGCTTTCGTTGGTCTTCCGTAATGTGATTGGATATCTCATGACGGAGTGAATTGAGATCCAATCTTTCAACTTGATACTGAACTGCGTTAAGTATCCAAGCTTCTGCCAAATTCTTAGAATTACAGCCCAATAGAGCTTCCATTGGAGTTGCGTTGATAGCTTTACTAAACGTGGTATTTAAAGAGCACTGAATTTGTTTCACAAAACAATCCCATTTATCGGGTTCTTTCTCAGCTGCCATGGTAGCAAGTGCATTGACAATGGTTTTATTGTATCGTTCAAATTGACCATTTGTCCTTGGCGTAGCTACTGCGTTTAGCACGTGTTTAATGCCATAATTGCTGCAAAATGTTTTAAATGAACACGAGGTAAAAGCTGTTCCTCGATCACTAATAATTCTATGAGGCACTCCAAATAAATATATCAATTGCATTAAAGTTTTAACAACATGTTTGGTTTTCTGATTGTGGACAGGCTCCAAAATACAGAATTTCGTGAAACCATCGACAATTACTAATAAAAACTTATTTTTCTTTCTACTCGTTTCAAATGGGCCAACATGGTCGATATGTATGGTGTGAAAAGGTATTGCCACTTTTTCGATTGGATGGAGTTTACATTGTTTTTGTACTCCCGACTTTTTGTAGTATGCACAATTTAAACAAGCTTTGACATACTTAGTAATGAATCTGCGCATTTTTGCAAACCAATAATTCTCTTGTACACGTTTTAAAGTTTTCTCAACACCTAGATGTCCTGCGTTATCATGACAGAGCCGACAAATCTGCATTCTCGCCATTTTTGGAACTACCCAAGTCTTTTTGCCACTATCTAATTTTTTATAAAGTTTATTATTCTTAAATTTGTATTCTTTAAAATATTGCTTCGTATCATTATTTAACACACCTGCTGCCAAAATGTCTCGAATTTGCCTTATTTGTGTATCTTCTTGTTGTGCTGCTATGATCCACTCACCTTCTGTTATATCTACTTGATTTACTTCTACAACTAAAGTGTCAATGGGGTTGCGGCTCAAAGCATCAACATGAGTCATTTTTGAGCCAGCTCTATACTCAATGTCAAAAGTAAATTCTAATACTTCCAACCACCATCGCCCTATCCTTGGGTGAAGATCTTTCCTTGAAAATGTCGTTTTTAAAGCGTTGCAATCTGTCACCAACTTAAATGTTATACCAAGCAAATAAACCCGAAAATATCGTAGTGCTAATACGACTGCCATTGTTTCAAGTTCGTATGAATGATAGTGCCGTTGATCGTTGGTTGTCTGCTTACTAAAATATGACACTACATGTTGTTTTTGATTGTCATCAAATTGTAATAGTATTGCTCCAACTCCTATTGAACTTGCATCAGTATGAAGTTCTGTCCTCCATAGAGGGTTGAATATTGATAGAATTGGTTCATTAGTGAGCAACTCTTGTATTTGAACAAATGCCCTTTGCTGCGGAGTAGCCCAACTCCAATTAACACTTTTCTTAGTCAAACGAGTAAGTGGTTCTACAATAGATGCATAATTTTGTATAAATTTACGAAAGTAACCAGACAAGCCTAAGAATTGTCGTACTTGCTTTACGGTTCTTGGTTCTGGCATCTGTAATAGAGCGTCCACTTTCTTTTTAACCGGTCGAACCCCATCAATACTTATTTCACGACCTAGGTACGATACGTGTTCTTGAAAGAATGAGCATTTGCTTAATTGTAGTGTAAGATTATGTTCACGAAATTTTTGTAATACTAAACGAAGTTTTTTTAGTCCCTCTTCGACTGTTTTACTTGGGATGATAATATCATCCATGTATGGGAAAGCAACGGAGTTTTTGAGATTACCTAAGACTTTATCTATTAAATATTGAAATACTGAAGGAGCATTGGCCAGTCCAAATGGCATTCGCAAGAACTCATAATGGCCGTCTGGCGTTACAAAGGCAGTTTTTTGAATTGAATTTTCTGACATAGGTATCTGGTAATATCCAGATGCAAGGTCTAGTGCAATAAAATATTTGTTACCTCCTAAACGGTCAATTTGATCTTCAATTAATGGAAGCGGATATCTGTTTTTAATAGTAATAGCGTTAAGCTTTCTGAAATCAACACACATTCTGTAGTCGTTTGTCCTTTTCTTGACTAAAATCACCGGACTAGCTTTCGGGTATACGATAAGGATGGTAAACTATTGGTTCCTCAATTGTACACCTTATCTCCATGGCGACAGTATTTGTTTTCCCTAAAGTTTTTAAGGATGAAGAAATTCGATCTGAAAATTCATTAAGTATCTTTACACACAAATCCTTATAAGTAGTATTAATGTTTCCAATGTCGATATTTTTACATTGAATTATCTCTTTGTTATAATGGTCCACAACGTTTATGCCAACAAATGATGCAGACACATTCGATAACATTCTTAACGTAACAAAATTAGTATGTTTTACCATTATTATGTGCTCTTGCTCGAGATAATCCCTACCTACTATAAGATCGTACGATAAATATTCATCCAGCACTACAAATGCATGTACATCGGCTATAGCTTCCATAATACGTATTTAAAGTTTAATACTTTTATTGCATACAATAGTAGACCCCATAAAACTCTTTAACTTACATCTTGTAGCTCCTCAATAATATTTCCAACTTTTTTGGCGAAGGACATCTTAATCAATGTTGTAGAACACCCTGTATCTACTAAACGTTTTCTTTTATGACCATTTACAAATGCGTTTTTCATATACATATTTGAAATGATTTGTTTGTTGCTTACAATATTAACTTCTGTTTTAGTGTATCTGTTTGCAAAAGGACACTTATCTTGCGAATGTCCTAATTGTTTACATTTACGACACTCCAGTAGTGGCTTTTTACAATTTCGCGCAAAATGTCCCGTTAACCCACAATTATAACAGTTAAGAGGTCGAATTTTGGTTTGCTTTGTATCTCGTTCAAACTTAGGAGGTGTGTAATTTTGCTTTGGTTTGTTATGATTGTTAGAAATATGAAATCTAGGTGTTGAGGACTTATAATCAGATTTATTTTTATTTGGCATACTACCCATCGTGTTTAAATATGCATATAGCGTATTAACGTCCGTATGACGTGCAGATCTTACTGTTCGTGCAATATTCTCGTCCGTTATGCCACCAATTACAGCGTCTATAAGACACTCGTCTGAGCAATTCTAAGACTCTTAACTTAGATAATTTTTGAAAACAATAATCGCCCAATGCTTGACCAGGGCTGGTTTCATAATTAGCAGCATATCGGAGTAACTTAGAAAATGGAATGGACTTACGAAATTGTGTAACCATGTTGTGCTTTATTTCGTTCCAAGAACTGTCATACTTTGCCTGTTCGTCGTACCACTGTCTAGCATTACCACGCAGCCTACTTGCTATCAAACGCATAATTGAATCATCATCCCATCTATACCGTTCTGCCAGCTTGTCTACACGCTGTATCCATTTTTCCACTATCATGTCATCTTTGGTCGGATCGTATATGGGAATTAGAAATTCGTCTCCAGAACAAGCCCTGGACGTCGAAGGTGTGTTGCGTAACTCAGTAACTTCTTTCTTCAACTTTTTAAAAGCCTTTTTCAGATTACTACCATCTGATGATGTAGATGTAGATGAGTTACTCGTAGAACTGCTGCTGCTTGACGAACGGTGCTTTCTACTAGATTGCGTCTTTCGCGATCGTTTGCTTTTACCCATATTCACTTGAACACTTGCTAATAATTATGAACGAAATAACACTCACTATTCGTTAGTTCCAAAGGAAATAACACTTACTACCCGTTAATTACGAACGAGAGAACACTTAAACACGTACTACTCGTTAATTACGAACAAAATAGCACTCACTACTCATTAATGAGAAGCGAAAACAAACAAAAAAAAGATATTAACCACGTAATGAAACAGGTTTAATCCTGTTGGCGTCTCGATGGCGTTGGGCTCGATGGACACCAAATGTAGCGAGACGAAAACGTGACAGCATCAGGCTCCGTTATCGTAAGGCGAGGAACGGGGAATAAAAATGCGAGACCGCTAAGCAGGACCAGGAAAAAGGGGATATGCTTTTGGGTGTTCGAAGAGTGCGTTGATATAGCAGATGCTGTTTGTAATATTGCTGCGAAGAATTAATAAAGTTGTTCATACGTTTGTGGTGGTTATTTCTTACTGTTATTTAAAGACTTAATTTTCTCATTACCCTAACATCAGGAGTGGGATAAAAAACCCACGTCCTTGCCACGGGGTTTATCGACGAGAGGGTGGTGCCGTTGGAAGCGACGAGGATGCGAGTGAAGGGCGACTACAAGGTGTAGGGCGGCGCCGGCGGCCGAGGTCCACGTCCAGACACCGTAGCCGGAATGAACAAGGGCGACGTTTTAATAGCACCTCCAGGTCTCGGGGCAGGGCCCGGGAGCGTTCGCGGTCCAGAGGCCATAAGTCGAAGCGCAGGACTTCCCGGAAAGAAAAGACTCGTCCCCGAGAGCGCTCCAGGTCTGGTAGGACGGAAGTGAGCCAATCAGTTTCTCTATTGAGTGAAGCACTCGTTGAGGGTATGGAAAAATTAGCGAATAAGCTTACGGTTAGGGAAAGTCAGCAAACGGTAAGTGCTACTTCGCTTAATAATAATCCTATTGCAGAATTCGATCCGACTAATCAGAATGTTACCGATTGGCTTGATGCCGTAGATGAATACGTTGCTATATATAATTGGAATGACAAGACCACCTGTCATTTAGCGTTAAATAAGTTAAGTGGTGCCGCTGAGGTGTGGTATCGCGGTTTACCCTCTCGTATTCATACATGGCTCGAGTGGAAACGGTTACTTATGCAAAACTTTGTGCCGACAAGGAATTTGCACAAACTAATGGGCACAATGATGGCCTGCGTAGCGAAGCCCCGTCAGAGCCTGTACGCGTACGCGTTTGAAAAACTTGCGTTACTAAATCAATTAAAACTTCCAATGACAGATGCAGACAAGGTTCACTTAATTATGGGCGGAATATCAGATCCACAAATAGAATTTTCGGTAGAAACTGCGAATATAACCGAACCCAGTAGATTGGCCGGTCATTTTAAAGTGTACGATGCTAATATGCAGGCCCGGATTGGGACAAACTCCGGTAAAGGAGCGGTCGCAGTATCAGTAACAGCCGCTGCGGAAGGTACGGAATCCTCGGAAAAGAGAGTATGTTTCCGTTGCGGTCAATTCGGTCATTTAAAAGGCTCCTGTCCTCGTAACTATCCACGGTTGCAGCGTACAGGTACCAGGTACAATGTTAATACCATTAGACACACCGGAAATGAAAAATTTTACAAAGACATTTATTTGAACGGTAACCGTATCAAGTGTTACCTGGATCTTGGTAGTGAGGTCTCTCTAATTACGAAGGATGTCGCTGAAACATATTCGTTAAGCTTGACGCCGCCCAAACCACCGATTGTTTTGTCCACACTTACTGGCGACATTATTCCGCGATTTATTACAAACGCCCACATAACCGTGAATACAGTAGAACGGAACATTGATTTTTATGTAGTCTATAACGAGTTTCTGGGAGTAAATATACTAATTGGTCAGAATTTTACGGAATTGGAAGATGTTTTCTATTTTCAAAGCGAGAATGAATTGGCATTTAGTGAAATGTTTGAAACGTGGAAAGTAAATAGGATAAATAAAATAGATGTAAAAATAGGAATTCAAGATCCGGACGTAATTAAACAGCTTTTAAGACTCCTTGATGAGTATCCGGCATGCATGGCTCAGAACTTGTCTGAATTGGGGGTCACGACTCTTTCCGAAACGACAATAACTCTAACTAATAAAACACCAGTTGTACATCTACCGCGTCGTTTTTCAGATACGGAACGTGCCGAAATTCGCGAAATCGTAGACGACTTATTGGCAAATGGGAGTATTCGCGAATCCCGATCACCATACGCATCTTCTGTATTACTGACCCGTAAGGTCCGTTGCCGGGGTACTTGCACCCTATACCAAAAGTTCCGGTACCTTTCCACACTATTCATGTAGATCATCTGGAACCGTTCATAAAAACCAAATCCAGGAATACACAGTTACTAGTAGTCGTAGAAGCGTTTTCAAAATTTGTATTGATTTACCCTGTTAAAAATACAAAAACTAAATTTACGATACGGGCAATGAAGGAGATGATAAAGGTATTCGGGGTTCCGAGACGCATTATTAGCGATAGGGGAACATCTTTTACAAGCTTAAAGTTTCAAGAATTTTGCAAGGGTATAGGAACGAAACATTACATGAATGCAGTCGCTGTTCCTCGCGCTAACGGTCAAGTTGAGCGGTACAATCGCACGATCTTAGACTCACTATCGACTATGGGGGCGAATAGCGATGATGACCGTTGGGACGAAAATATATCTAATATTCAATTAGGGTTGAATGGCACCTTTAATAAAGCTATTGGGATAACGCCAAGTGAGGCTTTATTGGGGTTCCGAGTATTTTCGCAGGGTCAGTTGGAGTTAGAGCGAGAAGCTGTCGATGTCACTGCAGTCCGAGCTCGTATAGAACAATGCCAGGACCGTTACCAAGCAGATCAAAAACGGCGTTTTGATCAAAGACGATCTAGAGCTCATCCGTACGCAGAAGGTGATCTTGTATTAATTCGAATCACCGGAACAGCAGCCACGGGTAGCAGTGGGAAATTGTTGCCAAAGTGGCGGGGTCCCTTCCGCATTACAAAGGTCCTCGGTAACGACAGGTATGAGGTGGCCGACATTCCCGGTAGTATTCGATCCCGTTGCCGTTACACTGGGGTTGCGGCTGTAGATAACATACGACCCTGGATTCACTTTGCTGGAGAGGATGAGACGATGGAGGTCCCAGCTGTTGGGTAGTATGGCCGGTTGGCGGACAAGCCACTGGGCCGATGGCCGGTTGGCGGACAAGCCACTGGGCCGATGGCAGGTTGGCGGTCAAGCCACTGGGCCGATGGCAGGTTGGCGGTCAAGCCACTGGGCCGATAGCAGGTTGGCGGTCAAGCCACTGGGCAGATAGCAGGTTGGCGGTCAAGCCACTAGGCAGAGGTACCTTTCTCGTTCCCCGGGATCGAAACAGCGGGGGGGATGTGCGAAGAGTTTCCGCTGCCCCAGAGCTTTCGGGGGAATTGAGAACGGTACGCCTGGGGTCACTGGTACGTGGGGCATTGCAGGCACGGGGTGACCACAAATTACTAACCCCTTATAGGTAGATTTCTTAGTTACATTGTTTATTGTTTAATGCTAATATAGTTATATTGTTTATTGTTTGCTCATGATATGATTTATTGACACTTGGCGCCAAGTATCCATTAATTCCTAGGTTAGGCTCAGCGACTCGCACTGGAACTCCGTACTCCGGCAGATGGAGACTTACCACATAGACTGTCTGTTAACCCAGTAGTCTTTTTTTTTATCTTTATTTTATTTTATTATAGGCGAGGAACGGGGAATAAAAATGCGAGACCGCTAAGCAGGACCAGGAAAAAGGGGATATGCTTTTGGGTGTTCGAAGAGTGCGTTGATATAGCAGATGCTGTTTGTAATATTGCTGCGAAGAATTAATAAAGTTGTTCATACGTTTGTGGTGGTTATTTCTTACTGTTATTTAAAGACTTAATTTTCTCATTACCCTAACAATCCCACTCCTGATTATTGTAAGATAATTAGCCAGGTAAATCAAAAGCCGATAATCCAATCTTAAATGTTTAATATAAAAATGTATTAATACATGGACCGAATTCTACCAGTGTTAACTAATAACTAATACTTCCCTTTCTTTTAATCATCGTCTTGCCGTTACATGGCAGACGTTCAGCATCATTAAGCATTTACGACGCTTAAAATCAGAACGTTTCACATGTTTTACAGAGAAATATCATATTACAATATAGGGTCATATAACGAACCGGCAAAACCAAACATTAGTAAGCTTAAATTAAAAATAACCAGTGGTAGAAATATAAAAGGCTTATTCATTCTCGTATCCCTACACTACCTTAATAATAAGAATCTTTGTTTTTAAATAAATAACTACTTTTGCAAATATAAGGTCTTCATTCCAATAAAGGCGAGACGTTGTTCAACATTGTGTTCCTATAATAAGCAGATTGCGTAAAACGTAACACCTTTTAATCATTTTTCAATAATTTATTTATAAATTTGCTACTAGAACGACAATTAAATATTTTCTAAATTAACCTTCTTGGTAGTACCTGTTTTTTCCCCTTTTACGAAGTTTAAAAGTGCATACTGGTATGCAAGTTATATACAATAAATCTGACCTTGACACAGCGAAATCTATTTTTAATCCTGAGACCATCTGTTTTAAATCTCAAGTTACTCCTACTGATAATAAGGCATTCCCTGCAATCTCATTACAATAAAGAGAAAATGCAAGGAATTAAATTTACAACCTGCAACTTTGCTTTTAATAAAACCCAAATTTAATTCATACAAACTACTTTACCACGACAAATACATTCAACCACTATTGATGGAAACCGATTAATACAAGTTTTTGTTAATCAACAAAATCAAAACGATAAATTTCATGAATTACTACTGGAACATTGTTTACCACAGATTAATTATCACTGCTTCTTTCCAAATGATTCCCTATATAAGGACTTTTCCCATTTTATGCTGTCTATAGCAAATGAAAATACCCCCAAATTTTATAGATGCACAACGCAAGTCATATATTTAACCGATAAAAATGAACGACTTATTCAAATTCAAAATTATCACGAAGGTAAAAATAATCACAGAGGAATCCCCGAAACATTGGAACACCTCAAAAGAAAATATTATTGGAAAGGAATCAAAAACGATATCCAGACATACATATATAGAAAACTGTCAACTGTGCAAGAAATACAAATATAATAGACATCCATTAAAACAACCTTTAAATCTGACCCCTACTTCTAATCGCCCCTTTCACACTGTACACATGGACATATTTCACATCAATAATGAAAAATATCTTACTTTCATAAATGCTTTTTCACAATTTGCTCAAACCTACTATTTAAAATCAAGTAACATCATAGATGTTGTAGAACGATTATTCCATTTCATTATAACCTATACCACGCCGAAAATATTAGTCGTTGGCGGCAAATTCAATAAACAACCCCTAAAAAGTTTTGCTGAACTGAATAAAATTAAACTACATGTAACTACCCCCTATAACCATCAATCGAATACTACAGTAGAACGTTTACATTCTACGCTTCTCGAACATTATCGACTATTAGAAAACACACCTGAAGAAAGACAAATTTATTATTGTATCCTAGCCTATAATCACTCAATTCATTCAAACCTAAAATATATCCCTTTTGAAATCTATCCTGGACGCTGACGACGGTCGACGCTATGAAGAACTTATCCAAAAATTGACAAAATCTACCGATACTCAAAAAACGATCCTACAAGAACAAGCCCAAATTTTAAATGATACAATCAACACCTTCAAAATCAATATTGAAACCCTCACACAGAACCAAAATCTTCTAAGTCAAAATCTCTATAAAATCATTCTCAATACCACTGTGAAAATTCGAGAAATCATTGGAACCCTAAATACGTTTACTGTATTAGATCAATTAATTCAATCTTTACAACTATTTATCACCACATGTATGGATCTCGAAACCTCGTTAACCTTTGCCCAAAACCATCAGCTACATTTATCTTTAATTGATAACAACGATTTGTTATCGATACTATCTCAAATCTCAAACACACTACAAAGACTACCTACCAAACAAACTTTGGATGTCCCATATCCTATTAACCATGAGAATCTACATCTTTATGAATCCTTAATTTGGATCAAGGCATATCAAAAGAACACCACACTCACTTTTATATACGAGATTCCTCTAATAAAACCATCCACAGAACACCAATACATAAGACTAATCCCATTTCCTGCTGCTCACAACTACCAATTCCAAATGGCCATTCCCATCTACAACACCATACTGTTTAATACCGACTTTAGCATTCCCATTACTGATAATCAGTGTATGCAAATAACCCCTTCACATTATTTCTGTTCACAAACAAATTACTTCACAATCCCAAATTCCAAATTGTGCGAAACACAATTATTAGCCTTCAAGGAAGCTCAAAACTGCCAACCTGTCATATTTGAATTGCATACGACAAAAGTAATAAAAATAAATCGATCTACCTGGATCATTAGTTCCCCTAATAAAACGATCATCGATAGCAGATGTATCGACTCTATAACACGAAAGACCATTACTGGATCAATATTACTCCATCTTACCAGTGGCTGTTCCGTTCTAATCAATCAAAACGAGCTTTTGGCTACATTTCAATCATCTTCCCTAGAAGAGAAACAAATCGCTATGGCATCCATCGGAAAATTGCAACCCGATTCAGTCCATGTACCCGAAATTACAAAAATTGACCTATTGCCTATAAATGTTCATCAATTAATTCAGAATCAAGCGAAATTAACAAAGGACATGTCTACACTCGAAAGTATCAGTCCCATCAGATATACACCATTACATTATGGCCCTTTTATTCTCACGCTGATCATGACTATCATAACAATAAGTCTTATCTTCTTTGTATACTACAAAAGCAGATTAATCGCAACCAAGATGTATCAACTAACGTCACCCCTTAAAGAACCCGACAATGTAACTTTTAACCCAACTTCAAGTCCCCTGGTCCAAAGCAGATCACCTTTAACATGACTATTATTGTTATTATCAATACTAACCTCATACCTAATTATGATTACACATTAGTATTAGTGTTATATATATTATCATTACATTATTACTCTGTTCTATATTCATATTATGTACTCTATTATAGATATATGTAATCTCCATATACTAAGTACTATTTTATTTACTGTCTTATTATGTATTCTTATTATTATCAGTATATTTGTAAAATGTGACACCTCTTACTTTTCATTTAGCCAGTCACTTTATTGTAATCACTGAAATATTCTTCTTCAAAGTATATTTCATTCTTGCGTGGGAGGAGTTAACATTTAGTCATTACTCAAGCGAAGTGTGACCTAATTATAAATGTATGCGAGATAAACGCCTCGAGCGGAGCGCCCACGATTGCAGGTGCAGTATCAAACCCACGGCCACGTGTGTGCTTAGCAAGCAGTTGCAGTACGCAGAACTCTATAAGGAAGTCGTGTAGGCACACGGCCACAGCAGCTGCAGTACGCAGAACTCTACAGGGAAGTCACGTAGGCACACGGCCACGTGCGGTCAACTGAAGGATTTCACACCCACAGAAGGAGTATATAAAGACCAGCACTTTATGGGACAGTTCAGTTCTGTGCTCGGTGTCCGTCGAGTGTGCATGTGTTGGGAAGGTTCCTCTAACAGAAAGACGGAGCTGGTGGAGGCGCCTTTCTTGCAGTGCCACTTTGCGGCCGCGAGTCGGGCTCAGTGATCAGTTTGTGTGGTGTTAACCGGCGAGTCGATTTTTTCTGGTTCCAGGAAGTTGCCCCCTTTCCCTCCCTCCAGCCTTAGTGCGAGCCCGGTTTACCGGTTTCCGGTGCCCTGTTCCTGTTTTTTGGGTCTTCAGGTCCAAGGTGCCGGTCCCCAAGGGGTCCGTCACCCTCCTTCCTTTCCAATGCAGTCGCCAGTCCCTCCATTTCGGTAACTCCATTCGAGTCGGGGGCCTCGCATGGGTTGCTCCGGCCTGGCGGCTGCATGTCCTTTACCTACCCTTCCCATCCCGGGTGGCATATCCTTTACCTACAGGGGGGCTCCTGACTGGAATCAGGTTAAGTCGACTCTATTCGACAAATTCAACTATCAACCAACCACCTACTACAACAACTACTGTCTCCGTATCAACAAATCTTCAGCAACATCTAAGCCATCTTGACCAGGCTGCACCTCAAAAACCTACTTTCAAACCAACAAAAACCGACTATCACGAAGACACCTGCTGCGATACGGTTATCAACCAACATTCCAACTCTCAAAAACCAACAAACAACGACTTCGTCCATTATCACCAACACCATTTAACAATGCTGTTGGAGATAATGGCAATTATCCACGGCCATCAACAAAATATATTGTATTTTGTTGATGGTTTAATCGACTGCCGCAACAAGAACAATAGTGACCAAGTGCTAGCTCATCGCCATCAATTACAACCACACAACAGGGCTGCAAAGGCAGAAGTCTATAATAGACGTAAGTCTATTACGATGGCACCAATCGTAAACATTATCAATTTGACTTTGTAGAAAATCAAATTGATATCTACCTTGTAATCTAACCTTGTATATCTACTATGGAATTATGCAGTTTAAGATCATCAGCAAATAATTGTTTAAAACAGCGCAAGGTATTAGTTATATCTATATATATAAAAGGGAAAGATTGTCTGTCTGTCTGTCTGTATATATGTATGTATGTATGTATGCGATTTTCTCCGCAACCACTGGACCGATTTGGATGAAATTGGTATCATTGGAAAGGTCAGAATAGAAAATAAGACCAAATTGGACTCTGATCGGCCATCGTGGTCCGAAATAACAGCGAAAAACCCATATATGGAAGTTAAAAATGGGTACTGAGATTGATGTGTCAAGAAAATATATATAGATATGTTGTCAATTGTCAAATTTGGTAATTTTTGAAATTTTTGAAAAGCGCAGCAAAGCGCGCCGGGTATTTGCTAGTCATTTATAAATAGGAGAAATAGAAGGGGTCCAAGATTAGACTCCTGAACTAGCAACATATTTGAGTGATCTGTAGCCTTCATATTCTACAAATTGCTTACGCTCAATCAGGTAAGATTTTAAAATCAGTAAAGATGATTCTGTAAACCCCATACAGTCTAACTTACACAGTAATACGTAATGATCTATTTGATCAAAAGCTTTTTGGAAATCCATATATATTGCATCTACTTGACCTTGATTATCTAATGTCTCGCTCACGAACTGAGACATGCAGCACAAGTTACTAATACAAGATCTTTTCTCCATAAAACCGTGTTGATCCGGAGATATGTGTGTTTTAATTTGAGAGTATATCTGATTATAAATACTACCTCAAACAGCTTAGAAAAGTTACACAAAATTGAAATAGGTCTATAATTTTGCAATATATATGGATCACCTTACTTGAGTACAGGACAAACTCGTGCTACTTTCCAATAAGTAGGATAAGTTCCAGTTGTCAACGATGCATTAAAGATATGCAGTAATGGTTTAGCTAAAACTCTCGCGCAATCTTTAACAACAAAACTAGGAATACCATCAATTCCTGCAGTAAACTTGTCCTTTAATTTTTTGGCAGCAATGATAATGTCATCTATGGTTATCAGTTGAAGATTAATATTAGATAGGAGTGAGAAATTTGGATCTGGTCTAACATTAGGAGACGATGATACATAAACACTTTGAAAATACTCAGCAAATGCGTCAACAATAGACTGTGACGTGTTAAGCTCACGTTCGCCATTTTTAATGACACCCGGTGTTCTAGTATTACCTTGCTTAAATTGAACGAATGACCAAGACTTAGAACTGTCATTAATAATGTTACCTTCTGCATTATCCATATATTGTGCATAAGCGTCATTTATCATTTTTTTAGTTGTTCGTCGTAAAGTTATGAATCTGTTTCTATAATAATCAGAATGAAATTTTTTAAAGCATTTTCTTTGGCCATTAGTTTAGCTATTATGTCTTGAACCAAGGAGGGTATCTTTTGTTTCGAGAACGCTTAATGGGAACCGCAGTTTTAATAATTTCATTAAGAATATCATAAAATCGTTCGCACGCCAAGTCGCTATTGACACATTCTAACACAGAGGCCCAATTGGCACTTGATATTATTACTCCATATGGATGTGTGCAATATTTTGATAGTATTGACTTGATCCTATACCGTTGTATAGATTATGCATTCACTTAGTTCAGAAAAGTTCTTACCACAAAATCTGTTAAGACATTATACGAAAATCATTAGTAAATTATAGTTATTCTAGATTCTTAACCACTTTTCAAAATTTCTAAATACTTTCTCCGACATTGCTTTTGATTTATATCATATAAACCAAATTCTATACAAAAGTAATAAGACAAATAAATGCCTTATGAGACAAATTTTGTCAGTTCTATATTTATTTTACTGAATTGATTGGTCTTAAGACTCAAGTAGATTTCATGTCGAAAAAATATTTATTTTTAGTAATGATTACGACAGTGAGATTTCATCATTCCATGAATACCTACTTCTAATCAGAGCTTCAGTTCATAGATCGTGCATTAACATTAGGTGTCTACATCTTCTGCTGTGATAATTCAAGTGTTACAAAACCCAAAAGAGCATTTGTAACTTGCGAAATATAAAACTGCAGTTACTTATACTGTGGCTATCGTGTAGTTATTAAGGTGTTTCTAGTCTTAAGAATTGGGGCATTAGTAACTATTATCTTATACTATGCAAGATATTTTGGTTTCCTTATTCCTACTGTTGTGAATGGCTCACAACTTGCATTAATTGCGTAGATACGGAATGGTACTAGGCAACAAGAATAATAAAAAAGTCGAATAAATATCTCATAAAAATTATTACTTGTGTTTTATTACCTCCTACGAAGAACCTACCAAGAAATACATAGAAGTAGCCCTAACACTACATTGGTGTTAAACCCCGCTACATTTGGTGACCCTACGTTCCTGAAGAAGAATTTAGCAGCACTGGCCTTTACCTGCTGCCCTGAATTCTCCAGATGAACCACTGCTAGTTCTCCCTTCATCGTCTGTCATCAGCTACTACTCGACTTCTGTCATCGTGAAATCCTGCTACCTGTTTCGCTTGCGTGACTTGTCGTGGCTGGTTAGAGGTGACCGTTGGAACCGGAACTAGTGCTCCTTCTCATCCGATAAGTTTCAAATTATTTTTACTTACTTATTTAATATTTCAAATGGCGACTGTCAAAGTTCCATTTCCAGTTTTTACGAGTAACGATATCGACCTGTATTTTATTTTGGTGGAAAGATACTTTACTCGTATGCTGCACTACCTTGAAACGGGCAGTGATAAAATCTGTCCTGGGACCACGAGAATCTCGAATTAATAACCTTTTGGAGACTTCAATTCTCTGGTAGTGTCAAAGAACTACTTTTTAACATCCAGAAATTGGCAATTGATCTGAATTTAACTGAGGAATTTACCAAAGACTTTTTAATAACTAAACTACCATCAGAATTTAAGATTCAATCCTTAAATTTCAATGACTTACCGTTAATATCCTTTGTAGAAAAATTAGATTTAATTTATTCTATGCAACAGGCACCACAACCTTTAACTACTCCTGCATTGGAAGCTAAGCTAGACAATTTGACGACTAATCTTACTACCATTTCCAATGAGCTTTCTACCATGAACAAGCGACAATCCCATGTAACTCCCACCATCTCTCCTAACCCCCAAAATCCTCAGCATTTCAATAAACGCCGTTCCATTCCTTCGGGCAATGCCAATTCCCAATTGCAACCGTGCTATTATCACAGACGCTTTCAAAATAATGCACGTAATTGTACGGAAAATTGTTCATACCAATCAAAAAACTAACTTTGCACTCTCCTGGCCTCCAGGGAGGGCCATGCAGGGTTAATTCAATCCCTCCAACTTCTTCTTTAATTTTTTTACAGGACCTCACCTACAAAATTAATTTTGTGGTTGACACTGGTGCTGATTATTCCATTTTACCCACCCACGTTGCAGTTTCCTGTAACCAAATAATCACGCCTGCCAATCTTTCATTTATGGCCGTGAACAACACGTCAATTCCTGTGATAGGTATTGTAACTTTGAGGTTACATTTCCCGATTTCTGGCCTACAGCCATGCCCCTGGAAATTTTAGGTCGCTGACATATCTACAGCCATTCTAGGCCTGGATTTTTTACAGCAGCACAACCTAATCATTGACTGATTTTCTCGACGAGTCATTTGCAAAACAGATGTAAAGCTCGCCCGAACCCGCAGCCAAGGTTGTCAATTTCCAGCTCCAACAGTGAATCCTCTCGCTGACTGCTCTTCTCAGCGGGTCATTTACACAGCAGATGTCCAGCCCGCCCAAACTCGCAGTCGAGGTTCCACAACCCCCCAGTTAAGACTGGCACTAAACGCAAACTATTTTCTGTACAGACTAATGTTTTGACTCCTCCTTACGTCAATCGTTACTCCTGCGATTTCTTCCCCCTTTCTTCCCTTACCTTCACCCATTGACGTACCATCTTCAGGTACTGTTAACAACATGTCTAGCGATCTTGATGTTTATAGCAAGATGCTAAACACACACTTCCCGGAGCTTTTGCGTAAGTTCGACTACCATCAACCCGTAAAACATACTGTAGTCCATCACACTGACACGACCGGCCCTCCGGTTAAAGCACGCTGTCGCAAACTGAACCCTAATCATCTTTCTTTTCTAGAAGATCATCTTAATGAGCTCTTGAACGCTGACGTAGTACAGCGGTCATCATCTAGCTACACTACGCCAATTCATATCGTCGGGAAGCGCGCAGTGGGCACAGCAGAGACGCTACCTCCTGGTGACGACCAGAACATCACCCCCATCGCCCCAACAGACAGTTATCGCTTGGTTGGCGATTATAGGAAACTCAATTCAGTGACAGTACCAGATCGTTACCCGATCCCTTTTTTAACGGACTTTACAAGAAAACTTGCTGGCGCAACCATATTCTCGAAGCTAGACCTCCAAAAGGCCTACTTCGCAATACCAATCGCAACAGAGGACATTCACAAAACTGCTATTATCACACCTCTGAGGCTCTTTGAGTTCAAACGGATGTGTTTCGGACTACTGAATGCAGCCAGCACCTGGAGTCGTTTCATGGACACTGTATTATCAGGGCTCCAATTTTTTTTTCATACCTAGACGATATCCTAGTCTTTAGTGCTGATTCGCAGCAACATGTTGAGCATTTACACCAAGTGTTTTCCCAATTAAAAGACATTGGCCTAATTATAAACCTACCAAAGTGTCTCTTTGCAGTCAATGAGCTCGATTTTTTAGGACATCACGTTAATACACGCGGTATCAAACCAATGGCTTCCAAAGTCCAGGCTATAATTGATTACCCACTGTCTTCAAGTCAGAAAGCTCTCCGCAATTTTATTGGCTTAATTTCGTATTACCATAAATTTGTACCAAACTGTGTGAACATTTTGGCACCGTTAACCTCTATAGTTGTGTTATTCCTGGTAAAGCTTCGCTAAAGCCTGTCCAGTTAAATCATGAGCAAATAGAAGCCTTTAGGCATGCGAAGAATGCTTTGATTACCGCTACTTTATTGGTACATCCGCGAATTAATAACCCTCTTAGTATAGCTGTAGACAGTTCGTCTTCCACTATAGCTGGAGTATTACAACAGTTTGAAGATGGCATGTGGAAACCACTAGCTTTCTGTTCCCGGAAGTTAACCACCACAGAGCAAAAGTACAGTATTTTTTCTCGAGAACTTCAACCTTTGTGTACTGCGATCAAAAATAATGGTGATCAATATTTACCACGTGAGTTTCGACAACTAGAGTGTATTTCTCAATTCACGACTGACCTCCAATATATCAAAGGTCAAGAGAATATTCCGGCGGACGCTCTGACAAGAGTTAATCTTATTGACGTCCCTGGATCTGATCTTAATTACGACGAAGTCGCTCTATCTCAAGAAGAAGATCCCGAGTTAAACCAGCTCCGATCTCGTAGTAACTTTCAATTCATTTCCCTTCAAACTGCCAACAAATCAAACCTCTGGGTGGATGTTAGTATAGGCCAACCACGACTCTATATCCCGCTCAAATTCAGGTATCCCTTATTCCAACAACTACACAACATCGCCCATCCTGGCATCCATGCTACTAAAAGATTGATTACTCGGCGATATCTGTGGCCATCTATGCACCACGATATTCAGAAGTGGGTCATATCTTGTGCTGAATGTCAGAAACATAAAGTTCGGCGTCATACGAAAACCCCTCTACAATCTATTGTAGAACCAGATGAACGTTTTACTAAGGTCCATCTCGACCTAGTACACCTTCCTTCCTCGGGAGGTTATAAATTCCTCCTTACCATTATTGACCGCTACAGTCGGTGGCCGGAAGCAATTCCTCTGAAGGATTCTTCCGTGAAGTCAGTAATCACTGCATTTGTCGACACGTGGGTGTCCCGCTTTGGAATTCCCAAGTATCTCACCACGGACAATGCAAGAATATTCCTTTCTCATGCATGGATCAACTTCATGGCCATGTTAGGAATTAAACACGTCAAATGCACGGCCTTCCATCCGATTAGTCAGGGCGTTATCGAACGTTTTAATCGGACACTCAAGCAATCCATTCAAACCACAGGAACTTCCTCCTGGCTAACGAATCTCCCTTGGATTCTCTTGAGCTTACGTGCAAACCTGAAATCGCAAGTTAATGTTTATCCTGCAGAAATCCTGTATGCTACCCCTTTACGACTACCTGGAGATTACTTTGAAGAACAACTGGCTAACGACATGAACCTCCCTATTTCATAGCCAATCTCAAACGTCGTATGTCAGTCCTTTGTCCCCAGCGACTTGACCAACTGCACACACGTGTACGTTCGTAACGACACGCACACTCTGGGCATGAAAGACAGTTACTAGGCCCCTATAAAGTGATAGAACGGACAGTTAAATACGCCACTTTAGAGAATTACAATGGCCCTATCTCTTTAGATAGGCTAAAGCCTGCATATTTTTTAGATTAGTTACTTTATAATGTTAAGCCAACAATGAACTGATTTCAAATGCTACGCGAAGGCATCTTTTGAATACCTTTTATCTGTTGACTTTGAAAATTTGAACACTTTTCTGTTTACAGGTTCCAAGAGTTGCCGTCGCAAGTTCCGTATTGTTGGTTAACTTAAGTTTTTTATTGTATACTACCTAGTGGTGTTTTTGTAGCTGGAGCATTTTACAACTTTGTTCAAGTTCCTTTAAAGTACTCCATTTTTTCTCCAAAATACCATTCCGTATTTTTTCCTTTTCATGTATTACCCTCGTTTCAGACCGGGCGGGGTAAATGTTGTGAATGGCTCACAACTTGCATTCATTGCGTAGATACGGAATGGTACTAGGCAACAAGAATAATAAAAAAATTCGAATAAATATCTCATAAAAATTATTACTTGTGTTTGATTACCTCCTACAAGAAATACATATAAGTAGCCCTAACACTACATTGGTGTTAAACCCTCGCTACACTACTGTAACATATTTTTGTCATATTTATGTACATTATATCCAAATATGTATGACAAAAGCCAATAAATTAATAAAGTATTACACAATAGGAAATGAGACAAAAATGTGAAGAAATGAAAAAATTCCAAAAAAGATATGACGAATTCAACGTACATAAGAAAATAAAAGAGGTACACAGGTATACATATAGGACGCAAAAATATAATAAATACACATAAAAATAAAGAAGGTAAGATCATCACAACAATAGAAGATAAATTAAAGAGATGGCGCGAATATATAGAAGAACTGTTCTATGATCAGAGAAGTGAAAAAGATAATATAGCTACAAACAAACATACAGACGAAGGCCCTGAAATAACGTATAGCGAAGTAGCTAAAGCAATACAGCTAACAAAAAGTAGAAAAGCAGTTGGCCCCGATAATATACAAGCAGAATTACTAAAATATCTAAAAGACAATGGTATAAGGGTTCTAAGGGAATTACTCAATGCAATATATAAATCAGGGGATATACCTGAGGATTGGCTTATATCCACTTTTGTGTCAATACCAAAGAAAAGTAAGGCCACTGAATGCGATGAATACCATACCATAAGCTTAATGAGCCAAATTATCAAAATTTTCCTTAAAATAATATATGCTAGAATACATTCAAAATGTGAGATGGAATTATCTAATAACTAGTTTGGATTTAGAGGTGAACTGGGGACTAGAGAAGCACTCTTTACAATTAATGTGCTAGCACAAAGATGGCTAGATGTAAATAAAGATGTAAATAAATTTGGGTTGGGAAAAGTAGGGTCTGTAAAAAGTTTTATACAACCGTAGTTCATCACAATGAACTATAGGGGGCGTCGCGCCTTTCTCAAGTGTATATCGTATATTTTTATACAAGACGCTATCAAACCCGCTATGTTCTACAGACTTCCTAAGCCCTGGATCTGGCAACATTGCCATGACGCTTATGTTAAGCTTTGTTTTATAAACGTTTGGTTATAATAGCTCGCATTTAATATTTGATGGAGAAAAGTGACGTAAGAATTACATCAGCTCGTATGCGAGTTCTCTTCACATTTGTAAATTATTCTCTGTCTTTGAAAAATTGAAGGTTTTAATATTTATTAATAATAATAATATACTTTATTTATAGCATATAACTAGATAAATTCCTTATAATACATTATAATTTCTTAAATATTAATGTAATTTATTACATATTTTTTACACTGTTTCTTAAATAATGTTAAAGATGTACAGTTTTTTACATTAGCTGGATGTGAATTATATTCAACTAAACCTTTATGAAACAGATTATTTTGTCCTATATTTGTTGTTAGTGTATGAACATAAAAATTATTTCTACTTCTAGTATTATGATCATGAACATCTTCTACGAATAGTGATTCATTTAAAATGTGCTCTGGGTATATTCGGTTTTTATTTTAAATATTATTAAATGTTTAAAAAATAATATATAAAAATCTCTGTCCTATTACATTGAAAGCTAATTTAAGAATCTTTACTGTAATACCATCGACACTACTATTCTTATTAGTAAATTGTTTCTATTTTTTTTAACTCCAAAAACTCTATTGGTAAAAATTTTTCGAACTTGCATTGATGTACATTAATGTGGCTTAAATCAGTTTCAATTTGGGTTAAATTTGTTAATGTAATAATTTGTTGCATGCTGTTAATAAAGTAAATATTGAATTTTTCTGCAATTTGAATTTCCTTTTTTTCTAACTCATTGTCAAAAATAATACCTTCCTTTTTTTGTCTGTTATGGCCTCCTTTAATTAATTCTTTAACTGTTTTACACATTTCTGTTGAGTTATTTTTCATATCATCTATTTTTTCTTGATAATAATTTGTCTTGTGGTTCCTGATCAAACTAACAATTCCATTTCTTTGTTGTCTATACCTATTCATATCACTTTCTTCTTGTGTAAAGATTGCTCTTTTATATAATCTGTCCCTTTCTTCAATTTCCAAGGCTATTTCTGGGGTCCACCAACGCTTACAACTCCATTGACATTTAATGGTTTTTTTAACAGTTGGAGCATATCTGTTTAGTGTGTCCATTATGGTTTTAACTAATGTTTCTGCTAGTTGATTGGTGTTTGTACAGTCCGGATTCCATGGTTGATCCATTAGATCTAATTGAAATTGCATTTCATTGAAGTTGCTCATGTCTCTGTGTTGTATTGTATATTCTTCATATTTTTCTTTCACTTTTGCATTTACAGTTATTATTGAGTGATCGGTTATTTTTGGAACATGGTGTACCTGGACATCAATGGTTTTTTCATTAGATACAAGAAGATCTATGAGTGTAGCACTGTCCTTAGTGATTTTTGTAGGTTGGTCGATAATCTGATGTAGTCCATTATTTTTAATTAAAGATCTCAGCCTATTTTCATAATATGAATCCTTTAATAGGTCAATATTAAAGTCTCCGATAATTAGTAAGGTCTCTGATCTACTAGCATATACATCAAACAAATTTTCAAGTTTCATTAGAAATTGAGCATCACTAGAGTTTGGAGAGTGATATAAGTTTATAAAGTTATATTTGTATGATTGAAAGCATATATTAATACCTACAATCCATGTGTTCATATCAATGGTATCTTTAAGTAGGACTTTATATCTGAATTCATTTTTTATATAAATGATTAGAGTAAGGTTAACAGGATTTTCGAACAAGTGAGACAACGCAACATAATACGGAAAAGTTAATTTCTGGGGAAAGTGGATGGTTTCCAAATAAGGTGGAAAAGTACATATGTCATTTTCCGTAGTAATCAAACGATAAATTTCAAGAACTTTTTTAGTATTAAAGTACTGTAATATCTTTTTTGTACGTTTGTTTGAAGGATTGTTTGTGGTTAATTAAAGCTTTATTCTTTTCCTGTTAAGATGAGAGAATGAATGCTTGAACTATTTGGTTTCTGAATTATTTTCTGATCCCTCGTTTACATTCGATTCCTTGGGTAGTATCCAAGGCAACGGTGATCATCACATTTATTGCTCCCTTGGGTTTTAGAAGTTTTCCAGCAGAAAAAGTCTCCATCAGCTTGCTTGAGGACAGGGTTGGAAAGAACTAGTGAATGTACGCATAAGATGCGGTTGTGATTGTAAAGCAACTTGATAGATACGTAAAAAACCGCGTTTTTTCTTTGGCTGGTTTTACAATTGATTAAAGTTAGTGCAGGGCTCTTAATGTTAATGTTCGTTACAATAATAAGAACTTAACCTATAGAAAAGCGCTAATAAGAATAACGTGAGAATCGAATGAGATAATTGAAAACGGTTAAAATTAAGACAGCAGATTCACAATTCTAGGGCTCGTTGCAAAATGCAAATAACTAAAAACTACAAAACTTAACCTAAGAGGAACGTATGAGGATTCTGTTGGACTTGTAGGTTGTTGGTTGGATCATAATCGTATATGCAACATAAAAGGAAAATAGTAAATGTATGTACACATATATGTCTAACAGGTAACAAAAAGTAATTGCGAACGTTCTATACATAAACGGCACAAAAAAAGATAAGGATTTGTAATGGGCTGCATCCGAGCTTATCTGCTATGTATTCCCTGTGTTCCCGATCACACGAAGTAACGAATTTTTGATACGACCGTTTATTGAAGTTCACAACAACCGATTTGTAATTATACGTTTTGCGACACACTGTTGTGGGGGTTTCTTGTAGGGTTCTGAAACTTTTTCTGGAATAAATAGGTTTAGCTCAGGTTTAAATCGACAATCTATGCCAACGAAATGGCATAATTCTTGTTGCATTCTAAGGATTGGAAAGTTATGAATAGCTTCTCCTTTTGAAATTTGCGACGTAACTCCATCACTGTTAACTGTGTGGTCGAGACAAGTTAGTTCTTTGGCTTTAAAAATTGTTTTTTTTTAATTTGATAGTAAACCGTAATGATATAGGCGTTGAAATACTTTCTTTAAATGCTGTAGATAGTCTGCTTTGATGGCAGAAAAATTTAGAACAGAAAAAACTTTATACAACCGTGACTTTAGATAGATTATCACTTCTGGTAGTGGTGGTGCTTGTATTGATCCTCTACTGGGATTATGCTAATTGATTTCTCGACATCTGCTTCATAAATAGGATCCTGGTATCTTGAATGGTATGCTTACAAGAGTAAGTTTCTTGACAGATTGTTGCGTGTTCAATTAAAGTCGGCGGTCACCACATGTAATATCTTCTGTGTTTGTTTGTTTGAAAGACTGTTTGTGGTTAATGAATGCTTTATTCTTTTACTGTTAAGTTGAGAGAATGAATGCTTGAACTATTTGGTTTCTGAATTATTTTCTTACTCCTTGTTTATATTTGTTGCATTGGATACTACACGCACACATACATATCACTGGATCACAGTACTGTAACGGGTTAACACTGTGGCGGTGTTAGTGTTACACTTATTATTAATTCTTTTAGACGGAATAAAACACAGGTTTATATCTAAGAATTATTTATTTGACTCTACTACTTTATTGATACGCGTTGCCTAGTACCATTTCGTATCTATGCAAAAATATATGAGTTGTGAGTCGTTCACAACATTACCCCGCCCGATCTGAAACGTGGGTATTACACACATGAAAAAGAAAAAAATACGGAATGGTATTTTAGAGAAAAAATGGAGTATTTTAAGGGAACTTGAACAAAGTTGTAAAATTCTCCAGCTACAAAAACTCTACTAGGCAGTATAGGTAGTTACAATAAAAAACTTAAGCTAAATAACACTACGGAACTTGCGACGGCAACTCTTGGAACCTGTAAACAGAAAAAAAAAACAGAAAAGTGTTCAAATTTTTAAAGTCAACAGGTAAAAGGTTTTCAAAAGATGCCCTCGCGTAGCATTTGAAATCAGTTTATTGTTGTCTTAACATTATAAAGTAACTAATCTAAAAAATATGCAGGCTTTAGCCTATCTAAAGAGATAGGGCCAGTGTGATTTTCTAGAGTGGCGTATTTAACTGTCCGTTCTAACACTTTATAGGGGCCTAAATAACTGTCTTTCATGCCCAGGGTGTGCGTGTCATTACGAACGTATACGTGTGTGCAGTTGGTCAAGTCTCTGGGGACGAAGGACTGACTGGAATACGTTTTTGTAAAAAAATACTTCTGCTTCCTCATACGACGTTTGAGATTGGCTATGAAATTAGGAAGGTTCATGTCGTTAGCCAGTTGTTCTTCTTCGAAGAAATCTCCAGGTAGTCGTAAAGGGGTAGCATACAGGATTTCTGCAGGAGAAACATTAACTTGTGATTTCAGGGTTGCACGTAAGCTCAATAGAATCCAAGGGAGATTTGTTAACCAGGAGGAAGTTCCTGTGGTTTGAATGGATTGCTTGAGTGTCCGATTAAAACGTTCGATAACGCCTTGACTAATCGGATGGAAGGCCGTGCATTTGACGTGTTTAATCCCTAACATGGCCATGAAGTTGATCCATGCATGCGAAAGGAAAATTCTTGCATTGTCCGTGGTGAGGTACTTGGGAATTCTAAAGCGGGACACCCACGTGTCGACAAATGCAGTGATTACTGACTCCACGGAAGAATCCTTCAGAGGAATGGCTTCCGGCCACCGACTGTAGCGGTCAATAATGGTCAGGAGGAATTTATAACCTCCCGAAGAAGGAAGGTGTACTAGGTCGAGATGGACCTTAGTAAAACGTTCATCTGGTTCCACAATAGATTGTAATACTCCAGCTATAGTGGAAGACGAACTGTCTGCAGCTATACTGATAGGGTTATTAATTCGCGGATGTACCAATAAAGTAGCGGTAATCAAAGCATTCTTCGCGTGCCTAAAGGCTTCTATTTGTTCTTGATTTAACTGGACAGACTTTAGCGAAGCTTTACCAGGAACAACTATAGAGGTTAACGGTGCCAGAATTTTCGCACAGTTTGGTACAAATTTATGGTAATACGAAATTAAACCAATGAAATTGCGGAGTGCTTTCTGACTTGAAGGCAATGGGTAATCAATTATAGCTTGGACTTTGGAAGCCATTGGTTTGATACCGCGTGTATTAACGTGATGTCCTAAAAAATCGAGCTCATTTACTCCAAAGAGACACTTTGGTAGGTTTATAATTAGGCCATTGTCTTTTAATCGGGAAAACACTTGGTGTAAATGTTCAATATGTTGCTGCGAATCAGCACTAAAAACTAATATATCATCTAGATAAGAAAAACAAAATGGGAGCTCTGATAACACAGTGTCCATGAAACGACTCCAAGTGCTGGCTGCATTCCGTAGTCCGAAACACATCCGTTTGAACTCAAAGAGTCCCAGAGGTGTGATAATAGCAGTCTTGTGAATGTCCTCTGCTGCTATTGGTATTGCGAAGTAGGCTTTTTTTAGGTCTAGCTTCGAGAATATGGTTGCACCAGCAAGTTTTCTTGTAAAGTCCGTTAAAAAAGGAATTGGATAACAGTCTGGTACTGTCACTGCATTAAGTTTTCTATAATCGCCAACCAAGCGATAACTATCTGTTGGGGCGATGGGGGCTGAGATATCTTGGTCGTCACCAGGAGGTAGTGCCTCTGCTGTGCCTACTGCTCGCTTTCCGACGATGTGAATTGGCGTGGCATAGCTAGATGATGACCGCTGTACTAAGTCAGCGTCCAAGAGCTCATTAAGATGATCTTCTAGAAAAGAAAGATGATTAGGGTTCAGTTTGCGACAGCGTGCTTTAACTGGGGGTCCGGTCGTGTCAATGTGATGGACTACAGTATGTTTAACTGGTTGATGGTAGTCGAACTTACGTAAAAGTTCTGGGAAGTGTGTGTTTAGCATCTTGCTATAAACATCAAGATTGCTAGACATGTTGTTAACAGTACCTGAAGAGTGTACGTTAATGTTTGAAGGTAAGGGAAGAAGAGGGGAAGAAATCGCAGGAGTAATGATTGACTCGAAAGGAGGATTCAAAACATTAGCCTGTGCGGAAAATATTTTTCGTTTAGTGCCAGTCTTAACTTGTTGGGTTGAGGAACCTTGACTGCGAGTTCGAGCGGGCTGGACATCTGCTGTGCAAATGACCCGTTGAGAAGAGCAGTCAGTCTTAACTGGTGGGGTTGGAAATTGACAACCTTGGCTGCGGTTTCGGGTGAGCTTGACATTTGCCGTGCAAATGACTCGTCGAGAAAAACAGTCAATAGTTAGGTTGTGCTGCTGTAAAAAATCCAGGCCTAGAATGGCTGTAGATATGTCAGCAACATAAAATTTCCAGGTGCATGGCGGTAGGCCAGGAATTGGGAAATGTAACCTCAAAGTTATAATACCTGTCACAGGAATTGACGTGTCGTTCACGGCCAAAAATGAAATGTTGGCAGGCGTGATACGTTGATTACAGGAAACTGTAACGTTGGTGGGTAAAATCGAATAATTCGCACCCGTGTCAACCACGAAATTAATTTTGTAGGTTAGGTCTTGTAAAAATATTAAATTAGAAGTTGGAGGGATTGAATCAACCCTGCATGGCCCTCCCTGGAGGCCAGGAGAGTGTGAAATTAGTTTTTTACTTGGAATGAACAATTTCCTGTACAATTACGTGCATTATTCTGAAATCGTCTATGATAATAACACGGTTGTAATTGGGAATTAGTAGTGCCCGAAGGCATGGTAGGACGTTGTTTGAAATGTTGTTTGAAATGTTGAGGATTTCGAAGGTTCGGAGAGATGCTGGAAGTCATAATGGATTGTTGTTTGTGCATGGTAGAAAATTTATTGGAAATGTTTGTAAGATTGGTCGTTAAACTGTCTAGTTTCGCTTCTAATGCAGTAGTAGTTAAAGGTTGTGGTGCCTTCTGCATAGAATAAATCAAATCTAATCTCTCTACAAAAGATATTAATGGTAAGTCATTGAAATTTAAGGATTGAATTTTGAGTTCTGATGGTAGTTTGGCTATTAAAAAGTCCTTGGTTAACTCTTCAGTCAGATCAAGGTCGATAGATAACTTCTGAATGTTAAAAAGCAATTCCTTAACACTACCAGAGAATTGAAGAGTCTCCAAAAGATTATTAATGCGAGATTCTCGTGGTCCCAGAATCGATTTTATTACTGCCCGTTTCAATGTAGTATATGGTTCTTGTCTAGGAGTTTTAATGGTCAAGTTGCGATGGGCGATTTGCCTAAAACGTCGAAAGGTAAGTTTAGTGTTAACAAGTTATATTTGTCGAGTTCATCATTGATCAGCATGCGAGCAAAGTATCTCTCTACCAAAATAAAATACAGGTCGATATCGTTACTCGTAAAAACTGGAAATGGAACTTTGACAGTCGCCATTTGAAATATTAAATAAGTAAATAAATGATTTGAACTTATCGGATCAGAAAGAGCACTAGTTCCGGTTCCAACGGTCACCCTCAGCCAGCCACGACAAGTCACGCAAGGCAGGTAGCAGGATCTTACGATGACAGGAGTCGAGCAGCAGCTGATGACAGATAACGCAGGAGCAACTAGATGTGGTTCACCTGGAGAATTCAGTGCAGCAGGTAAAGACCAATACTGCCAAATTCTTCTTCAGGAACGTCGGGTCACCATTTGTAACGGGTTAACACTTGGGCGGTGTTAATGTTACACTTATTATTAATTCTTTTAGACGGAATAAAACACAGATTTATATCTAAGAATTATTTATTTGACTCTACTAGTTTATTGATACGCGTTGCCTAGTACCATTTCGTATCTATGCAAAAATATATGAGTTGTGAGTCGTTCACAACAGTACTCACTCATACATATCGTCGACGTTAATGCATACTAGCGGAACTATTTTGTAGCAATTTTCCAGGAGCGCGGTTTAAATGCTTATAAAAACTTTGTTACAGATGGCATGATGAATTCTTTGAAATCGCAACTAGCAACATAGCTAGTTACAACATTTCAAAGAATTAAGTTCATATGCATTAACGGCGACGATATGTACTATATACCACCAATAAATAACAACGTCGTAGACCATTCAGGGTATAAATCGTGAGGTGTTCTTTATCAAAAATTAAAATGGGCGAACTAAGTTGAGCATCATTTGTGACTTTTTGCTAAAACGCTGAAGGAAAACTTTCTCGTCTGTAATTTGTAAGATTACTTAATGGAACTTTTAATGGAAACAGAGCACTCAAAACGGTCGAAGGGGCAGTGTATGTTGCAACCCCCAATTAAATTTCATGAACATTGGTATGGGGTAGATGCAGTAGCAGTACTTCACTATAGCAACAAGAAACGGCCACCTCATAGAACAAAAGATAAACGGAATAAATTCTGTGGGACGTTCTTTAACAAAAATGAAACTGGGTGGACTAATATGATTTGCGCCTGTTATATTTAGAACTACATGTATTTCAAATGTAATCAGAAAATCTCTGGTGTACAATTCGTCACTAATATAATACATATTCCAATTCACAAATAGCTATTTCAGAATACAATAAAAATTGATCTTTAACTTAGTACAAGTGCACTATAACGGAATTGAGCAAGGTTTGAAAAAACTTCTTCTTTTCTTCATTACCTTTCGACGTTTCTGTTAAAGACACTTAACCACCATATAGTGTATACTGTTTTGTACCTTCAAATTCATTAAACAGAAAGTAGGGATCGAACATTCCATAATTTTCTTGTAACTGTATAAACGCACAGTAAAAATAGAAACTGCTATTTTTTTAATCTAGGTTAAACTAATCAAATGTAGTGTATTTTCGTCAGCTAAACTTGAAAATGACTTTATGCTTGATTTGTTCATGTTTACGAGTAGCTAATATCCTGAACTTTGTAAAATATCAATATTAAACCACGCCCCCAGATGGATTTTGTCGTTTTATTTTCAAAAACTGTTAGGTTTATGGACTGGTTGTTAAGTGGGTTAGATAAAATAAAGCTTATTTAATTGACGCATGAATATATATCATACAGGATGTTTCACTTAAGATTCGTATCCTCTGAATAGGTGGTAGTACACATAAAATGCAACAAAAAAGCTGAAAATCATTAGTGTCTATCTTTCATAATAACCGAAAAAAGAATAATAATAATAATAATAATAATCTTTATTTGGCCAAAGAGCCTTACATGGTTTTTGAAAAGTGGGTAGCAGGTCGCTGGTCTAAGAATCACACTTGGAGCTGGATGTGCCTATCTAATACATTGACGCAGCTGCTTCCAGCAGTTCCCAAAAATTGACATTTTTAGCAAATTTTTGTCGATTTGCGTAAACACAAAAAGAATTTTTTGTTCCTATTGATGAATACTATCACACATGCAATTTATACGAAAGTTGAGTAAAACACCCTGTATGTAGACCAACAATTTCTACCAATACATTTGACGGAGCAACTTTAGAACATAACTTATTGATCTTGTATTCGTCATCAAGTACTTAGCTAAGAACAAAAATGTTGAGTTCGCAGTGCAACCTTAGCATCACTTCTGCAAAATTCATGAAGCGATGTTGTTGTTATTGTTGGTTGTACTATTATGATAATTTTGCAGTAAAAAGAATATCTTTAGGAGAATACCCTGTACTGGACAATTATTTTATAGAAACCAAATTGTATAGGGCATTTCACCTTGTTTTGAAATCTTTCTTACTTCGTTTGTACGTCATAGTGCATGACGTTTTACCTTTATTTTCTTTCTGCATTTTATAGAGCATTATTTGACTTGTCACTATTCGACTTGGGTCAAGTATACCTGTTTTGTGAAGAATTAAATTTTGCATTCAATGGTGTATTCATTAAACATATCACTAGCACAGAATTCCGTATCTAGCGGCAGCGGGTACGCTACAGCTACCACAAGCACAAAATAAGACTAATGTATGTTCTAATAACAACTGCCCTTGAACACAGAATTTTATCCAAATTGCATTTTTGACTTTTTTATTTTGAAGGTCTATAGCTTTGTAACATTTCATTTTTGAACATAGATATGTTGTGCTTAATGGCCTATTTTGATCAAAGGCATTGGCCCTCAGGAATTGGCATCATCTGCTCGAGATATCCTACATATAAAATGGGTGAAGTCTCATTTAATGTTAAATATCTAGCTAGATTTTAAAGCAGGCGTGGAATTAAGTCGTGAACTTAGAATTCTAAAACAAAAACCACTCAAGAAAAGAATTACTCGATACGAATATCAATATAAAGAACGAAGTAAGAAAGATCCAAAAACCCTGAAGTACCCTGTAGGTTTTATGTTCACTAAAAAGATTGATTAGTACAGGGTATACCCCTAAAATGTATCTTGCCAATACTAGAATTACCATATGACTAGCCCCAATAATAATGATAATATCGCCTCGTAGATTTTGCTGGAGATGCTGAGATAGAAGAAGACTGAACCAGGATCGCGTTCGATGCTCAACGAGATTTCCATAGCTATTTCATGATGAACATGAAATCACACAAAGTTATGCTCGAAGCTTCTCGTATAATATGTACCGACACAAATTATTTGTCTGTTTGACATATGATCGTTTTTCGATTACACAGAAACAAGACAACATGCACAAAGTTTTCTTAGCTTTTTGGTATGAAAGTTAAATAAAATCCTATTTTACCTAACTGGCTCCATTTTGATAAAACTAATAGTTTCTGAAAAAACAGTAAAAATCATGTGGGGGCATAGCTTACCTTCATCAGCTTCTCTGGTTCACCACTTTTGAGTAGTAACTTTTAAGGGGTTATTTAACATATCACAAAGAAGGCCTATCAAAAATCCAAGGATCTACCTCAATTCCCCTCTATTTTTACTAATTTGACTGAACTGTTACCGTGGCATTAAAATATACATATCTTAGAAACTGTTCATTTGTGCTAAAAACATAACAGTAAAATGTTCAGGAGGTCAAAAGATTTGGTTATAACATTTATTTTCTCAAAACACATATACATGACGTGTCTTCGAAACTTTTAATTGTATTCTTGTAAGCAAAAATAATCATGTTAAAATAAATGATTTAAAAACAAATTATTAAAAAACAATTATTTACATAAACCTTATGTATTTTAGAACAAAAGAGGCTCAATGCTATTTTCTCATGTTAATAATAATTTTTAGAGTTACATCGTTTTACGGAAAAATTTAATTTTTCTGCGTTTAAGGTTAACATATTTATGGAATTTACGAACAAATCAACAAAAATAAAGATCACTTATGTGCTTAGCATCCCGAAATCATTACGTCAATCGTAATTTTATCTCTGATACATTCGGCAACGTTGCTGGGTTCGGTAGGGTAGGTAGGCTTGCTTAAAATTATACAAATGGGTCTGTAAAAACTGTAATATGTATCGGGTTCAAGAACGACTGTCAAATATCATCAATATTTTTTTTCATATATTTTTACCCCTCGAGGATCTTAAATATTGCTTATCAGAAATAGATCAATATTATGTAAAATATACACATTTTAAAAATCAAAAAATGCGGGTCTACTAAAGACCCTACCATATAGTCCGACAACGTCGATTAAACCAATATATATATATATATATATATATATATATATATATATATATATATATATATATATATATATATATATATATATATATATATATATATATATATATATATATATATATATATATATATATATATATATATATATGAGGAGCTTGCGTGCAAAAGCGGATATATCCATTTCATTAAAATGTTCAGGAGATGAGAAAAACGTACTGCTCCGTGGCTCTTGCTGTTAGATCGAACGAGTTTATTTCTACATATTAAACTAGTTACAATGCATTGATGGTGCTTATTTATTTTTATTTTTTTGCTATACGTTTTCTGTAATATGTAAAAAACGTTTGGATATTTCCGGTTTTGCATCATAACATATGAAAATATGGCTAAAAATAAAACAAATTGGTTGAAAATTTTATTGTATATTGCAAAAATTAACAAATTGCAAAAATATTGTAAAACATAAATCAAAAACTCAAATAGGAATGGCCGGTTCCTCATAAAGACAGTCACATTGTTCACCGCTAGGCCCAGCGGCATCGAAGTTGTCTTCGTTTGTTTCTTGGGTTTCACTCAGTAGGCTTTTGTACCACTGTAGATCTTGACGTGATTCCCAATCTTTGCCAAAATTTTCCTTCATTAGGTTTTTGAGGCTACACTTTTTTTTATCCGGTAAGCAATGTTTTAGTACCATTCGTTGCAACTCAATCTTTACATTAGCTTTTCCTTTTTTTATTAATGATTCACTGCAATCTTTTGGCGTATTAATTTTATAATAGTCATGCGTCGTCACTGTAATTTTAACTTTTCCTTGGCTTGTTGGCGGCTGTTTTTTTATGTTAATCCTTTTAGCATCTGAAATAGCTTTTACCTTCTTATATACATCTTCTAATTTTTTTATATCGTAGATTTCCCAATCCTGTTCTAGCATTTTTACTTTTCCCACTTCAGTATATAATCTTACATATTCTTCTTTTGAAATTATAACAGGATGTTTTCTTAACAATTTCTCCACTCTGCCAAAACATCTGTCTGCTGCCATGAAGCTGTGACCCCGTACTGGAAATGTAATAGTTATTTCCGAAACATGTTTTGGGGACTTATTTTCCAACCAAAACATCAATGTATGAACAATGTGTGAGTTTTTGTTCTGGCCGGCACAGCCGTCGCAAAACAATCGAATTTGTTTTATATCAGTATAATCTAAAGTATCTAAGTGGTGGAGCAATGCTGAACCAACTTCTACAGATCCACGTCCAGCTAAATCTTCAGTCCACACATAGAAGGTAGGGTTTCGTGATGACATACCTACACAGCAAAACGCGTAGAAGCTTATCTGATGTGAATAAAACGCTTCTCCTATAGGCGTGCGTGGTAGGGGCTGCACTTGCTGCAGATCAAAACAAAAAGTGATACTATTTCTTGGTGTTTCCTTAGCCAGATCATAAAAGGTACTGGCCCGCTTCTTATGCACACGATATTCAATCGCGAGTTGTCCTCGTTTATCATCTTTTGTTTCAGTTTTATATTGTTGTTGTAATCTCGTACATGTTGAACATACATCAGTTGCTGGTGACGAGAAACCAATATTAAATTCTGTTTGAAAAATTTTGTGGAACATAAAGTAGGACACTTGATGTTCAGCAACATTTTCACTGTTAAACATTTTGTGTAATCTTGCAACAGATAAATTTGCACTTAAATAGATTCTCTTTGATTTTTTTCTATTGTAGTGACTTTCGCTACCTTTTAATCTGTTGATAAAACTGCGAATCAGATCTTTTTTAGATTTAGTTTTATTTGATATGTGATCGCCGCCTCTATTCTCCTTTGGTACTTCACCTTTCAGAAGTACTTTGGCAACGGTATTTATCCTGTGCTTTGTGATACCTAGTACTGCAGTAAAAAACTTGAGGCACACTCTTACAGCACCATTACCTGCCTTGAGAAAATATGATACACTAAGCTGCTTTAAAGAGTCTATGTTGTTGGACCTGCGTCGCTGAACAGGTGCAACAGACAACATATGGCACAGTCTGATATCTTGATTGGTTTTTACAGAGTCTTGGTAAAAAAGTTTTCTCAAATTGCGAATGTCTCTAAATTTCACGTTATTGCATTTAAATGTTTTTCCATTGTGGTTGCAAGGTCGCGTAAAATTCATCAAGTGCGGATCTGCATTCCCATATCTGTATTAATGCCGTAATTATACAAAGAAACAAACAAAAAAAACAACTAACCTTTGTGATGATTTATTTTGTCGTCGCGTTGGTTCTTTCAATCGCTTTCTGGTTCCTCTGTTGCCTGCTTCCACAGTTATTAACTCTTCTTCCATTTCTACGAAATGTTCGGCACTCGGTTCACCACTTGGTAAATAATAATTGTATTAAAACAGCTACTGCAACTGCAAAAAAATATGCTGAAAGTTGCAGAAAATCGATTTTGTTGATCACTTTTGGCGACATCTGTTACCTTAAAAATGTAGCTTAAAAAGATTTCTTCATTTTCATATTATCTACTATCAGAACCCGTATATTCCTATTGGTCGTTGGGAGTGACATCTGTAAACTGTGCTCATAAACGATGATATACACAGAAGCATGGATTTCCCCGGTTTTGCTTGGAAAATCGCGAGTTGTCCTCGTTTATCATCTTTTGTTTCAGTTTTATATTGTTGTTGTAATCTCGTACATGTTGAACATACATCAGATGCTGGTGACGAGAAACCAATATTAAATTCTGTTTGAAAAATTTTGTGGAACATAAAGTAGGACACTTGATGTTCAGCAACATTTTCACTGTTAAACATTTTGTGTAATCTTGCAACAGATAAATTTGCACTTAAATAGATTCTCTTTGATTTTTTTCTATTGTAGTGACTTTCGCTACCTTTTAATCTGTTGATAAAACTGCGAATCAGATCTTTTTTAGATTTAGTTTTATTTGATATGTGATCGCCGCCTCTATTCTCCTTTGGTACTTCACCTTTCAGAAGTACTTTGGCAACGGTATTTATCCTGTGCTTTGTGATACCTAGTACTGCAGTAAAAAACTTGAGGCACACTCTTACAGCACCATTACCTGCCTTGAGAAAATATGATACACTAAGCTGCTTTAAAGAGTCTATGTTGTTGGACCTGCGTCGCTGAACAGGTGCAACAGACAACATATGGCACAGTCTGATATCTTGATTGGTTTTTACAGAGTCTTGGTAAAAAAGTTTTCTCAAATTGCGAATGTCTCTAAATTTCACGTTATTGCATTTAAATGTTTTTCCATTGTGGTTGCAAGGTCGCGTAAAATTCATCAAGTGCGGATCTGCATTCCCATATCTGTATTAATGCCGTAATTATACAAAGAAACAAACAAAAAAAAACAACTAACCTTTGTGATGATTTATTTTGTCGTCGCGTTGGTTCTTTCAATCGCTTTCTGGTTCCTCTGTTGCCTGCTTCCACAGTTATTAACTCTTCTTCCATTTCTACGAAATGTTCGGCACTCGGTTCACCACTTGGTAAATAATAATTGTATTAAAACAGCTACTGCAACTGCAAAAAAATATGCTGAAAGTTGCAGAAAATCGATTTTGTTGATCACTTTTGGCGACATCTGTTACCTTAAAAATGTAGCTTAAAAAGATTTCTTCATTTTCATATTATCTACTATCAGAACCCGTATATTCCTATTGGTCGTTGGGAGTGACATCTGTAAACTGTGCTCATAAACGATGATATACACAGAAGCATGGATTTCCCCGGTTTTGCTTGGAAAACCTGGATATAGCCAGTTTTGGTGCAAAACCTACATTTTAGAAGGCTATTCAAGGCACTTATAACCGTTTTTGCTTCAAATACACTGCATAGGCTTGTAGAGCTCATCGAACTCCACAAAATTGCGTAAAAAAATCTAAATGCACAAAATAGGGATATATCCGCTTTTGCACGCAAGCTCCTCATATATATATATATATATATATATATATATATATATATATATATATATATATATATATATATTGTAGTGGATTTTGCCCTTTGAAAGTATTTATTTTAAAAGGAAAATATTTTTTTTTAGGCTAAGGTCAATTTTCGTGATGTTAGGTGATCATTAATGAGTTTCCGTTATGAAAGAACGAAATATGAATTTTCTTTTTGTGATTAAGCCCAATTTTATGAGACGCTAATGGTTTGAAATTTATTGTACGCAAATTTTTATTATTTTGAAATTGTTAGTTTCAAATTACTATATTGGAAACAATCAGACTAATTAAACACTTATAAATTGTGTCACTATTAATTAATTACGTTATTTTATATTTAATTTTGTAAATCAAAATTAATGCATTAGACTGTATATTAAGAAATGAGAATATTTTGAAGAATTTTGAAAATTCTACTAGAGGGCACTTTATGTGTCAGGTTTTGGGAGAGAAAGGAAATGTATGGGACTTGTTTAGAAATGCTTGAGGTGTAAACAGTTAAGTTCACCGTGGTATTACTAGATATTTGAATAAAAGGTGTAAACAATAAAGTTCACCGCAATAGTAATTTTAAATATTTAAAACAAAAGTGTAAACAGCAAAGTTCACAAAAAAATATAATAAATTAATAATAATAAAGATTAATGTAAAAATAACGTTCATCACTGTTATAGCCTAATGTTTGTAATTTGTTTATGTGGAAATAATATTTTTTTGTTTGGAATAGCGGGAAATAAAAATACTAAAGTGTTATTGTGTTTTTATTTTATTAAAAATAAAAAGCATTAGATATAAATTGCGTACACAATACTGCAATAAAACATTAGTAAACAAAACAACAAAACAGGACTTACTCTATAAAAATAAAAGAAATAAATCAACAAATCTTCAAGAACGGTAAGCTGAATCCATGTTCCATATTACTCCAAGGCATCCTGGATGGCAGCTTCCTGGCAATCATGCGTCCTGCATCAACTATGAGCTCTTCAGCTGCTGATGTTCCGGCGAGCTTCTCCAGGTAGGAAAATATTGTGTGGTGAAACATTTTTCTTTTGGTTTTGTGTGTGCAAGAGAATTTTCAGCTACAAGACAACAATCTAGATTCTCAGTTTTATGATACTTGTAATAGTTATTTTTTTTTTATTAGACAGAATGTAAAGTCTGATCGTTATTTGAATCATAAAAGTAATTTATTAATTTTTCTTAGGAAAGAAGGAATTTGAGAACTTTTCATGACACTACCTGAGATCAACAATTTCAATTAACTTTTTGAAATTTGTAACATGTTTATCATGCTCAATCTAAGTGAGCTGGCGCCCAACTTTTAGTTTTTATAGAATTGGTCGATTTTTTTTTGGTTAAGTCGACGAACATCATTACATTTAATGGCAGCCTGAGCACGTGGGGCTTTTTAAAGGTCTTTCTTAAGAATAATTAATAGTTAACCACATTTGTGCTATTTGTTTTGAAAATTTGTACAGATATACACAAAAGGGAAAGATGTTTTTCGTTTGAGATTAAAAGTTTTTGCACATTTACGTTTGTAAATTTATGTTTGCCATTTGGGTACATGTGACCTTGCTTTAAAGAAAAAGATAATTTCTTTGTGCCTTAAAAATAATTTTATTTGCATTATTGTTTATGATTTGGAATAATAATCTACTAGAGAAAAGAATTTTGTTTTTCATAAATAGAAATCCAGTACATTTGAAATTGATTCATATTTTGATTATCAACATTTTGAAACTGGTTGGGATTTTGCTTTTATGTGGAATATTTTTTTAAGTTTCGCAAACACAAAATTAAACGATTAAGCTATGCTTGCCATCTGTATTTAGTGAATCTTAATTATTTTCATCTAGCTGTTTATAAAATTGAACAGTTTTGAATAGACTAAAAACAAATTTTGTCAAGAAATGAAAAACATTTATGAGGGGAATTTTACAAAAACAACTTCTACCCGTTTACTTGAAATTGTGTCGATATGAATATTTTGTTAATACATAGAATTTATTTGCAAAATAAGAATTGTTTATCAAGATATTGGAATTAAAACCTTCTATCATTTTTATATTTTACGAATGGATGATTGTTTATCTTAGATTTGCTCCTTTGTATTTGATACGTATTTACTAATGTACTTGGGGTTTAAATGAAATATTAAGCTAATTGAATTCTTTAAAAAACAATTTTGTTATTTATTAGAGGAAAGACGATAAAAATTTAAATTTATTTGATATCAATAGAATTTTGAATAAATTCAAGGTAAATACTTTGAACTGGTCGTGTTAGATGATGATAAAAATAAATCTAGGAAAGCAGATAAAGAAAACTGTTTTGTCTTGTTTACATTTTATTGTAATTTTGCATTGTGTTTAATCTACCTCAAAAGGGAAATTTATATAATTATAAAAGGACGAAACAATTTTTTTTCTCTCACGTATGTAGTTTTAAAAAAATCAAAACATTTTACAAAAAACGGATTGTAAATTGCCGAATAATTTATCGTACGGTTTTCTGGTATAAGAAAGGTTTATTCATATGACTTCTCCTAAAAACATCCATACTGCATTTGATTCTGGTGTTAAGTCGACAAAGAAAACTAATTTATTAAAAATGGAGGCTGTAGACTCAGACCTTACACTTGAAAATATTACACAGCTTTTTAATGCGGAAACTAAAGAAGATGTAGAACCAGTTGTACTAGATCAACAAGAAGGACAGATTCCATCACAAGTAGAAAAGCCTGATCTTCTGCAACAGTTACTACTGAAGATGGAACAACAAATGAACATGCAACAAAACCTGCAACAAGAACTAAATGAAAAATTTAAAAATCAAGAAAAAAAACTTGACTTTCAACAACAAGAACTAAATGAAAAATTTAAAAATCAAGAAGAAAAACTAAACATTCAACAACAAAGTACAGAAAAGCTTTTACATGATTTCAACAAAAGATTCAAAAAGATAGAACAATCCTTACAAGAACAAAAAAACGAAACAGCCAGTTTAACCAAACTACTAAGATATGAACCTAATGAAACAACAGAGATAGAAGATATTCAAGAAGATATGTACGAGGAAATAGAGAGGTGCGAAGAAGATAGAATAAACGATTTTCTCAAAGTGGAACAAGACACACAAGAGAATAAACCGAAGCTACTTCTTGTCGATATTAAATTAAGTGAAAAGGAAGAGGATTCCAAAGAGACAGATTATGAAACAAAACAAAGAATAGATAATTTAGAAGAGAGATTAGTACGAGAAATTGATTTGGAGAAAAATGAAATAGATGAAAAAGAAGAAAATGAAAAAGATTTTAATAGTATGATGAAGTATTCTTTAGAAGCGGTTATTGAAGAAAGTAGTAAAGAAATTATAATTGTAAAAGTTAACGAGTCTGATGAAGATAATATTAAGAATATCGAAGAAAAAGATAGAATGGATAAGTTCATAGATAGAGAGTTGGACGAAGTTTTTTAAATGAAGCTACCAAATTTATAACAGTGAGAATAAAAAGAATTTATGACTTATTCAAAATGAAAACAGTAGTTGATAAAAACAAAACAAAATTTAATTGGTTTAATAAGAAAAAACGGATTTTTGTAAAAAAAAAATGTTTTGGTTTCTATAAGAAGGTAGAAATACAAATGAGCAATACACACGAGTCTTTTTTTTATTTGTGGCATTATTTTATTTTTATTATGGCTACAATTTCAAGTTCTTATCAATATGGGGATAAGACTTTTATTGTACCCAAGGGGGGGTAAATGTAGTGGATTTTGCCCTTTGAAAGTATTTATTTTAAAAGGAAAATATTTTTTTTTAGACTAAGGTCAATTTTCGTGATGTTAGGTGATCATTAATGAGTTTCCGTTATGAAAGAACGAAATATGAATTTTCTTTTTGTGATTAAGCCCAATTTTATGAGACGCTAATGGTTTGAAATTTATTGTACGCAAATTTTTATTATTTTGAAATTGTTAGTTTCAAATTACTATATTGGAAACAATCAGACTAATTAAACACTTATAAATTGTGTCACTATTAATTAATTACGTTATTTTATATTTAATTTTGTAAATCAAAATTAATGCATTAGACTGTATATTAAGAAATGAGAATATTTTGAAGAATTTTGAAAATTCTACTAGAGGGCACTTTATGTGTCAGGTTTTGGGAGAGAAAGGAAATGTAAGGGACTTGTTTAGAGATGCTTGAGGTGTAAACAGTTAAGTTCACCGTGGTATTACTAGATATTTGAATAAAAGGTGTAAACAATAAAGTTCACCGCAATAGTAATTTTAAATATTTAAAACAAAAGTGTAAACAGCAAAGTTCACAAAAAAATATAATAAATTAATAATAATAAAGATTAATGTAAAAATAACGTTCATCACTGTTATAGCCTAATGTTTGTAATTTGTTTATGTGGAAATAATATTTTTTTGTTTGGAATAGCGGGAAATAAAAATACTAAAGTGTTATTGTGTTTTTATTTTATTAAAAATAAAAAGCATTAGATATAAATTGCGTACACAATACTGCAATAAAACATTAGTAAACAAAACAACAAAACAGGACTTACTCTATAAAAATAAAAGAAATAAATCAACAAATCTTCAAGAACGGTAAGCTGAATCCATGTTCCATATTACTCCAAGGCATCCTAGATGGCAGCTTCCTGGCAATCATGCGTCCTGCATCAACTATGAGCTCTTCAGCTGCTGATGTTCCGGCGAGCTTCTCCAGGTAGGAAAATATTGTGTGGTGAAACATTTTTCTTTTGGTTTTGTGTGTGCAAGAGAATTTTCAGCTACAAGACAACTAGATTCTCAGTTTTATGATACTTGTAATAGTTATTTTTTTTTTATTAGACAGAATGTAAAGTCTGATCGTTATTTGAATCATAAAAGTAATTTATTAATTTTTCTTAGGAAAGAAGGAATTTGAGAACTTTTCATGACACTACCTGAGATCAACAATTTCAATTAACTTTTTGAAATTTGTAACATGTTTATCATGCTCAATCTGAGTGAGCTGGCGCCCAATTTTTAGTTTTTATAGAATTGGTCGATTTTTTTTTGGTTAAGTCGACGAACATCATTATATATATATATATATATATATATATATATATATATATATATATATATATATATATATATATATACATATACATATACATATATGTTACATTTTAAGTTTCCGCGGATATTATATGATACTTCACTACTTTTCCGGGTTTCACTCCGCGTATTCACTATTCGGCACCTAGAGGAACCAGACAATGGTTGACGACGTTTCGGCAAGATCACACTTGCCATCTTCAGGTCACTTCTAACTTCCTTCTGCTTCGCGTGGTTACACGATGTAGACTGACGTCTTGCTGTAGCGGTTGGTCTTTATATACGGTTACGGTGTTGCGCATGGTTGCGGTCGGCTGGTTTTTGGCGCGGCTGCGTGTCATTGGTCTCGCTTGATCCGGTGGCTTTTTTCTCGCTTTCCCTTTTATCGTTCTGCTGTGCTGGTTTTCGCTTCTTGACGGTGATGCTGGTTATAGCTGGTTTCCAAGCTGATGGTAGTCGCTGTGTATCGTCCCTGGTATTAAGATTGTTCGGACGTTTCTCGATCTCAATGGCTTCTCTTATGGTTCGTCGGGTCTTATGTTGTATATTCGCTAAAACTTTTGTATTTTCGAAATCTATGTTATGAGATGTACCACTTACATGTTGTGCTAGTGAAGACGTTCTCTCATTTTTGTTGACTGCATTTCGGTATTCTTCTCTTCTTACTTGAATTCTTCTGTTGGTCTGCCCTATGTAGGATTCCCCGCAGTCTTTACAAGGGATCTCGTATACTCCTTGGCTTTCTAGTGGTATTTTTGCTTTTGCGGATGGAAGCATGTTTCCAATCTTCTTGTCGGTGTTGAAGATGGTGTCGATGTTGTGTTTTCTCAGCACTCTACTTATTTTGTACGTGGTCCCTTTGATGTACGGTAAGTGCGCTTTGGATACCGATGTTTCTTCTTCCTTTGGCTTTGGGTCCCTTGGTGTTAACGCTTTCTTGATATTTCTGGAAGAGAAACCATTTTGTTTTAATGCCAACTTCACCTGTTCTAGTTCTTGATGTTTATTATCGTCATCAGTCAATCGTTGTGATCTAGTTATTAATGTCTTGACTACTGACTGTAGTTGCGCTGGGTGGTGATGTGACTGCGCGTTCAGGTAGCGATTTGTGTGGGTTGATTTTCGGTATACTGTGTATCCCAGGCTGCCGTCTTCCTTCTTGATTATAGATACATCTAGGAAAGGTAGTTGATTGTCCTTTTCCACCTCCATTGTGAATTTGATCTTCTGGTGTATGTTGTTGGAGTCATGGATAAGGGTGAATATGAAAGAAAAATAGAAACCTTACTAAATGATCCTGGATACCAAACAATCTCAACGGATCCTACAACATACTTGGAAAAGACCACTAAAGCCAAAATAAAAGCCTGCAGTTTCAGTCAAGAACAACAGTTACAACTAATTCCGAGAGAGAAGTCGTCATCATGCCCTAAGCTGTACGGATTACCAAAAGTCCACAAGGAAGGTGTACCACTAAGACCCATCGTAAGCTCCATTGGATCACCACTGCAACCTCTAGCGAAATTCCTGGCCAAGCAACTGCAACCTTATGCCGAAGAAGCCGAATCTTACGTAAAGAACGCAAGTCACTTCAACGAGCGTCTAAAAGACATAACAGTGGCACCAGGAGATCTGCTGGTAAGCTTTGATGTAACCTCTTTATTCACGAATGTTCCAGTAAAAGAAGCAGTAGATATGATACAACGGAAATACCAAGTCCCAAATAAAATCATCGAGTTAACAAGACACTACCTAAACAACACCTACTTCATCTACAAAGATCAACGGTACAAACAAGTGGAAGGAGCACCTATGGGATCACCTTTATCGCCGGTAATAGCGAACCTATTCATGGAAGAATTAGAAGTCCGAGCAATAGAAACGGCAAGTGACAAACCTAAACTATGGCTAAGATATGTAGACGATACTTTTATTATATGGACCCATGGAGAAGAGAAGCTGCAGACCTTCTTACAGCATCTAAACAACATACACCAGAAGATCAAATTCACAATGGAGGTGGAAAAGGACAATCAACTACCTTGTAAAGACTGCGGGGAATCCTACATAGGGCAGACCAACAGAAGAATTCAAGTAAGAAGAGAAGAACACCGAAATGCAGTCAACAAAAATGAGAGAACGTCTTCACTAGCACAACATGTAAGTGGTACATCTCATAACATAGATTTCGAAAATACAAAAGTTTTAGCGAATATACAACATAAGACCCGACGAACCATAAGAGAAGCCATTGAGATCGAGAGGCGTCCGAACAATCTTAATACCAGGGACGATACACAGCGACTACCATCAGCTTGGAAACCAGCTATAACCAGCATCACCGTCAAGAAGCGAAAACCAGCACAGCAGAACGATAAAAGGGAAAGCGAGAAAAAGCCACCGGATCAAGCGAGACCAATGACACGCAGCCGCGCCAAAAACCAGCCGACCGCAACCATGCGCAACACCGTAACCGTATATAAAGACCAACCGCTACAGCAAGACGTCAGTCTACATCGTGTAACCACGCGAAGCAGAAGGAAGTTAGAAGTGACCTGAAGATGGCAAGTGTGATCTTGCCGAAACGTCGTCAACCATTGTCTGGTTCCTTTAGGAGCCGAATAGTGAATATGCGGAGTGAAACCCGGAAAAGTAGTGAAGTAAATATATATATATATATATATATATATATATATATATATATATATATATATATATATATATATATATATTGTAATGATGTCTGTCGATTTATATAAAAAAAATCGACAAATAATATCAAAACTCGATGCGCCGGCTAGTTCATATTTAGAACATGAAATGACAAATCTTTTATGTACAGGATTTGTAAAAAAAATTATCTCAGGGCAATGTTACGAAAAGTTCTCAGAAAATTGACCTTGAAAAATAATAAATGATCATAAGTTAACAATGCAAGAACAATCAGATCTCACATTGGTTTGAATCATTAAATAAATAAAGAAAATATACGTTGTGCGTTAATAAATCACCAGCACTAAAAAAAAAACAGAAACGTTGCACAACACAGTTCTCCTACCTTCTCAAGGAAAAAAAACCCCCAAGAGACGGATGCTGGCCTGGAATGCTGCGTGTTGCAGGAACCTACCCTAAGCTGCACCTGGACTGCTGGGCTCTGCACCGGATGAAAATTTCAACAATTTTTTCAGACTTGAAGAATTTAGAGTAAGCACTGTTTGTTCTTATTAAACACAAATTTAATTATTCTTTTGTATTAATTATTATTATATAAATATTTTGTTTATAGACGAAGAGAATAATCTTTAATCGTGTTAACTTGTATAACACCTTTTATTTGTAAAATTCTTTCTCTTGTAGAAATGTAGCAATTAAACTCGTTAGTAACTATTTAAAGAACTTTTATTTCAAACCCCAAATCTTTCCCCAAAAATATAAAAATGATAACTTTTTAACACAGTATGAACATCACATTTACAAATTAGCTTTCATAATCGATTAATAAACAAAATAACAACTTTAGTTGTTCTCAAATTTTATCTTTCCAAAATGCTAAACTAAATGTTTTAAGCAGAGTCACTGACTGACTTCACCCTCATTGCCAGACTAATTTTATAATTTTCAAAATGCTAAACTATATGTTTTAAGCAGAGTAACTGACTGACCTCCTTCATTGCCAGACTTGTCAGAACTCCTCCATCAACCAAAATTTCCAAAATACACACCAAAATATCTCCCTCTCTCTACATACAATACATGTGATAAATAAAAATTTGACAATAACAAATATTATAATTAAATTGAATTAAAACACTAAAAGATCGAAATGTATTTTAAACATAGTACAATAATAAGAAATGATCTGATCGCTCATTAATAAATTAATAAAAAGAAATTCAATTAACAAAATCATATGAGAAAAAAAAACTCATTGCATTAAAGAATTTAACATCATAAAAAAAATATAAAAGAAAATGTCATTTATGAGACAGATCTTAAATAGGAAGCAAATAAAATAATCTGAATTATAATAATAAATCCAAACGTTAAGTAGCCACCATAGGCATCACATAAATTGGGACACAAACACAAAAAGAAAATTTATATTCCGTTCCTTTATTCGGTGAACTTATTAATCAAAACTTATCATGAAAACTGACCTTAGTCTAAAAAAAAAATATTTTCCTTTTTAAATAAAATATTTTCGAAGGGCAAAATCCACTACATTTACCCCCCCTTGGGTACAATAAAAGTTTTATCCCCTAATAACGAAAACTTGAGATTGTAGCCATAATAAAAATAAAATAATGCCACAAATAAAAAAAACTCGTGTGTATTGCTCATTTGTATTTCTACCTTCTTATAGAAACCAAAACATTTTTTTTTTACAAAAATCCGTTTTTTCTTATTAAACCAATTAAATTTAATTCTACTCTGCACCTCTAGTATTGTTATTTTATTTAATTCATAAGTTTTTCTATTTACCCTCTCAGTTAAAGTATTGGTAGGTTCATTTAAAAAATCTTCGTCCAACTCTCTATCTGTGGACTTATCCATTCTATTTTTTTCTCCAATAATTTTGATGTTATTTTCATCAAACTTGTGTTTTTCTTTATCGCAAATACTAACGACACTACTATTAACAATTTTATTTTCTATAATTTTCTCTTCAGCTTTATATGTAATATCTTTAACATCGCTTTACTTTCATAATTTCCATCAGTCCCATTAACTTTTAAAACTGTAATTTCTTTGCTTCTTTCTTCAACAACCGCTTCGAAAGAATACTTCGTCATACTATTTAAATCTTTTTCATTTTCTTCTTCTTTATTCTTATCATTTTTCTCCAAATCTATTTCTCGTGCTAATTTCTCTTCCAAATTATCAATTTTTTGTTTTGTTTCATAACCTGTCTCTTTGGAATCCTCTTCCTTTTCACTTAATTTGACATCTACGTCTTGAAGTATTTTTGTGGTATTCTCTTTTATATCTCGTCCCACTTTGAAGAATTTATTTATGCACTCTTCTTCGTTCTTCTCTATTTTCTCGTACATATCTCCTTGATAATCTTCTATCTCTGTTGTTTCATTAGGTTCATATTTTAGTAGTTTGGTTAAATTGGCTGTTTCGGTTTTTTTGTTCTTGTAAGGATTGTTCTATCTTTTTGAATCTTTTCTTGAAATGTTCTTTCATTTCATGTATAAGCTTTTCTGTACTTTGTTGTTGAATGTTTAGTTTTTCTTTTTGATTTTTAAATTTTTCATTTAGTTCTTGTTGCATGTTCATTTGTTGTTGCTGGTTTTGTTGCAGGTTTTGTTGCATGTTCATTTGTTGTTGAATGTTTTGTTGCAGGATGTTCATTTGTTGTTGCATCTTCTGTTGTAGGTTATCATTGTTTACCTGCATCTGTAGTAGTAACTGTTGCAGAATATCAGGCTTTACTGTTTGTGATGGAATCTGTCCTTCTTGTTGATATGATACCACTGGTTCAACATCATCTTTAGTTTCCGCATTAAAAAGCTGTGTAATATTTTCAAGCGTAAGGTCCCGAATCTACAGCTTCCATTTTTAATAAATTAGTTTTCTTTGTCGACTTAACACCAGAATCAAATGCAGTAAGGATGTTTTTAGGAGAAGTCATATGAATAAACCTTTCTTATATCAAAAAAAATAAACAGTTCGATAAATTATTCAGCAACTACAATCCGTTTTGTAAAAAATGTTTTAATTTGTTTAACTCTAAATACGTAAGAAAAAAAACCAAATTGTTTCGTCCTTTTATGATTATATAAATTTCCCTTTTGAAGTAGATTAAACACAATGCAAAATTACAATAAAATGTAAACAAGACAAAACAGTTTTCTTTATCTGCTTTCCTAGATTTATTTTTATCATCATCTAACACGACCAGTTCAAAGTATTTACCTTGAATTTATTCAAAATGCAATTTAAATCAAATAAATTTTAATTTTTTTTTTACTGTCTTTCCTCAAATTAATAAAAAAAATTAAATACAAAGGAGCAAATCTAAGATAAACAATCATCTATTCGCAAAATATAAAAATGATAGAAAGTTTTAATTCCAATATCTTGATAAACAATTCTTATTTTGAAAATAAATTCTACGTATTAACAAAATATTCATATCGACACAATTTCAAGTAAACGAGTAGAGGTTGTTTTTGTCAAATTCCCCTTATAAATGTTTTTCATTTCTGCTGACAAAATTTGTTTTTAGTCTATTCAAAACTGTTCAAATTTATAAACAGCTAGATAAAATAATTAAGATTCACTAAATACAGATGGCAAACATAGCTTAGTCGTTTAATTTTGTGTTTGCGAAACTTGAAAAAAAAATATTCCACATAAAAGAAAAAAAAACCATTCAGTTTCAAAATGTTGATAATCAAAATATGAATCAATTTCAAATGTACTGGATTTCTATTTATGAAAAACAAAATTCCTTTCTCTTTTAGCTTATTTCTCAAAATCATAAACAATAATGCAAATCAAATTATTTTTAAAACACAAAGAAATTATCTTTTTCTTTAAAGCAAGGTCACATGTACCCAAAACGCAAATATAAATTTACAAATGTAAACGTGCAAAAACTTATAATCTCAAACGAAAAACATCTTTCCTTTTTGTGTATATCTGAACAAATTTTCAAAACAACTAGCACAAATGTGTTTAACTATTAATTATTCTTAAGAAAGGCCTTTAAAAAGCCCCACGTGCACAGGCTGCCATAAAATGTAATGATGTCTGTCGATTTATATAAAAAAAATCGACAAATAATATCAAAACTCGATGCGCCGGCTAGTTCATATTTAGAACATGAAATGACAAATCTTTTATGTAAAAAAAATTATCTCAGGGCAATGTTACGAAAAGTTCTCAGAAAATTGACCTTGAAAAATAATAAATGATCATAAGTTAACAATGCAAGAACAATCAGATCTCACATTGGTTTGAATCATTAAATAAATAAAGAAAATATACGTTGTGCGTTAATAAATCACCAGCACTAAAAAAAAAACAGAAACGTTTCACAACACAGTTCTCCTACCTTCTCAAGGAAAAAAAAACCCCAAGAGACGGATGCTGGCCTGGAATGCTGCGTGTTGCAGGAACCTACCCTAAGCTGCACCTGGACTGCTGGGCTCTGCACCGGATGAAAATTTCAACAATTTTTTCAGACTTGAAGAATTTAGAGTAAGCACTGTTTGTTCTTATTAAACACAAATTTAATTATTCTTTTGTATTATTATTATATAAATATTTTGTTTATAGACGAAGAGAATAATCTTTAATCGTGTTAACTTGTATAACACCTTTTATTAGTAAAATTCTTTCTCTTGTAAGTAGGTATTGGGCCACCTGGGCCAGACAGAAATTGACATGCCATGTGGCATGCCAATGGCATGGCTCCTCCCCCTGCTTCTGATTGGCTACCCCCACTCCTGTAGCTCCTCCCCTTGCTTCTGATTGGTCGCCGCCATCTTGGATTTCCGCGCCTACTTCTCTCTGATTGGTTAACCCCCACCCCTGTAGCTCCTCCCCTTGCTTCTGATTGGTTGAAGGCAGCCATTTTGGAACGTCTGGCTCCATTCTACCACGCCCTGGCGCCAGGCTACCACGCCCGCCGCCATTACGGGAATCTGTATTACCGGCAAACTGAGTGCTACCAATAGAGGGCGTAATGCTACAATTAGTGTGTATTGCTAAGAGAGGGCGTCATGAAGGGATCTGTATTATCGATGCGTTGTGTACTACTACTAGGTGGCGTGTCATGAAGAAGAAGAAGAAATCTGTATTACTACAGAGAGGCAACCATTTTATATCACAGCATCTTGCGTGCGCGCGCTAAATTTGAATCTGTCAATTTTAAATATTTGTCATTTTTGCATATGTCATTTTTAAATCTGTCAATTTTACTGCTGTCGTTTTTACATCTGTCATTTTAAATCTGTCAATTTTGCTTCTGTCATTTTAAATTTGTCATTTTTGCATCTGTCATTTAAATCTGTCATTTTGAATTTGTCATTTTTTTTGCATATGTCATTTAAATCTGTCATTCTTAAAGCAACCATCTTACCAGATTTGAATTTTAGCGCTAACTCTGGGATTGGATCCTTTCACTAAGCTGAAACGTTTCCACCACTACCTTCTCTAGAAGAAATAATAAAGCCATATAGGAATTAAAAAAAATTATGTTTATTAATATAGTGTTAAGGCTACATTTAATTTATAATAAAAAAAAATGTTGATAGAATGCTGGTGCTTGAGGACTTCAGGACTGACCTCTGTTTTCTATTTGCGGTTCCAGGGGCTGTAACAACAACGACAACAATAGAACATTAAAAAGGGGTTTATTGTATAAACTTGATGTTTACTCGTACCTTATTTAACTCCACAAACAGGCAGTCATCATAACAGTTTGTTTTCCCCATGTACATCAAACCTAGAGAAATCGTTTTAGCTTCAATCTGCTGGTTAAGCTCGGTAACCCTTTGATCTGTTAACTTATCGCTGATTCGCTTTGGTAGAAATGTAACATGCTTTTCAGCAACAATAATCACACTTTGACGCTTATCACGGCAAACGACTCTTTTGAATTGTAGTATCTCTGCAATTTCTTTTATTTTGTAATCACATAACTTCTTGATTGGCTTCTGGCTAACGGGAGATTTGTTCAATTGTTGTATTAGCAAATCCATTTTTTTCTATGTAAAAAAAAATAGACAAAAACTTAACACTCACAAGAATAATAAATGATTATTTTAACTTACCTAGTTCAAGCAAACAATAACAATATTACTATCACCGTAACCGATGTCAAGAACCAACTAAAACGGAAGGGGGTTTGACTGAGCTTTTATAAACTTCGAACCTGCGCGAATAAACATGATTTTAGATAACATCTTAATTTATCACCCTTCAGAACAAAAAGGGTATTGTTAAAAAAAAGCCTGCACTGTCAATTAATTACTTGAGATCAGATAAAAATCTAAATTTATTACCCTCGAAGATCGGTCACATAGATAAGTGCTACCTACATTTACAGCGCAGGTGTTCTTTAGGGTATTGTTAAAAAAGGGATCGACACCTGCACTGTCAAAGTAACACGAGTAGATAAAATCTAAATTTATTACCGTCGGAGCAAAAGGATATCATTAAAAAGGTAGACATCTGCACTGTCACGAGTAGATAAAATCTTAATTTATTACCATTCGGAACAAAAAGGGTATTGTTAAAAAAAAGGGATCGACACCTGCACTGTCATGTAACACGATTAGATAAAAATTTAAATTTATTACCCTCGGTGTCGTTTTTATAATTTACTACAACATTAAAATTTTAAATTAAACTTTTAGATGTAACTATTGATAACCATTTAATTTATTACACACACACACACACAGACCCTGAGCAAAGAAACTCGTTAACGAACAAAAGAACACCTGCGTTGTCCATGTAGGTAGCACTTATCTATGTGACCGATCTTCTAAATAAAGGTTGACTGTGTTAGAGCATTAAAAGTATTTTTTTTGTCATACTTTAGACATTTTTTATTAAAAATATACCTATTTAAAGAAATGGTTTTTTCGATTTATCATAATCACATTTAACAGAAAAGTTTCAATAGATTATAATATTGATATACTGTAATAGCAAAATAATCAAACATTTCATCACTCTGTGTATTATTAAGTACCTGTAAATCTCGCACGTTGACGGGTCTGATTTCTAAAGCTATTTCCAGGTAAAAAGACCTTTCTGTCTCTTCGAGCATTTAAAAGAACACACTTTAAATTTTTATAGAATTTTCTTTAAATAAAAAGGCACACAATTAAATCAAACCTCAACTGCTTGCCTCGTTCATTTATGAAGTGAAAGTTATAAACACATCCTTAAAAGGGAATCATATCGAATTTTGACAACAATCTGTCTATAGCCTAATAAAAATAATATAATATTACCATTGCATTCTCTGTTCGCACAATACGTTGAAATTTATCACATACCTAAACACAAATAGAACCGAGAAAGACACTAAAGTACAAAAGGCGATATCGAATGTAACCATTATTTAATACAGACAGGGTCATAACTTATTCGTCACACCTGCGTTCAATAAAAAACGGTATGACAGTTGAATGAATTATATCCCCAGAGGGTTAGAATGATACACGGTTTTTTATTCTAATAGATAAAATCTAGAAGGTATGTCAACTCTGGTCCAGAAAATAACATTTCAAACTGATTTATGACCCACAGGTGTTCACCGGAGAGAACGCTTTGTTCCTTTGTTAAGCGGGCAAATTGACTCGAGTTTTATTTTTATCTTATTGCATAATATTGCGCAACAATTCGAACCTATAAAGCCAACCACGGAAGTAGACAATCACTTGTTTGGGGTTACTCGAGACATCAACACATGTATGTTTTTTATGCGTACTGTTAATTATTACGTTTGTGTTTGAAGTGATTTGTGCCATTCTTGATTGTTATTACCAATTGTTGCTACAGAGTCTATGTGAAACTACAGCTTTAATCGAACAAAAAGGTAGGATTTATTATTATTATTGTTTTTTATAATAATCGGCAATCTCGTCCTCGCATGATTTTTCACGTCACTGTAACATAATCGGTTTAAAATAATTATTTAAGTTACATTTGAACAATATATATAACGTATTTTGTTTATAATAATAATAATAATAATAGTTGTAAATTTGAATTTCAGCAGGAATAGTTTTATATTTATTTTAATTTCCCTAGTTTGATTATCGATTAAAGTAGTAATTGTTTTATGCGAAGTGTGATCGTTATTAGTTGTTTATCTAGGGGTTGTAACATAGTTATTTAAATCATAATTTGAGGTTATGCTTTTTAGATTGGCTAAAAGACTTTATTAATTTGCATTAAAATTGATCTTTATAATTAATTTATAATATTTAATAGCTTGCATTGCATTCAGAGGTTATTGTTTATTTTGCGTCAATTTTTTAACCATCACGTAGCATCTAAGCTTTTTATTTTTAATTAGGGGTTAAGAGAAGCAGTTCGTGGATGGTAAAAGATTTATCTGTCCATTTGTCGCTATGTGATTTCTTAACTGTTGCTGTTATAATAAGGATAGTAATTTATTATAATATTTGTTTAAATTAGCTTGCTATTAAAAGTTTATTAATTTGCATTAAAATTGATCTTTATAATTAATTTATAATATTTAATAGCTTGCAGTGCATTTAAACTTTAATAATAAAAATTAGTCAAAGTTTATTTAAATTAACAACATATAATCTTTGTTGTTTTAGCCTTTGTTAAGTGTGCAAGTGCGATATTTTTTGCTATTGTTGCTGTTACTACTGTACAAAATGTCTTCTCTCTACGAAATTATCGATGAAACCGTGTCCACCATCAAGAAATTTGGCACCCTGAAACATCGACTGGTGTTTAAAGTAAACGACGCGTCAGTCGGTGAAGATCATTTGGAGCATTTTAAATCGGCCATCAACCAAATTTTGCGGGATGTGTTAAGCCGAGCACAACCGAATGATAAAGTAGGGGCCACATTTGAGTTTGACAGCTTCAAACAAAAACTTCCCGGCTACATGAGCCTCAGGCGCTCTGATGAAATCACCTTCAATGATGTCTGGGGCATTTTAGAATCGATTTTACAGAGCGATCCGGAAGCCCTGAGTTCGGACACCTTCAGACTAATAGCTACTATTGTAACACCACCTGCTGGACAAGGTCGCTGTCGTAACGGCACGTACAGTACCTTTGCCGAAGAGTGTAGCCGTCGCAGAGGTATTGTCACGATTAACAACACCACCAGTGACAATCTATGCCTACCCAGGGCTTTGGTCGTAGGCAGGGCTCACGCAGATAACAGTGCTGATTACAAGAAGATCCGTCAAAAGCAGACCGTGCAAAAGATAAAGGCCGAGGAAATGATGCGGGATGCTGGAGTAGCTTTCATTCCACCGGAGGGAGCCGGGGTCAATGAATTAAGGTTGTTCCAGCAGTTCCTGGCCCCCAACTACAAGATAGTAGTGTATAGCTACGGCTCGAAAGGGCGTTCACTTATCTTTGAGGGGGTCGTTGATAATGATGCCGCAACAAAGAACATCAATCTGTTGTATCACGAGCATCATTATAACGTCATAACATCATTGACCTCAGCCTTTGTCTGCCGTTATTTCTGTGAGCACTGTCACGTACCCTATAACAACAAGAGAGATCACCGGTGTGAAAAGTCCTGCGTAGGCTGCGGTAGCTCTCCGCCCTGCGAAAGAACAGCGCAGCTGATTAGGTGTCCGGACTGCAGGCGAGACTTTAAAAGTCAAGCCTGCTTTAACATCCATCAGGAGGGCAACATGTGCCTGGAAGTTAAAAAATGCGAGGGATGTTTCAAAACCATCAACATCAAGACCCGGAAGCAGGCTCACGTGTGCGGGGAGATCTATTGTAAGATCTGTCAGAGTCATAAACCCGAAAACCATTTCTGTCATATACAGCCGGCCGGGCCTAGGAACACAAAGCAAGACACCTTGTTTGTGTTCTTCGACCTGGAGACCCGGCAAGAGAAAGAAATTGCGCCCGGCGTCAACCTCCATGAACCGAATCTATGCGTTTTCCAGCAAGTCTGTTCTGAGTGTTACAACAACGACTCATCATCAACTGCTACCAGTTGTGTAAGATGTGGTTTGCGAGAACAGATCTTGCGAGGAAAATGCATCGATCGGCTTTTGAACTATCTACTAGACTCGCGGAAATTATTCAAAAAGGTTGTAGCAGTTGCCCATAACGGGCAAGCTTTCGATACGCAATTTATTCTAAATTATCTTATAACCAACACCTCATTACACCCGGAACTCATTATGCGCGGTTCAAAAATTCTGCTGCTGCAACTAGATAATTTAAAATTTATCGACTCCCTCAACTTTTTCCCCATGGCTCTGGCTGACTTGCCTAAAGCGTTCGATCTACCGGCTCCCAAAGGATACTTCCCGCACCTCTTTAACACCGAGGCGAATGCCCATTACGTGGGTCCTCTTTCGGACATCAAATTTTACAGCCCCGACACCATGAAACCCCAGGCTCGTAAAGCGTTCCTAAAGTGGTACGAGGCGAACAGGGACATCACGGAGTTCGACATGCAACGTGACCTGGTCGAATATTGTCGAACAGACGTCGATATTTTGAAGAGAGCCTGTATCCACTTTAGGAATCTCTTTATTGAGGAATGCGACGTTGACCCGTTCACGGAAGCCATCACCATCGCCTCTGCCTGTAATCTCATGTTCCGGAGGAAATTCCTCAAAGAAAGCACCATTGGACTGATACCAAAGGGTGGTTATAGACGCGCAGATAACCAGTCTAAGGTAGCTCTCCAATGGCTGTTGCTGGAAGAACATCAAAGAGGTGTTGAGATTCAACACGACGGCAGGCAGAGAGAAGCTATCGTGGGCGGGTTAAAGGTTGACGGGCTGTATGGTAATACCATATTTCAATTTCACGGGTGTTACTTCCATGGATGTTCCACCTTCTTCACTACCCGTCGCAACGAGCCTCTACACGACGATCCTAGCGACACCATGGATATGAGGCTCGAGAAGACCCGAGCCACAACAGAGAAGTTAAAGTCGCTAGGATACGAGGTTGTTGAACAGTGGGAATGTCGCTTCCGAAGGCAGTTAACACCCGAATCCAGACAGCAGGTTGAGAAACATCCCTTGTTAGTAAACACGCCCTTAAACCCGAGAGAGGCATTTTACGGCGGCCGTACAGGGGCAGCAAAATTAAAGAGAGTTGCAAAAAACGGGGAAAAGATCCGGTATGTAGATGTATGCTCCCTTTATCCTTGGGTATGCAAGTACGCCAAATTCCCAGTTGGCCATCCAGAAGTTTACGTAGGCAAGGCGGCTTGTGAAAATCTAATCAGGGATAAAGGGGGCCTGGAAAACATCAACGGCGTGGTAAAATGCACAATGTTACCGCCACAAGATCTATACCATCCGGTCTTACCCGTCAAGATGCACCAAAAGCTGCTGTTCCCTCTATGTCGCACTTGCGCCGAAGAATTGAACCAGGCCGAATGTCAGCACGGCGTAGAGGACCGAGTCATCAACGGAACCTGGGTCTTGGACGAACTGGTAATGGCCATACGAAAGGGTTACATCGTGCAGGACATACAAGAGATCTGGTCGTACGATGTAACCCAGTACAACAAAGCGTCCAAGACCGGGGGACTGTTTTCGGGTTTCATCGACAAGTTCCTGAAGATGAAGCAGGAAGCCAGCGGTTGGCCATCTTCAATAACTGCCAACAACAACGGCGAGGATGGTATCGATGGAGCCCGGAAACAGTACGTTGATGACTACTTCGAGAACGAGGGAGTCTCCTTGGATTCGTTGAAGATCGTCAAGAACCCTGGTTTGAGATCGTTGGCCAAACTGATGCTGAATTCCTTCTGGGGTAAGTTATAATAACCTTATGTAGTTTTCTTTACTTAATATTTTTTTGTATTCTAGGGAAATTTGGTCAGCGTGAGAACCAGGCGAAAACAGCCATAATCAGCGAGTCCAAGGAGTTTTTCGACCTGTTGTCCAGCCCAGGCGTAGAAGTTAATCATGTGCAGGAAATAAATGACGAGGTGATTGCGGTTAACTGGCAGCATAAAGAGGAAGCAGCAGATCCTCTGTCGTCAGTTAACGTGGTCATCGCTGCATTTGTCACTGCACAGGCCCGTCTTAAGCTGTATTCCTATTTGGATCAGCTAGGAGAGAGAGTATTATACTATGACACAGATAAGTCATTGTACTATCAAACATCAACCCCGTTTATATTAGAGTTAATTTTTTTTTTCGTTGTTTCAGATTCCGTAATATACGTTTCGAAGCCGGGCGACTTCGAGCTACCAACAGGAAGCTTCCTGGGCGACCTCACAGACGAGCTCGAAGAGTACGGTCCCGGATCGTATATTATAGAGTTTGTGTCAGGCGGGCCGAAGAACTACGCCTACAAAGTTTATTCCTCGACCACAGGACAGATACACGTGGTCGTCAAGGTCAAGGGCATCACCCTAAACCTCGCCGCGACTCAAAAAATAAACTTTGAGTCCATGCTTAGACTGCTGGAAGGTATGGACGAAAAGATTATTGTAGAGTCCAACAACATCAGGCGTACGGCTGACCATCAGCTTGTAACGCGAGCGGAATCAAAAGTCTATAAGATAACGTTCGCTAAGAGACGACAGTAGGTATTGCGACACCTGAGACCTGCCCTTCCACTTTTTTTCTGGTCACGCCTACTGCTCTCTGATTGGTTACCCCCACTCCTGTAGCTCCTCCCCCTTCGCTGTGATTGGTTACCCCCACTCCTGTAGCTCCTCCCCTTGCTTCTGATTGGTCGGCGCCATCTTGGATTTCCCCGCCTACTGCTCTCTGATTGGACGTGCGCCATTTTGGAACTTTGGGCGCCATTTTGACCACGCCTGCCCGCCATTACGGGAATCTGTATTACCGGCAATCTGTGTGCTACCAATAGAGGGCGTAATGCTACAATTAGTGTGTATTGCTAAGAGAGGGCGTCATGAAGGGATCTGTATTATCGATGCGTTGTGTACTACTACTAGGTGGCGTGTCATGAAGAAGAAGAAATCTGTATTACTACAGAGAGGCAACCATTTTATATCACAACATCTTGCATGCGCGCGCTAAATTTGAATCTATTTTAAATCTGTCATTTTTGCATATGTCATTTATGCATTTAAAATTTGTCATTTTTGCATATGTCATTTTTGCATATGTCATTTTTGCATCTGTCATTTAAATCTGTCATTTTAAATCTGTCATTCTTAAAGCAACCATCTTCCCAGATTTGAATTTTAGCGCTAACTATGGGATTGGATCCTTCTTTCACTAAGTTGAAACTCTTTCTCTCTCTCTCTCTCTCTCTCTCTCTCTCTCATAGTATGACTACTTACCGGATTTGTAGCTTAGGATGTTCGCCGTCGGAAATCTTCGGCTTTATTCGTGTACTCTCTCGCTGATGACAACGATCTACCTTTTTATATAGTCAACCCTTCACCCTGTGCTAGTAAATGAAACAACAACAACAATGTTTATACATATTATTTATTTTGATATTTAATGGACAATTGTAACATATGATTGGACAAATTATTCATTACACAGTATGAGTTGAGATCATCGCGTAACACTTGCAAATTGTTCAAATATTTTTGCAGTCTATTTCTAAGATAGTTTATTTCCGCCATGGTGTTCTTAATACGACGGTGCAAACGCTGTTGTCGTTGACGTCTCCGACTGCTGCTGTTGCTGATATGATTGCAGTCGTGTACGTACGGCATCGATAAACTTTTGCGGATAATGTTTTATTATTTCTAATAAAATGAACGAGTTCAATCCACCACCAGTTGCTGCTGCTGTGTTGTCTATTAAACTGGTAGCTGAGTAGTATCCGCATAACAGGTCGGACGTGAATAAAATTGAATCGGATGTCGGGAGCGATTTATAGGCATCTTCATGGCGTCTCAGTTGACCTTCTGCTACGTTCTCTATGTTTGCGTGGTAGAAACGTGAAAAGTCGAGGTGACGTAACGTTCGAGCATGATGATTGATCAACGGTGCTAAATGCAGTATAGACTGAAACTCGTAATCTTTTAAGGTTATAGCCCGCTGTGTATCATGTATGGCAACCCTGTTGCCGAAAAACTCGTTGTGAACAATCTCGATGTATAAATTGTCACATAGATGGAATTTCAAATGTTTATCGCAATGTAGTACACTGTTGTCCTTGTTGCAACAGCAGCAACCATGAAAGAAATTTTTAAACAGTGCCTCGACTCGTATATCATACAGCTCGAACCAGTCCCGTTCCGACAACACCAATTCACCATACTCACATATGCTATTCACGCACTCGAGCTTCACTACCACGGCAAATTCTCCCTGGTCGTCGTCATCGGGCTGAATAAGTCCTACTTGGATGTTGTGTATATGATCGTAGTTTTCTTTTTCCCCTGGAGGTCTCGTAACATACAGCGGATACTGGACAGCCCCGAGCAGTTGAACACGTACTTCACGTTTAGCTGCTGCTACTGCTGCTACTGGTGTATCTATGATGGTAAAGTTTGCTGATGCTGCTACAGCGTCATCAGCGTAGTATAGAGGCTGCTGCTGCGACAGGAACGCTAAACAATAATAATACAATAATCGATTAATATAAGCATAAACACACACATACACAAAAGTTTTAAACAACTTACCTGTTTCTTCGACTTCGTTGTTCCACGCTTGACCGTCGTCGTTGTCGGCACTTGCTGTTGATGATGATGATGCATGATCTGCAACATCCGAACCTTCTTCATCTAAAGAAGCAACAAAATAGACACAATCAGCATATAAACAAATAGCATATAAACTTGAAGTTTTATAAACAACAACAACAACAACTTACCTATTTCCAGGGGTTCGCTCACACAGTTATCATAACAATAATTAGGACTGCTTGACATCATCGTAATTGCTGCTGCTGCTGCTGCTACTGCTGCTGCACACGTACTGTCTACTGCTACACGCTAACAACGGTCGGCTTTATATAGTCACCTATACTTACCTAGATCCAGCGCATGCTCAGTAACACGCAAACGGTAAACAAACGGTCATCGCTGGCAGACAAGTTTCATCCTGTCGCTGACACGTCATCATCATCACAGGCAGGTGTTCGTAGGTAATTACCTCATTCTCTCTCTCTCAGTTATAGCTATCACTTTTCATGTCATGGTACAGCTGGGTGAGAATAGTAATAATACACATATATAAAAACATTAATCTTTTTATTCTATGACAATCTTTCTCAAAACATTATTAAACAACAAAACAATAATACTTAAATAACTAAACAACTATCTGTTCTCGGATAACCATGATAGAACATCTTTTATTCTACGACGACAATGTTTCTTAAAATTATTAAACAACTAGACAATAATCAAAATAACTAAACAATTATTATTAGGTTGAAATCTGCTCGGATAACCATGAAGACATACTCATTTTTCATGAAACATCCTATTGAATGCTTTGTACGCTTTGTTATGCCTAATATTCTTTTCAACAATGTCTTGATCTACTACTACTACTACATAATTGAAAAGAACAAAATCGCGTTTATCAGATCTATTTCATGAGTATGTTCCCCTGAGTATCCTCTTGTGATTTACATTCAATCACCCTTAAGTTTCACCATCTTTTTTAATAATTACTGTACATAAGGTATAACTCTTGTCAGCTTCACTTATTATTATTATAACTACACTATACTGACAAAAGATGATTGAACAATTTACAACAACAACTAATTACCTAATTATTACATTCTTAAATAATTTCGAATATAGTATACACAAAGTATAAACCTAGACATCATCATCATCATCACTTATAATAATAATTACATCAAGTCGAAGGTCGATCTCTTGTGATTAACATAACCCCTGACTACTGCTACTACAGTTGAACTGTACATGCACTTATTACTATACAAATATTTTGCTACTTAAGAGTTAGATATGATACTACCTATACAAAAATTTACAAAACTTAAAAATACAACTATACTACTACTATACACATATCTATTACTACAACGATTGAACTGTATAATAATTATATACGTTATGATAATATTTTACTACTTAAGATCTAAATATAATACTACCTATACAAATTTTTACAAAACTTAAAAATACAACTATACTACTATACACTTACATATATACAAGAGGGGTTTAATGTTTATACACGTGGTCGCTTGTTGTTGTTGTAGCCGAACGGAACGGAATCAAAATCTTCTACACGTCGTCTCTTCGCGAACGTTATCTTATAGACTTTTGATTCCGCTCGCGTTACAAGCTGATGGTCAGCCGTACGCCGGATGTTGTTGGACTCTACAATAATCTTTTCGTCCATACCTTCCAGCAGTCTAAGCATGGACTCAAAGTTTATCTTTTGAGTCGCGGCGTGGTTTAGGGTGATGCCCTTGACCTTGACGACCACGTGTATCTGTCCCGTGGTCGGTGAATAAACTTTGTAGGCGTAGTTCTTCGGCCCGCCTGACACAAACTCTATAATATACGATCCGGGACCGTACTCTTCGAGCTCGTCTGTGAGGTCGCCCAGGAAGCTTCCTGTTGGTAGCTCGAAGTCGCCCGGCTTCGAAACGTATATTACGGAATCTGAAACAACGAAAAAAAAATTAACTCTAATATAAACGGTGTTGATGTTTGATAGTACAATGACTTACCTGTGTCATAGTATAATACTCTCTCTCCTAGCTGATCCAAATAGGAATACAGCTTAAGACGGGCCTGTGCAGTGACAAATGCCGCGATGACCACGTTAACTGACGACAGAGGATCTGCTGCTTCCTCTTTATGCTGCCAGTTAACCGCAATCACCTCGTCATTTATTTCCTGCACATGATTAACTTCTACGCCTGGGCTGGACAACAGGTCGAAAAACTCCTTGGACTCGCTGATTATGGCTGTTTTCGCCTGGTTCTCACGCTGACCAAATTTCCCTAGAATACAAAAATATTAAGTAAAGAAAACTACATAAGGTTATTATAACTTACCCCAGAAGGAATTCAGCATCAGTTTGGCCAACGATCTCAAACCAGGGTTCTTGACGATCTTCAACGAATCCAAGGAGACTCCCTCGTTCTCGAAGTAGTCATCAACGTACTGTTTCCGGGCTCCATCGATACCATCTTCGCCGTTGTTGTTGGCAGTTATTGAAGATGGCCAACCGCTGGCTTCCTGCTTCATCTTCAGGAACTTGTCGATGAAACCCGAAAACAGTCCCCCGGTCTTGGACGCTTTGTTGTACTGGGTTACATCGTACGACCAGATCTCTTGTATGTCCTGCACGATGTAACCCTTTCGTGTGGCCATTACCAGTTCGTCCAAGATCCAGGTTCCGTTGATGACTCGGTCCTCTACGCTGTGCTGACATTCGGCCTGGTTCAATTCTTCGGCGCAAGTGCGACATAGAGGGAACAGCAGCTTTTGATGCATCTTGACGGGTAAGACCGGATGGTATAGATCTTGTGGTGGTAACATTGTACATTTTACCACGCCGTTGATGTTTTCCAGGCCCCCTTTATCCCTGATTAGATTTTCACAAGCCGCCTTGCCTACGTAAACTTCTGGATGGCCAACTGGGAATTTGGCGTACTTGCATACCCAGGGATAAAGGGAGCATACATCTACATACCGGATCTTTTCCCCGTCTTTTGCAACTCTCTTTAATTTTGCTGCCCCTGTACGGCCGCCGTAAAATGCCTCTCTCGGGTTTAAGGGTGTGTTTACTAACAAGGGATGTTTCTCAACCTGCTGTCTGAATTCGGGTGTTAACTGCCTACGGAAGCGACATTCCCACTGTTCAACAACCTCGTATCCTAGCGACTTTAACTTCTCTGTTGTGGCTCGGGTCTTCTCGAGCCTCATATCCATGGTGTCGCTAGGATCGTCGTGTAGAGGCTCGTTGCGACGGGTAGTGAAACAGGTGGGACATCCATGGAAGTAACACCCGTGAAATTGAAATATGGTATTACCATACAGCCCGTCAACCTTTAACCCGCCCACGATAGCTTCTCTCTGCCTGCCGGCGTGTTGAATCTCAACACCTCTTTGATGCTCTTCCAGCAACAGCCATTGGAGAGCTACCTTAGACTGGTTATCTGCGCGTCTATAACCACCCTTTGGTATCAGTCCAATGGTGCTTTCTTTGAGGAATTTCCTCCGGAACATGAGATTACAGGCAGAGGCGATGGTGATGGCTTCCGTGAACGGGTCAACGTCGCATTCCTCAATAAAGAGATTCCTAAAGTGGATACAGGCTCTCTTCAAAATATCGACGTCTGTTCGACAATATTCGACCAGGTCACGTTGCATGTCGAACTCCGTGATCCCGTCCCTGTTCGCCTCGTACCACTTTAGGAACGCTTTACGAGCCTGGGGTTTCATGGTGTCGGGGCTGTAAAATTTGATGTCCGGAAGAGGAACCACGTAATGGGCGTTGGCCTCGGTGTTAAAGAGGTGCGGGAAGTATCCTTTGGGAGCCGGTAGATCGAACGCTTTAGGCAAGTCAGCCAGAGCCATGGGGAAAAAGTTGAGCGAATCGATAATCTTTAGATTATCTAGTTGCAGCAGCAGAATTTTTGAACCGCGCATAATGAGGTCCGGTTTCAAAGAGGTGTTGTTGGTTATCAAGTAATTTAGAATAAACTGTGTGTCGAAAGCCTGCCCGTTATGGGCAACTGCTACAACTTTTTTGAATTTTTTACGCATCTCCAACAGGTGCGCGAGAAAACCATCTATACATTTTCCTCGCAAGATCTGTTCTCGCAAACCACATCTTACACAACTGGTAGCAGTTGATGATGAGTCGTTGTTGTAACACTCAGAACAGACTTGCTGGAAAACGCATAGATTCGGTTCATGGAGGTTGACGCCGGGCGCAATTTCTTTCTCTTGCCGGGTCTCCAGGTCGAAGAACACAAACAAGGTGTCTTGCTTTGTGTTCCTAGGTCCGGCCGGCTGTATATGACAAAAATGGTTTTCGGGTTTATGGCTCTGACAGATCTTACAATAGATCTCCCCGCACACATGGGCCTGCTTCCGGGTCTTGATGTTGATGGTTTTGAAACATCCCTCGCATTTTTTAACTTCCCGACACATGTTGCCCTCCTGATCGATGTTAAAGCAGGCTTGACTTCTAAAGTCTCGCCTGCAGTCCGGACACCTAATCAGCTGCGCTGTTCTTTCGCAGGGCGGAGAGCTACCGCAGCCTACGCAGGACTTTTCACAACGGTGATGGTTTTTATGATCGTAGGGTACATGACAGTGCTCACAGAAATAACCGCAGGCAAAGGCTGAGGTCAATGATGTTATGACGTTATAATGATGCTCGTGATACAACAGATTGATGTTCTTTGTTGCGGCATCATTATCAACGACCCCCTCAAAGATAAGTGAACGACCTCTCGAGCCGTGGCTATACACTACTATCTTGTAGTTGGGGGCCAGGAACTGCTGGAACAACCTTAATTCATTGACCCCGGCTCCCTCCGGTGGAATGAAAGCTACTCCAGCATCCCGCATCATTTCCTCGGCCTTTATCTTTTGCACGGTCTGATTTCGACGTGTCTTAGCGTAATCAGCACTGTTATCTGCGTGAGCCCTGCCTACGACCAAAGCCCTGGGTAGGCATAGATTGTCACTGGTGGTGTTGTTAATCGTGACAATCCCTCTGTGACGGCTACACTCTTCGGCAAAGGTGCTGTACGTGCCGTTACGACAGCGACCTTGTCCAGCAGGTGGTGTTACAATAGTAGCTATTAGTCTGAAGGTGTCCGAACTCAGGGCTTCAGGATCGCTCTGTAAAATCGATTCTAAAATGCCCCAGACATCATTGAAGGTGATTTCATCAGAGCGCCTGAGGCTCATGTAGCCGGGAAGTTTTTGTTTGAAACTGTCAAACTCAAATGTGGCCCCTACTTTATCATTCGATTGTGCTCGGCTTAACACATCCCGCAAAATTTGGTTGATGGCCGATTTAAAATGCTCCAAATGATCTTCACCGACTGACGCGTCGTTTACTTTAAACACCAGTCGATGTTTCAGGGTGCCAAATTTCTTGATGGTGGACACGTTTTCATCGATAATTTCGTAGAGAGAAGACATTTTGTACAGGAGTAACAGCAACAATAGCAAAAAATATCGCACTTGCACACTTAACAAAGGCTAAAACAACAAAGATTATATGTTGTTAATTTAAATAAACTTTGACTAATTTTTATTATTAAAGTTTAAATGCACTGCAAGCTATTAAATATTATAAATTAATTATAAAGATCAATTTTAATGCAAATTAATAAACTTTTAATAGCAAGCTAATTTAAACAAATATTATAATAAATTACTATCCTTATTATAACAGCAACAGTTAAGAAATCACATAGCGTCAAATGGACAGATAAATCTTTTACCATTCACGAACTGCTTCTCTTAACCCCTAATTAAAAATAAAAAGCTTAGATGCTACGTGATGGTTAAAAAAAAATTGACGCAAAATAAACAATAACCTCTGAATGCAATGCAAGCTATTAAATATTATAAATTATTTGCTTTGACAAAGTTAAAGAAAGATCAGTTTCATTGCAAATTAATAAAACCTTTTAATCGATATTACACTTTTTAACAACAATCTAATTTAAACAAATATAGAGTTTAAATTGTTACTAAATCCCTTTGATAGATTATTATTATAAAAAATAAATAAGGAACGGCTAAAAACAACAAAGATTATATGCTGTTAATTTAAATAAACATTGACTAATTATTATTAAAGTTTAAATGCGCTGCAAACTATTAAATATTATAAATTAATTATAAAGATCAATTTTAATGCAAATTAATAAAATGAAATAAATAAAGATTATTAAAAGTTTCACAGTTTTATTAAAATATACCTGACAATATTGTTTCGACAGCTATGCTGTCATTATCAAAGGTAATATAATTATAAACAAACACGTCGCTAAGGTAGATACAAAATAGGTAACTAGATAAAATAATAATAATAATAAAAAATTAATAATAAGAATCATAATTATGATTCTTATTATTAATTTTTTATTATTATTATTATTTTATCTAGTTACCTATTTTGTATCTACCTTAGCGACGTGTTTGTTTATAATTATATTACCTTTGATAATGACAGCATAGCTGTCGAAACAATATTGTCAGGTATATTTTAATAAAACTGTGAAACTTTTAATAATCTTTATTTATTTCATGATTATGGAGTTCCACAAAATAAGGCTGGAAACAATAAACAAATTAATAAAGTCTTTTAGCCAATCTAAAAAGCATAACCTCAAATTATGATTTAAATAACTATGTTACAACCCCTAGATAAACAACTAATAACGATCACACTTCGCATAAAACAATTACTACTTTAATCGATAATCAGACTAGGGAAATTAAAATAAATATAAAACTATTCCTGCTGAAATTCAAATTTACAACTATTATTATTATTATTATTATAAACAAAATACGTTATATATATTGTTCAAATATAACTTAAATAATTATTTTAAACCGATTATGTTACAGTGTCGTGAAAAATCATGCGAGGACGAGATTGCCGATTATTATAAAAAACAATAATAATAATAAATCCTACCTTTTTGTTCGATTAAAGCTGTAGTTTCACATAGACTCTGTAGCAACAATTGGTAATAACAATCAAGAATGGCACAAATCACTTCAAACACAAACGTAATAATTAACAGTACGCATAAAAACATACATGTGTTGATGTCTCGAGTAACCCCAAACAAGTGATTGTCTACTTACGTGGTTGGCTTTATAGGTTCGAATTGTTGCGCAATATTATGCAATAAGATAAAAATAAAACTCGAGTCAATTTGCCCGCTTAACAAAGGAACAATGCGTTCTCTCCGGTGAACACCTGTGGGTCATAAATCAGTTTGAAATGTTTTTTTCTGCACCAGAGTTGACATACCTTCTAGATTTTATCTATTAGAATAAAAAACGGTGTACCATTCTAACCCTCTGGGGATATAATTCATTCAACTGTCATACCGTTTTTATTGAACGCAGGTGTGACGAATAAGTTATGACCCTGTCTGTATTAAATAAAGGTTACATTCGATATCGCCTTTTGTACTTTAGTGTCTTTCTCGGTTCTATTTGTGTTTAGGTATCTGATAAATTTCAACGTATTGTGCGAACAGAGAATGCAGTGGTAATATTATATTATTTTTATTAGGCAATAGACAGATTGTTGTCAAAATTCGATATGATTCCCTTTTAAGGATGTGTTTATAACTTTTCAACACATAAATGAACGAGGCAAGCAGTTGAGGTTTGATTTAATTGTGTGCCTTTTTATTTAAAGAAAATTCTATAAAAATTTAAAGTGTGTTCTTTTAAATGCTCTAAGAGACAGAAAGGTCTTTTTACCTGGAAATAGCTTTAGAAATCAGACCCGTCAACGTGCGAGATTTACAGGTACTTAATAATACAAAGAGTGATGAAATGTTTGATTATTTTGCTATTACAGTATATCAATATTATAATCCATTGAAACTTTTTCTGTTAAATGTGATTATGATAAATCGAAAAAACCATTTCTTTAAATAGGTATATTTTTAATAAAAAATGTCTAAAGTATGACAAAAAATACTTTTAATGCTCTAACACAGTCAACCTTTATTTAGAAGATCGGTCACACAGATAAGTGCTACCTACATTTACAGCGCAGGTGTTCTTTTATTCGTTAACGAGTTTCTTTGCTCAGGGTCTGTGTGTGTGTGTGTGTGTGTGTGTGTGTGTGTGTGTGTGTAATAAATTAAATGGTTATCAATAGTTACATCTAAAAGTTTAATTTAAAATTTTAATGTTGTAGTAAATTATAAAAACGACACCGAGGGTAATAAATTTAAATTTTTATCTAATCGTGTTACATGACAGTGCAGGTGTCGATCCCTTTTTTTTTAACAATACCCTTTTTGTTCCGAATGGTAATAAATTAAGATTTTATCTACTCGTGACAGTGCAGGTGTCTACCTTTTTAATGATATCCTTTTGCTCCGACGGTAATAAATTTAGATTTTATCTACTCGTGTTACTTTGACAGTGCAGGTGTCGATCCCTTTTTAACAATACCCTAAAGAACACCTGCGCTGTAAATGTAGGTAGCACTTATCTATGTGACCGATCTTCGAGGGTAATAAATTTAGATTTTTATCTGATCTCAAGTAATTAATTGACAGTGCAGGTTTTTTTTTTAACAATACCCTTTTTGTTCTGAAGGGTGATAAATTAAGATCTTATCTAAAATCATGTTCATTCGCGCAGGTTCGAAGTTTATAAAAGCTCAGTCAAACCCCCTTCCGTTTTAGTTGGTTCTTGACATCGGTTACGGTGATAGTAATATTGTTATTGTTTGCTTGAACTAGGTATGTTAAAATAATCATTTATTATTCTTGTGAGTGTTAAGTTTTTGTCTATTTTTTTACATAGAAAAAAATGGATTTGCTAATACAACAATTGAACAAATCTCCCGTTAGCCAGAAGCCAATCAAGAAGTTATGTGATTACAAAATAAAAGAAATTGCAGAGATACTACAATTCAAAAGAGTCGTTTGCCGTGATAAGCGTCAAAGTGTGATTATTGTTGCTGAAAAGCATGTTACATTTCTACCAAAGCGAATCAGCGATAAGTTAACAGATCAAAGGGTTACCGAGCTTAACCAGCAGATTGAAGCTAAAACGATTTCTCTAGGTTTGATGTACATGGGGAAAACAAACTGTTATGATGACTGCCTGTTTGTGGAGTTAAATAAGGTACGAGTAAACATCAAGTTTATACAATAAACCCCATTTTTAATGTTCTATTGTTGTCGTTGTTGTTACAGCCCCTGGAACCGCAAATAGAAAACAGAGGTCAGTCCTGAAGTCCTCAAGCACCAGCATTCTATCAACATTTTTTTTTATTATAAATTAAATGTAGCCTTAACACTATATTAATAAACATAATGTTTTTAATTCCTATATGGCTTTATTATTTCTTCTAGAAAAGGTAGTGGTGGAAACGTTTCAGCTTAGTGAAAGGATCCAATCCCTGAGTTAGCGCTAAAATTCAAATCTGGTAAGATGGTTGCTTTAAGAATGACAGATTTAAAATGACAGATTTAAATGACAAATTTAAAATGACAGAAGCAAAATTGACAGATTTAAAATGACAGATGCAAAAATGAAAAATATTTAAAATTGACGGATTCAAATTTAGCGCGCGCATGCAAGATGTTGTGATATAAAATGGTTGCCTCTCTGTAGTAATACAGATTTCTTCTTCTTCATGACACGCCACCTAGTAGTAGTACACAACGCATCGATAATACAGATCCCTTCATGACGCCCTCTCTTAGCAATACACACTAATTGTAGCATTACGCCCTCTATTGGTAGCACACAGATTGCCGGTAATACAGATTCCCGTAATGGCGGGCAGGCGTGGTCAAAATGGCGCCCAAAGTTCCAAAATGGCGCACGTC